>CM018692.1:54473855-55073855 GCA_009363875.1 Mikania micrantha
TAGTCAAGAGGCTTCTCTGAAGTAGGTGGATTCTCTGAAGTATCAATTTCTCTTGTAACGTCCTGAACAGGCTCATCATCCTTTTGTCCATATGAACTTGCTCCCTGACCCATGTCGCCACCAGTGTTATCATCATCATCATTGTCACCTTCTTGTCACCTATGTTATCTTTGCCATCTTTGTCATCATCCTCATGTTCCTTCTTTTTTCTTTTCTTCATCATCATCATCGTTGTTATCGTCAACCTTATCATCTTCCTGATCATCAAGCTTCGTACCGGTCAACTCCTCAGTAACTTTGCCAAACACCTGCTTTGTCTTTCCAGACGACCAAGGTCTCTATTCTACCTTCTAAACATATCACATACTTTGAGCATGGCTTCCTGTAAGCCTAGAATATGTCTGTCCTTGGCGGCTGAGTCTTGTTGCCATTGGAACACTTGTTCTTGTAACCATTCCAGATCCACGGGCGTCCTCTCAGGCATGTAGGGTGAAGGAGTATGTAATGGTGCATTGCATTTATCCTTTTGGCTCTTGGGTGGAGATAGGGGTGTTTCTGAAAAGTGAATGGGAATAGGAGAATGTGGCAGTGAGATGTGAGTATGAGGAGGAGACGATGGTGTGGTTTGGGTGGCCATGGTGGTGATGAAAGTAGGAGGTGGAATCGGGCTTTGGGTGGAAGTAGTGGGTTGAGTGGGTGTCATTAGCCTTGGTGGTAGTGGTGATTTAGGCTGTGTAGGTGGTTTAGCCGGAGGTCGTTTGGTTTGAGGTGGTTTAGGCTGTGTAGGTTTGAGTGGAGGTGGTGGAGGCTGAGCCTGAGAAGACGAAGATGAGCCGATGGTCTTCTTATTCAGCTCCTTTTGGACATCATCTTCAGCCTTTCTTTTTCGGAGAGGTCTCGGGAGTTGGCACGTAGTCAGTGTCCTGAATCTCTTCCTGTTCAGCTCTTGACAAGGGTGGAATGATCGGCTCTGTCTCTCTAATCAATACTTCTTCACTAGAGGATGAGGAAGACTCAGAAGAAGATTCCCCAGTTGCCTTGCCGGCTTCAGCACTCGTGCCAGCAGGAGGATGGTCATGATCATCGGCGACGAAGGCTGTAGCTCGGCAGTCTGAACATCATGTTCTTCAGCAAAAAAATGCTTGCAGGAGTGCCTTGTTCCTCCATCTCTTCTTCCACTCCCGCAAACCTTCCAATATATGACCCCTAGTTTACCTATAGTTGGGACACGATTTCCTCCCTCATCCTCATATAAGAAAAGATATCCTCCCTCATCCTCTTGATCCAAGTGTACCGATAGTGGGAACAAGATTCTGATGACGTTTGTTGATCACTATCTGAATGAATAGAGGAAAGGCCATGAATCTCTCTTTCTGCTTTCCCTTCATGTTTGCATGCAAATCCCTAAATATCATTCTCGAAAATTTGAAGCCAACACCCAAAGCAAGGACCACCATTCAAGAGCTAAGTGTCTCATTTATCACATCATAACCTCATTTCCTTAACGACAGGCAATGAGTCACCACATGCGCTAGATATCTCCAATATGTGTGGAGAAGCTTCTTCTTAGTAAGAGGATAAACTCCCTCATGTCCCATACTGTGCACTATTCCTTAAATGGGCTTGTGATCAAGCTCAACTGGGTCAATTCCTTGTCACCAAACTGTGGACATTCCCAAAGGATGTGCTCTGTAACGATAATGGGTTGTCCTTGAACGTTTCCTATCAGGCTGACAGTGCCATTGGCATCGGTGCACTCAGCAATCGAGTTCTAGAAGCTGTGAAAATACTCAGAGATGATCTCGGGGTGCTCCATAATCGCATAATTGACAGGAGATAGAATCAACCCTTCCACCATGCTCTTGAACATGGAGTGCTTTACTAGAGGGTCTCCGACATACCCAGGCTTGTTGAGGTCTGGCACGAACTGTAAGTCACCCATCTAAATCAAAACAAGTTAAGTTAGTTAACGTTAAAGTCAAAAGTCAAAGGTCAAGTGTCAAAGTACAAGTTTAGGTCAAACGAGTTCAAGTCAAAATCACCAAGTCAAAGGAAGTTCACGTTTTCAGGAGTTCACGACATGTGTAGAGTTCTCGAAATTTTAGTTGTATTCGAAAATTTGTAATCAAAAATGGAGTACACGAAATTTTGGTTGTATTCGAAAATTTGTACTCGAAACTTCTACTCGAAGTTTGTACTCGAAATTTAAATTTTCGAGAACTCCTAAAGCCTCGTAACTTCTTCAATTTTGCTCCTTAGAACTCCAATTTATACTCGAAATGCTCGAAATTAGGAGGAGACCAACATACAAGAAGATCGCCTTCCAATTTTGAGTTTTTCGTGGTGATTTGTCCAAGATTCTCTCGGTTAACGGACCAAAGTACTCGAAATGTGTTTTTGTCCCATAACTTTTTAGCTAGCTTATAAAATTGTACAAAAATCTATACCTAGGTTTGCCTAAGCCTGATCTACAAAGTGGCGGAGTGAAATTTTGATTTCGAGTAGAGAGACTGAAATGGTGTCTTACTGGAAGTATTTACATGCAAGATTCGAGTACATAATTTTGACTACACATTCTTGAGTACTAATTTAATTAATTTAAATTTTTTTAACTTAAGTTAAATAAAACAAAATAAAATAACACAGAATAAAATAAAATAGAATAAAATAAACTCAAAAAGTTTGGACGAGTTTAAAGTTGAGTTAGGTCAATTTTGTGGGATCTAATCTGTATCAGAAATTTGACCACCTTAAAATAATTTCTTAAGGAAACCCAACGTTGAAATAATTATAACCCACAAATAATTTCTACTTGTTAATCCATAATTCAAAAATAAGACTGATGATCAATAGTTTTCTAACGGTTTTTCTGAAGATCCTTTTGGGAAGTTTATGAACAATCAGACTGTAAAACCAGACTAACATGCAACCTATCAATTTTTGTGAAATCTTTTGTTTCAAACTTTGATTGTGTTTCAATGATGTTAAAACGTTTCGACCGAATTCAAGGTGATAAGAGAAAAGAACAGATCCATTAGATTAGAATCAAAAATAAGAAGGGGTTGTATCATCTTTCTAAGTATTTCCCACTTTTTGTTTGCACAAAACATGGAAAATACCCGAGTTTTTCAAAAGAATTTCATGTTTATCAAAAACAATCTTGTTTTGACTTAAAGAATTACGTAAAAAGTCAAATAGTTATTCTTTAGAAAACTTGTTTTATGTTATTAGTGATTTATAGTAATCTAAAGTTGTTTTCCTTTAGAAATTACTTTTAAGTAGTAAATTTCTAAGTGCTAGAAATCATTTAACTTCCCAATTGAACCACTTCACTTGGCCATCCAACTAAACTCTTTTAGTATTTTTCTTGAATTTTAAAAGCGTAAAATCTTTTTGTTGTTTTCTTAAAATTCAATCCCCCTAACCTTGTAGATCATCTTAGACCGACTCAAAGACCGAAAATATTTTTAGACTGACTCAAAGACCTAAAATCTTTTTGTTGTAGTTTTTGTAAATATTCTCCACCTAAATGTGTGATCTAAAAATTAAGTTAAAACAAAACAAAAATTTTACAGTATTTACAAAACTGTTTTAATCAAAACTTATTAGTTTGAGAGAGGCAAGCAGATGGTGGAATCGAGCTCTGTCGAACAGTTTTGTGAAATGATCCGCCATATTATCATATGTGTTGACCTTTTCAAGATGAATCAGTTTCCATTCGAAACTGTCGCGGATAAAGTGAATCTGGATGTCAATGTGTTTAGTTTGGAGTGTTGTACCGGATTCTTGACGATCTGTAGAGCGCCTTCATTATCACAATAAATAGAACAATCAAGAAAGTTCAAACATTAATCAAGGAGTTGATGTTGCATCCTTATAACCTGAGAGAAACAACTAAAAGCAGCGACATACTCAGCTTCGGCAGTGGAGGTTGATACGTTTGTCTGTTTCATGCATTGCCACAAGACGAGGCGATCTCCTAAGTATTGACATCCTCCTATGGTTGATTTTCTGTCTAAGATGAAACAACAAAAATCAATGTCAGAGTAAGAAAATAAATGAAACTCAGCATTGTTAGGATACCACAAACCGAGACGAGGTTTCGAGACGAGGTAGCGAAAGATCCTCTTGATAGCAATCAGATGAGAAGCCTTCGGATTTTCTTGATATCTGGCACACTGACATACAGAAAACTTGATGTCGGGTCGGCTAGCGGTCAGGTGCATCAGTGAGCCAATCATGGAACGGTAAAGGTGCTGATCAACATCTTCACCATCAGTATCCGAAGTCAAGACGGGACGTGCAGCCATAGGAGTGGATGCAGACTTCGATTCCACCATGTTGAACTTGGTTAGAATGTCGGTAACGAACTTGCCCTGATGAATCAGCACCCCCTTGCGATCTTGCTTTACCTGGAGACCCAAGAAGAAGGGCATCTCCCCCATTCCAGTCATCTCAAGCTTCTTTTTCTTCACAGCCTTGAATTCTCTGCACTAGTCAATGGCTCCACGTGTATATCCATTTGCAAGCATATGATCTGTAAGTATTGCATACCACGCTCACGGTGCATGATGAAGACCATAATAGCTTCTAGACATGGTCGGGATATTGCGAATCTTCGAACCCCGGAGGCTGACATACATAGTTCTCTTCTTTGACATTTTCATACAAGAAGGAAGATTTCACATCCATCTCATAAACAGGGAAGTTCATGTAGGAAGCATAGGCCAAGAAAATCCGAATAGCTTCAAGTCTTGCTACTGGCACAAAGACTTCTTCATAGTCGATCCCCTTTTGTTGGTAGAAGCCATGAACTACCAACCTGGCTTTATTCCTGATGATCACACCCGAATCATCCATTTTGTTTCTAAAGACGCATCTGGTTCCAATTGGCAGTTTCCCTTTGGTCAACGGAACCAGGTTCCACACCTTGAGCTTCTGAAACTGCATCCGTTCTTCCTGCATTGCCTCAACCATGCTTGACTCCTTAAGAGCCATCTTGACATTCGTGTGATAGTTCCTTCATGCAAGGTGTTCTGAGCTAGAATGGATCGGCTTTGGGTGAGAAATCCTTCTGAAAGAGGTCCAGTAATATTTTCCACATGATGATTCTTGTTGATGCTTAAGGTTGGCACTTCCTCCATAGCTAAGTTGTCTAGCAGGTTGCTGATGTGAGTCAGCTGATCTTCATTGGAGGAAGAAATGTTGTCAACGGGAGCGGTTTTAATGGCCTCAGCTCCATTATCCACACGATGTTCCTCATGGATGAGGTGTGAGAACTGTGGATTCTCAAAGGTCTGGTGGGAAGAAGATGGATCTTGATCTGTCTCTAGAATTTGCTGAACTGACTGAGAATTATCTGGATCTGATGGGATGACTTCTTTGATCGAGGATGGCTGAACTGGAGGAGCCCGATCATACATGCCTCGTGGGTCAACTGTCAGAAGCTTGAGATCACATGGAATGTAGTCAACCCTGTAGTCTACGTCATCACCCTTGTAGAAGCTTTCAGTTGGCTCAGATGGTCATGCACTCTCTGATGAAGTGTTGAAGGGCTCAAAAGTAGAATCATACAGAAATAACCGGTTTGGACCAGAATCGCTATCGGTGTTGTTCATCTCTTGCCAATCACTATAGTATGACTCCACAATCATTCGGGTCTTCTTGTTGTATACACGATAGGATGCTTTCTCAGATGAATACCCCACAAAGTAACACTCATCATCCTTGTCATTGAACTTGTGATTTGCCTCAGTATGGAGGAGAGTGCACGGACAACCGAACGACTTGAAATGACCAACCTTTGGCTTCCAATGGCGTTTGTTCAACAGTGATCGGTTTTGAACATAACAAGATGTGTTAACAGCTTCAGCCCAGAAGAACATCGACAGTTTGGACTCTGACAGCATGGTCCGAGAAGCCTCGATAAGCGTTCTTTTGCTTCTTTCAGTAACTCCATTTTGCTAAGGTGTACGAGCTGCACTGTACTGTCGAGCAATTCCCTTTTCAACGCAGAAATCAATAAGTTTCAGATTTCTAAATTCAGTGCCGTTGTCAATTCTGACCACCTTAACCTTTAGATTCTTCTGATTCTCGATCAGGGTGATAAACTTCTTTAGAATATCTGGTGTCTCATCTTTCTTGACCAGAAAGAACACCCAAGTAAATCTGGAATAATCATGTGTCACAACAAGACAATATGACTTCTTCCGGATGCTCATTACGTTAACCGGTCCAAAGAGATCCATGTGAAGAAGTTGGAGAATTAATGAAACTGAATTGAACAGTTTTTGCTTGTGGGGTCTCTTGTGTTGCTTCCCTTTGGCACATGCGACGCACTTCTCAATTGTGGAGAAGTCTTTAGAAGGTAAGCCAATAACATGATCTCCCTTAGCAAATCGGTTGAGATTCTTCAAGTTAACATGACCCCGTCCGCGATGCCAAAGTATACAATCATTCTCTGATATGAAAACAAATAGGTGTTTTAGGTGAATGAATCAGAATTCATATTGATGATATAGGCATTGTTGATTCTTGGAGTCCTCATCAATATCCACTTTTCTGACATTAAAAATACGGGCTTTAGCATAAGACACTCTTTGTTTGTAAAGTGTGTTGAAAAGCTTTTGTCATAGATCTGAGAAACACTCAGTAAGCTATGATTGAGTTCTTCAACATAGTATACATCCTCAAAACTTAGAGTTCCATTTGTGATTGTGCCCTTCATGCTGATCGTCCCACCTTTGTCTCCAGCAAATGAGACATATCCTCCGTTGAAAGGTGTGACTTCATGCAACTGAGAGAAATCCCCAGTCACTATCCACGTACCAAACACTTTTTTAGCTTATTTTGCCATCCCTATATAACACACACTCAATGAGAAATGGGTACCCAAATCATAACAGATTTAGGTACTGATGGAACATTGGGCCCTTTCTTGCTTATCCCTTTTGGCTTGTCTGGTTTAGCCCTAGAAATTTTGGGCCTTACACAACTGCCATGATCAATTGGTTTTAATAGACGTTTCACCTGTGGCTTATTTTTCCACTGCCATGATTGTGGAATGAGCCCTGGAGACCTGTTTTAAAGGAGAAGAATCTGATTCAAAAACATCATCAATGTTAACAAAAGTAGAATTAAAATTCTTAAACATCTCATTTGGTTTGACATTAATTGTTTCAAATCTTCCAACAAAATCAGTTTTTTGGATTCAAGTGTGATTTGCTAGATGATTTTGAACAATCAGTGCTCCTCCCAGCACTTTTTTCTTCATTCTCCCCCCTCAAACCTATATCACTTAAACTGTCTGCACACACCTCAGAATCATCAGAACCAAAGATGGGGTCAAATGTTAGTGAAACTGGTTCAGTGCGAAACTCAAAGGCATGATCTGATTGTAGAACCAAGTCATCAAGTGATGTGTTGATTCTAGGCATGCTTGAGTAATTATGGTTAAAAGGAGGCTCACACTCCTTATAACCAAGTACTTTTCCCATTTTCTCCCGATACTGAATACTTACCATATCTTCTAAACCACTGCTTGCATAGTCATATTTTTCACATCTAACTTAGGTTTTAGAAAGTTGAGTTTAATATGTTCTAGTTCAGAAGTAAGCTCATCGATTTTGCATCTAGCATCTCAATAATTTGACTCTTTGTCGCTTAAAAGTTCTTTCAATTTTGAAATTTCACGACCCTCAGCTTCGAGTTTTCTTTTAAAAATTACTTCATTTTTGAGAAACTCAGAGTTAAAATATTTCAGTGTAGTTACCTCATTTGACTTTTCATCTACCTCTGCCATGAATGCGTGGCCCAAGGTCATCCCCAGCTATTGTACTTGATCACCCCAATCATATGAGTCGGTTTCCAGAGTCACCAATGCCTTGGATGTATTTGCATCTCCCCCAGCTGTAGCTTTCTCATCAGGCTTCTTCCTTTCTTCCTTCACTACCTTTGGTTGCTTACATTCCTTTGCAAAGTGACCCGGCTGGTCAAAGTTGTAACATCTCAGCTTCGACTTGTCAAATCCTAGCTTCTTCCCTGGGTTGTTTCCAAAACTGTTCCTCCCATCGATGTGATCAACTTCTTAGCACGAAAAACTGCCATGGCCATTTGCCAAGAGATATCCATTTCTTCCACATCTGCTGGGTTAATCTGCTCTAAGTTATCTTGAGTTAGATTGCCCGGTTCCAACCCTCCAGCATGAATCCCTTGAACAGAAGCATATTCTCTTCACTTTCTGGGCAGATTTTGGGCATTGAACTGACTTGCCCTGAAGAAAGAAATGAAGTCTCAAAAGGAATAGACTGTGATGAAAGGGTCTGGTAATGTTGAGATCCAGAGGTTTGAAAATTGATGGCAGACAAGAGAGCAACATTCTCTGATGCAGGAGTAATGCCCATAGAACTGGCATGATTGAGTTATCTTTGTTTGTGATCCATGTCATATGAGTTGATGATGGAGATCAACTCGCTAAAAGAAGTCTTACACATATCCTTTGTTCTCTTGATAGTAGTGTCGTTGGAGTTCTAGTTATATGGTAATGAATTCAATAGCTTGTTTACTTCTCCCTTTGACATTTCAATTCCTGCACTGATCATCTCAGTCATCAGATGAGTAAATCGATTGAGTTTGGCCTCCAAGAACTATACTTTGGCATGATGAAACATGTTGAATCATTGCCTCAACTTTTCTTTGTGACTCTCTCGCATATCCTCATTCCCTTAAAATCTTTCCACTAAAGCATCCCACAGTTTCTTGGCGGTCTGGTGTTCCTTGAAACTGTGAGCCACTCGGTAGACAACGCCATAGTAATCGGGGCATAAGCCTTGTCATCCTTCTCTTTCAATAGGATGTCGTTTTCAGTGTATAACTTTGGGTCCATGGGAATAAGCACATTTAGCTCACTCTGGTACATAGGCACTTAAGGCCCCTCTTCAATCGACTTCCATAACTTCGGGTCCGTATACTTGATAAAATATTGGAATGTGAATTTCCAATCTTGGAAGTTATCCACTGACACGAGCCTAGGTGGTTTGGTTCTGGTGCCAATCTCATTGTCTAAGTTTAGAAGGTTGGACATGTTGGTGAGATTTTTGGATGCCATGACAAAAAGAAAATTTTCTAAGTCCAAGTTCTCGAAATCTATAAGTGTTCGAAATCCCAAGCAGTGCACAAAGTCAAAGCTGTACTCGAAGGTCTAGTATTCGAACTATCAATTTGTACACGAAACCCACTTGTATTCGAACTTGTATGTGTACTCGAACTCCAAAAATACTCAAAATTCAGTGTGTATTAGAAACCAGAAGTGTACTCGAAAATCTAGTTGTACTTGAACTTCCAACTATACTCAAACTTCCAACCATACTCCAACTCTGTTCTCGAAAATCTAATCCCAAAGCGTGTACTTGAAAAACTAAAGTTGAAATTTTGAACTCGAAAATACTTGAAAATTTTCCACAGAAAAATTTATCAAGTTTCAGAGTCCCAAATTTCAACAGCAGCTGGATGATGAAGAGAAGATCAAGAAAGTATCGAAGTTGCACGAAAGAGCTTGTAACTTGATGTAGAAAAAAGCTCAATGACTCTGATACCACTTGTAGGCCTAGATCTTGTCAAGGCTCGAGCTTTATGGATCCAATCAACATCGAACGACTCTATAATGTGTGGAATACATAATAGAATCACAAGAAAAGATTGAAAGATGAATGCTTTGTATATTTCGTGAATAGTACAAAATACGTCTATATATACCGTTCTAGGAGTACTGGAACCCTATTCATGAAAATGGTTCGAGTACTCAAAAATTCTAAGTGCACGAAAATTACTATACATGAAAGTAACCAAAATCAGGTCTTGAGCTAGTCTCTGAGTGACTTTGTCAGTCTTCATCTTTGGTTGGGCTCTACAAATGGAATCATATTAACCTATGTATCTAACACATAAGCAAGATAATCAAATTATGAACAACTTGCAATTTGATTATTCAGACATAACTTAAAATACTATAACTTAAGCAAAAACTTAGCATTGTTCACTTACATAATTTTAGTTAGTCAAGAAATTCAACGGATCCCACACTTAAATAGATATAAACCTATTCAACTTCAGAATTTATTGAGGATAAAATATATAATGTCATTGATCTTTTTACATATGTAGTAAATTAATGGAATGAGAATTTTTCATTTTGATTAATCTTTTCAGATCAATAAATTAGTAGAATGCGCTAGTGAGAACAGGTCTGTGTAAATACACAACAAAGAGTAACTATGCATATAATTTCATAAATGTTATTGTGGCGCCTCGACTGCCGAAGCAACCACTCATTTGATAACTATAATATATGAATGATAAAATGCAAGATACACAAGCAGCGGAATAAAGGTCGTCATTCATATTAACAGAACTTATATTGAAGTCAATTATATAGATGAAATGTTTACAATCCAAAATTTAATAATACAAGAGTTTATCCTTTCATACAACAAAACATAGCCATTCAAAGGAAGTAATGGAGGGGATTTTTCATCAACATGGTTTCCTAACGAGTTGTCTCGCGCGTCTACCCCATTCTCCTACACCTTTGCTTTCCCCTTGTTCCCTTGCCTGGAGGTATTTCCTGACACGTAACAAAAACAGGTTCAGTAAAAACTGGTGAGTTCTAATTTTTTAAGCATATTTAAAACTCCTTTATATGTGAGAGTAAGTACAAATACTTTAAAATTTCTCTGATTCTTATTTAAGAACCATAAAACAAACAAAACATACCATTTATTGAATGTCTTGTTCATTCGCATAGTACCATAGATATTTACGAATGTCTTGTTCATTCGCATAGTACTGCAATTATAATTTCATTCATTTGTAAAGTCATGGTTCATGCGTAAACATTTGTAAATGGTCATTCACAATCATACTAAGTATGAGTTACTTGTTCGCAATTGTTCGCAATTACCCAATTACTCATTCGCAATTACTCCGAGTATCTTTTACTTGTTGGCAATTTCTTGAGATTACTAATTCGCAAATATCCGAAGTATAATCTTCTCGTTCGTAAAAGTTTATGATCATTCGCAAATCTTCCAAGTATACTGGTTTACTTGTTCGCAAATGTCCAGAATTATTCCAACGCAATTGTTCCATGTACTAATTACTTGTTCGCAAACACTTCGGGTTGCTCATCCGCAAATGTCCCAAGTAATAGCTAATAGTTTATTTCTTCAAGAATCTCCGAGTATCTTTTACTTGTTCGCAATTTCTTGAGATTACTCATTTGCAAATTTCCCAAGTATAATCTACTCGTTCGTAAAAGTTTATGATCATTCGCAAATCTTCCAAGTATAGTGGTTTACTCGTTTGCAAATGTCTAGAATCATTCCAGCGCAATTGTTCCAAGTACTAATTACTTGTTCGCAAACACTTCTGGTTACTCATCCGCAAATGTCCCAAGTAATAGCTACTAGTTTATTTCTTCATGATTCTCTTTGCGAATATTCTTTTATGATGATACCAAGTATACCATGTCTTTTCACAATTACTTCTCGGTACTTATCTATACTTGTCTTAATCTCTTAATGAATTCTTTCTATCAAATTTAATCATTAATAAACTTTTCCCCATTTTTTGGAATTATACATTTTTGATACAAAATTCTAAATTCATTTTTATACACCATATGCATTTACAAAAATGATAAATTTACAGAAATTATACATTTGCTTAAATAAATTATTCATTTGCTTACAGTACCCCCAATTATACAAAATCAACATTTTTCGCTTTCTATTAAAAAATTCCTTCTTTGATAAGAAGTATTCATGTTTACCGGTTCGGTCCACCAATCAAGCAACTGAATTTCGCCGCAACCCTCAAGGTTGATCCAAAATTTTTCGGTCCAATTTTAGCAGACCTAAGACCGGCATCTTGGTATCATTTCTTTCCGACCCTTGTCATGTGACATCCAGTACCTGATCGTCCGGTTAGTCCGTACGGTATATGTACTTTCACTATTTACTATCTGTAAATACAATGCATGAACAGTGTTTATGATAACATAATTCAGAATACAAGAAACATTTGTACGTATTTAAGTGAAAACTTTAATACTGTAAGTACAACAACTCACGATAAACAATAGTTGTTTGTATTTAGGTGAAAACCTAATTACAGTTAATACAACGAATCAAGAGAAACAATAGTGTACAAGTAAACAACAGGAACATGTCGGTTGCGATCTGATATCTATAGATGAAAGGAATCAGATGGCCAATAAAACAGTATGAAAATAATGTGAAAACAGGAAGTTTAGTTGAGTCCGTCAGTGAGGAAACACAATTTAGAACATAAATGTAGTGTTATTTCAGAATGACGAACTGACAGTGTGTTTGCGGGGGTGACGATTCACACAAACATATCTGTGAGTTTAACGTTCTGAAATGATGACTGGAAAGTAGAAAACAAGAATCAGAAAGCAAAACCATCGTTGTGTTCGTTCGGGTGACGATTCGAACGAATACGCGCGAAGGTGATGCGATCTGACGAAACGAAACCGATAAACGATACGAACGATAATAAATTAAGAAAATTAAATATTAAGCATTTATTAGGATTCACAACCTTTAAAATAATTAAAATAAATCCATTTTATTTAAAACGCTTAAAATTACGTGTAACAATCCCGAAACGCAACGGAGACGAGAAACAAGCAAACAAAACGAACTCGAATACCCTCGGGGTATAAATACCCAAAATAGGGGCAACTACCTCATTTCTCTCATCTTACTCTCTCTCTCTACACTCACTCCCGTTTTCCTCTCTCTCTCTAAAAGTTTTAACATCAAACACTTGAATCTTGCTCCTTTCTTAACGAAATCGGGTGTTCTTGGTGTCCAAATGTATCTACAATCATCCTCTACAAGAAAGTACAACTGATCTGAAGGAACATCCAGCAAAAACCAAGGTATTTGATCTTGAACACTTCGAAAAACTAGGGTTTGGTACCCTTGGTCGATAACATCTTGAACCAGCCTTAAACCAGGCCCAACCCGACCCTAGGCCTTCATTCGATCCCCACGCAGACTAGAACAAACTAGGAGAAGGGTGAGGAAGCCAGGGAACAACATGCATCAGCTTAGATTCGATGGTGATGATGATGAAGGCTAACCGTAGTGCAGGGTTCGCGGGACCAACAGGTGACCGAACCTGTGCACCCTGGCCGAACCTTCATTCTCACGAACCAAGCGGGGGACGAACCCGATGCTTGGCCGAACCCCTGCTCCACCGAACCTACATGCTGCTGGATCTCAGGCATAGCCGAACCCTTCGCCGAACCTGGACTCAGCCGAATCTCCTGCATTCACTGAACCTATACCTGGGCGAAGCTCTTGCATGGCGAACCACCCCTGGCCGAACCTTCCTACCATCACCGAACCTGGATGGCTGTCACTTGAACGAACCCTGGACCCACGAACCCTCATGTTGCCGAACCCTAGTTGATGCTAAAAGGTTCACTGACCCCAATGGTCTACACGGTTGTTACAACCTTCGACCCAACCCTCCACTTCGGTCTATACTCATTTGCTTCGGCCAGGAGTCCCACATACGACCCAATTGACTTCCGGCCCAAATTACTCGGCCCATAAACAAACAATTGGCCCATGATCACCTAGTTCGGCCCATACACATGTCATTTGGCCCACAAGACTAAGGATGACAACCAACACTTGAAAGAAATATTAATGGGTAACATGCGTCTGAATTTTAATAATTTACTACAAAGATGGTGGAATTGTGTGGGATAAATTTGATAAAGCTAAGGATTTTGTTTTAAGAATACTAATAATTAAGTTCAAGGTAATAGACTAGTCAAACAAGGACCATGTCAAATTTTCTTACAAAAAGTTAAGTGTTTATAATCTTCAATAAATCAAAAACATGAGATTTGTACTTATAAATGATAACAAGTTCCAAGATGTCGCAACATAGGAAGGTCAAAAGAAAATGAAACATAAAACACATAGCGGGTTATACTAAGTTCAATCTAATTTGATTGAGTGTTAGTGTGATATATAACCATTAAACCAAGGCCGAATGATGACCAAGACCGATAAGTGTTAGCCAATGCTAGGTCTAACACCTACACGCACACAATTCACCTAGAACTTATACTTATATGTTACAACAACATGAAATCAATACAGGATCGTGAATACAACAAGTGCAATCAAGAGCGCGTGCATTCTTGTGTAAGCTAAGTCAACTACAACCACTACAAGGTGAGTTCATATGCCCCTTTTCTAATTATTAACTGATTTTAAACTCTCGGGGCAGAGAAACATGCTAAATCTTTTATTTATTTAAAAGTTTTAGAACAACATACTACTTATACTTTGACTTAGATAATATAGCTTGACTTATTATCGTTTATCATTGTATGCATGCTTGTATGATCATAACATGACAGGGATAACTAAGATGAACATGGTAATGTAAATTCATGAATCATCAATACAATAGAATAATGTAGTTGTAAGATTTTATCTTATAACACTTAATTATTTTTACAAGAACAAACAATGAGATTATCACAGGTGAACATGATGACAACAACAACAACAAACAAGAATGATATGTGGCTAATATATCCTCATAATATCATTCACCATCGGAGTTAGTTAAGTGTAGTAAGACTAGTTCATACAATACTTAGCTTATAACTAGGTACCAATTTACAAGATAACACGAAACAAGTATCATCCACCACCTGAGTCGACTAAGTGTAGTAAGACTAGTTCTTACAACATTGTAGTGGCAACAGGGTGACTATATGGAACAATAAGAATGATAATCATGATAATGTAACTTCATTATAACAACATCATTTACACAACAATTAATACAACATGATGTGACAATCCGGCAATTTCGGATTAACTCCGTTAACACTAGAATTAATCGAAATGATACGAAATCATATACAAACAAACTTAAGGGATTGGGAATGAAGAAAATTAATCCTAAAACCTTCAATTTAATAGAATTAAACTTAGAAGTAAGAAAGATAATCAATTTTGACTTGTAAAAGTCAAACTTTCGGCCATATGATAAATTAAACTCGAAATTAGCATGAAATGATTGTTAATAATCGAATTCAACACTCACTTAACTTACCTTGATGATAATTAACCGTTAGAACATATGATTGATCATGTAACATTCGAATTGAATGTAATTAATGACCAAATGTTCAAACCGTCATATGTATCAATACAAGTCACACAAATAGATTAAATTATTCACCATTGAACATTTCTAAACCTCAATCTGCACAGTTAGAGAGCATTACATTCAGTAATTGGATTCCAGAAGCTCTAGAAGAGAGTATTGATCAAGGATCGGCCGAATTTCACACTAACAATCGATCTACTTCAAATTGTCATCAAATCAAGTAAGAATTCTTTCCTATACAACCTAAACAAGTCGATTAAACATAAACCTATGCTGATTTTGTGTCTTAGCAACGAATTGGACGAACACTAATTCTAGAGTTCATCACGTATGGCGTTTTGGGGGTTGCTAACAAAATGAATTCAAAAACTAAATTAAACTACATCAGTAGTTTCGTGTATGTCTGTGAAAAGATAAACACATATTAATTTAGTCAAATAGCAATGAATTGAGGGAGTTCCTATTCTAGGGTTTGTCTTATAAACCCATTTGGGGGTTTCCATGAGAACGAGTTGAAGAATCAAATTAAAGTGCATAGGAAGTTTCAGAAACCTCCGAATAAGCTAGCCTATGTTCCAATTTCATGAAGCCATAATGAATCGATCGAGTTCGATTACTAGGGTTCTTGAATAATGATGATTTGGGGGTTTTGATTCAAATGAGTTATAAAATCGAATTAAGCAACACAGACAGAGTCGAAATTCATTTTAGATTGAAAACCATGTGTCAATTTTATGAAATGATAACGAATTGATTAAGTTCAAGATCTAGGGTTTATCTTATAATCGATTTGGGGATTTTAATTTAAATGAGTTCAAAAGATGAAATTATATGAACTGATAGTTTCAGAAGGATGCGTTTAAGATAATACCCAAGTCAATTTTATGAAACAAAAATGAATTCTAAGATTTTAAGTTTTAGGGTTCTTGAGTGTCGAACGGATTGGGGTTTTTGGGTCAATCGATCATGAAAATCAAATTAATCATTACTGATATGTTCGAAATATCATATCAAATGAAAACCCTATGGTTTTGGAACCGAGTGGATTCGAATTTGGGTTCAATTGGAACCATTTGGTTCGGGTTAGTAAGAGGACTTTATACGCGAGTTCACGTGTTTGATCATTCTGCTACAATCAAAGGTGCGTACACGGCCCCTTTCTTATTTTAACTGTTTTGGGGGAGAAAACATGTGCAACAAACACTTTTTAGATACCTATCACTTGCATGAGTTAACTGTTTACATTTAGTGCAAACATAGCATTACAAGTCCTTACATTACGAACCGTTTAGTTTGCCGTAGTGCAAAGCATGGTAGTTGGAAATAGATCTATTAGGTTTGACAAACCTCACTTGGTAGATGGGATCTACGCAAGTGTTTGACTGACCAAACACACATTACTATTGTTTATGCTAGACAATAGTGGCAAGGCAAAACATGCGTTAGCATGCAACAGTCAGCTTCGGTGTCGACCACTTATGTAAATAGTACAAATGACTAGCTATCATGACTATGCATGTGTGATTATGTTATCTGCAAACATTATATTCAAACTGTTGTTTCAAACATTTGTGAATGCTTAAACCTGTGTAATGCACCAACCTTTGTGTTGACTTGATTTACATGTTTTCTCAGGACGCTAGAGTTGCACAAACAAGCAAGCATGGACTAGGAGATCGAGTCGCATGCATATTTTGTATTTCAGTTATTTGGATTTGAACATTTGAAAGTTTGTTTTGTAATTTTCAGTTTACAAATTATTATGTTTGTTTTTATTTTGAAAACGCTTCTGCAACGTAGAACTTTGAAATTACATTTTTAGACCAAAGTATGTTTTGAAATTCATATAGAGGTCTTCGTTATGTCTAATGATCTGATATCCTGGTTTGTCATGTCCCAAACGGTATGATTCCGTTAGTTGAAAAATTGGGGGTGTGACACATAATAAGACAAGATCTTATTTAACTTTGTTAACAACAACGAGAACACACAACATCGAGAACAAACAAAATTGATGAACACAATACAACTGATTACTATTGAACTGTCTGCATTATATCATTTCAATCATGTGCCATGTATTCAAGTTTGATCATTGTAAGTCCCTTCACAAATCGCGGACCAATTAGTTTTACGTGACTAAACCGACGATAGCATAGTGGTACCATAGGTTTGACAAACCTCTAGCTTGTAGGGCTAGTATGTTGATCGTAATCATCATTGGCCGGTAACGTATGACCGGTGACAGGGCGACGAACAGTCAGGGTCTGGTAAGCGACACATGGTGATATTAATCTGTAGTTATAATTGTAATTAATCCATCGTTTCATGTTGACTAATAGACGGAGGAATTTATTCTCTCATGTCATATTACTAGTAACAGTTTCGTTGAGGCCTACGGTATTACGAAGTGGTAGAGGTAAATTGGATAACAATGAATTCCTTTTAGGCTCTATGCACTTCAAGTTGAGAACATCTAACAATTCTTTAACTAACACTCTTATTATTAAAAGTGATTAACAGTTAACCCCACCAGTAATAGAATAATAGCAAGGATTTGATTAACTTAATCTAATTTCCTTAACACATTGAGGGTTATCAATACTTCGGTTTGATAACTAAACCCCTCTTATTATATTATTCTACATATGATACAATGGGTGATGAACACAAAAGGATGGGTGAAATAAAAATGGAGATCTATAGTTGTATTGCAAGTGGTGTTAAGTCCTAATAGGTATGTGGTGGGACGGTGGATGGGGCTTGTTCCCCTACATATGCCCTATATATAAGAATAGCTAATAGAATGAGATATCACTTATAAATATAACCTTGGAGAGGCCATTGTGTGAATGGGTGAATCAAACAACCTACAAGTAACATATATGAGATGGTGATTGTATATGTGATCAATTTAAGGTTTTCAATTATCAAACTTATGAACTCACCAAACTTATGCACGTTTTCTTGCGGTGTCATAGTTGCTAGGGCTCCAGAGTTCCTGGCATGCAATAAAAATCCCTCATCCCGTCACCATAGACAAGAAATCTTGTCCTTGTGCGGGTTATTGTTCGGGTCTCTACCTGCCCAGAAGTGGAATCTCGGAAGTTCAAGCAAAGACTTAGACATGCAATAACAATTCCTCTTGATCGGAGTGATCATAAGCTACATCGCCGCTTCTGCCATTGAACAAATCAGGGTTTTCTCTGTTCGTAATCTACCGGAACAAAAAGTGTTATTGAACTACGTGTTTTTGGTTGGTTGTGAATGAAGAAGAAGGGTGGTGGCTCCCCTCTTTATACTAATTTTGGAAGCCATCCGGATCACTAAGGATCTGAGTGTTTGTTTTATTACCCGAAATAGTATTCCCTTCTATTTACACGTTTGCCCCAAAATCCTATCCTTTTACTGTTTAGTTTGATTTGGTTTAAATGTTTGTGTCCAACCAACTCTCTTTTACCCATTTCCTTTTGCAGCATTTCACATGGATTGGAATCTTAACTATATTTACTATTACGGTTCTAGTGACATGACACATCACTTTGACTTTAACTTTTACCCTTTTCGTCCTTTCCCTCTACCGAGTACGACAACACCTTATTATATTTTAGGTTAATTAATAATAATTATTTATCATTTCATTATTTCTTTACCAACAATTTATAGATATTACAGGTACCAACTTGTGCTCCTCCACTCCCGAAGCGACCACTCATTAGTTAACTATAATATAAGAATGGTTTAATTCAAGACACACACGCAACGAAATAAAGGTCATCATTCATATTAACAGAACTTACATTCAAGTCAATTATATAGACGGAATGTTTACAATACACAATGTAACAATACAAGAGTTTATCCTTTCATACAACAAAACATAGCCATTGAAAGGAAGTAATGGAGGAGATTTTTCGTCCACATGGTTTCCTGCCTACTTGTCTCGCTCGTCTACCCCATTCTCCTACATCTTTGCTTTCCCCTTGTTCCCTTTCCCGGAGGTATTTCCTGACACATAACAAATACAGGTTCTGTAAAAACCGGTGAGTTCTAAGTTTTTAAGCATATTCAAAACTCCTTTATATTTGAGAGTAAGTACAAATACTTGAGATAATTCCACGATTCATATTTAAGAACCCTAAACACAACAAACCATTTATAGATTTACCAATTAATCACATATATTTTTAACAATATAAATTCAATAGCAACATGTAAATAAGTCACTGTCTTAGGGTCACGTTCACCATCTGCTAGGCCAGTCATCACCGGCCACATTCAGCTAATTCATCAACTAACCCCTTTTTATTGACACCATGGTCCGAGCTATTCCCCTCCAGAGCAAATAGGTAAAATCTCAACACTATGAGACCGACAGTATAAGATCCTATTCGTCTGATGCATTAATTTCAATCACGATCCAAAACATAATTTATGCATTTATGGTAACATGCATAATTATTATGTACCAGCTCAACACATATAAAAATAGAGCGTCATAGAACTCACCTGGTTTCTCTCTTAACTTAACTTTCTTTAAGTCATCAACCAAGTATCAATGACCTATAATATCATTCATATAGCACTATTTAGCATACTGTAGATATTTACGAATGTCTTGTTCATTCGCAGAGGTACTGAAATTATATGTTTGTTCATTCGTAAAGTTATGGTTCATGCGTAAACATTTGTAACTGGTCATTCGCAATCATACTAAGCATGATTTACTTGTTCGAAAATGTTCGCAATTACCGAATTACTCATTCGCACTTACTGCGAGTATCATTTACTTGTTCGCAGTTGCTTCAGATTACTCATTCGCAAATATTCCAAGTATAATCTACTTGTTCGTAAAGGTTTATAATCATATGCAAATCTTCCAAGTATTCTGGTTTACTTGTTTGCAAATGTCTAGAATTATTCCTCTGTAATTGTTCCAAGTACTAATTACTTGTTCGCAAACACTCCGGGTTAATCGTCCACTGATGTTCCAAGTAGTAGTTTGCAAACACTCCGGATTACTCATCCGCAAATGCCCTAAGTAATAGCTACTTGTTTATTTCTTCTTGAATCTCTTTTACGAATATTCTTCTGTGATGATACCAAGTATACCATGTATGTTCGCAATTACTTCTCGGTACTTATTTATACTTGTCTTAATCTCTTAATGAATTC
This sequence comes from Mikania micrantha, assembly GCA_009363875.1. Taxonomy (NCBI): domain Eukaryota; kingdom Viridiplantae; phylum Streptophyta; class Magnoliopsida; order Asterales; family Asteraceae; genus Mikania; species Mikania micrantha. The sequence goes on from CM018692.1 coordinate 54,494,259, forward strand.
TTTCTATCAAATTTAATCAATAATAAACTTTTCCCCCTTTTTTCTGCAATTATAAATTTTTGACACAAAATTCTATATTCATTTTTATATATCATATGCATTTATAGAAATTATACATTTACAGAAATTAAACATTTGCTTTCATAAATTATACATTTCATTACAGTACCCCCAATTATACAAATCAACCTTTTTGGCTTTCTCTTCCAAAAGTTTCCTCTTTGATAAGAAGTATTCATGTCTACTGGTTCGGTCCACCAATCAAGCAACTGAATTTTGCCGTAACCCTCAAGGTTGCTACAAAATTCTTCGGTCCAATTTTGGCAGACCTAATAGCAGCATCTTGGTATCATTTCTTTTCGACCCCTATCACCATTTCCTCTTAAGATTAGGGTCTTTACCCCAATACTTCAAGTTTCCTAAATCCCCGTTATCCGCTTATATTGTTGGGACCAGAACTTGAAAAGAGATGTGACATGCAATAAGAATTCCTCAACCTTGATTGCAGAATCTAGATGCAAACATAAGGTTAAGTAATGACCCCGCGTTTTCTTGCGGTGTCCTAGTTGCTCTGGTGCCGCAGTTCCTGACATGCAATAACAATCCCTCATCCTGTCACCATAGATAGGAAATCATGTCCCTGTGTGGGTTACTGCTCGTGTCTCTACCTGCCCAGAAGTGGAATCTTGTGAGTTCAAGCAGAGATTTAGACATTAAATAACAATTCCTTTTGATCGGAGTGATCAGAAGCTCCGTCACAGCTTCCGCCTTTGAATAAATCAGGGTTTTCTCTGTTCTTAATCTACTGGAAAAGAAAGTGTTACTGAACTGTGTGTTTTGGTTGGTTGTGAATGAAGTAGAAGGGTGGTGGCTTCCCTTTTTATACAAATTTTGGAAGCCTTCCGGATCACTAAGGATCTGCGTGTTTGTTTTATTACCCGAAATAGTATGCACTTTTATTCACACTTTTTCCCCAAAATCCTTTTCTTTTACTGTTTAGTTTGATTTAATTTTTAATGTTTGTGTCCTACCTACTCTCTTTTACCCATTTCCTTTTACAACGTTTCACATGGCTTGGAATCTTTACTATATTTAGAAGTACGGTTCTAGTGACACATCACTTCGACTTTAACTTTTACCCTTTTCGTCTTTTCCCTCTGCCGAGTACGACAGCACTGATGAAGGCGGTTAGTATACTAAAAACAAGACTAAATTAAAGTTGTCTAACCTAAGCTAAAGACACAATAACTAATCCTTGACCTATACTTAACCTAAACACCTAGTAATAATCGGAAATCCTAAACTAGACCGCTACGAAGGCTAGTGTACCTATCGGTGACAGATTAGCTGGTGGAAGTCCAGATATCGAACCAATGGACACTAGTTTAACAAACTAACCTAGACTGTGGTCAAAATAAAGTAAAAGAGAAGGGGGGTTTGGTGCAACTCTAATAATTCGATCAGACTGAGACTGATTACAAAACTAAACTACTAACTAAACTCTAAAACAACAACTAAAACAGGAAGTGTAAATGAAATCTAACTGTAGTGAGGAAAACTGGTATACCTAGGCTGGGAATCAAAAGTGTGACAAATACTGACTTAGACTGACTTATGAAGGATGATGACTAGGATTTGAAGGAACAGACTGAGGATAACCTAATGGGACCAAGATCAGATACCAGGTTACTCCAATGGAAATCCTAAGACTGTAATGTATGCGCTAGCCTACCGGGTCACCTTCCGGATTTTCCCGATATGCAATTGCACTCTAACGAGTGAATCACCTCCCGGATTTCTTCACCCGTTTGTATCCTAAGACACTAGAGGGCTATAAGGGTTACATCTTTGACATTGATTGACACTAAAACTAAGTAGATCTAAGACAACGCCCTCCCGGGTCGTTTAACTCAAATATCCAAAGTTAAAGAGACCAACCATCTAACCTATCACCTCCCGGATTTCTAGGTTAGGTCGCACATGCAAATAAAAACACTGAATGAAGTCTAATCCTATGGAATGTGATCAAAAACCCATAAACTAACCTAAAACACAAAGTAATAGGCCTAACATGCATCTATGTGTGGAAAGACCTTCCTAGACACACATGGATCAAACATTCATCAAGCATAATCATTCAACATATACAAAAACCATCAAAGATCACAACTTTATAGCTGAATAAAAAGCATATATCATCCATAAGCATAAATCATGTCCAAAATCAACAAAGTTCACAACTTTATCATCCCAAACCTAGATATAACCCTAGATCTAGCCAACCAACATCTCAACAGTTGCAAAACAGATCTGAATAATGTTTAAATACATATACAACTACTGATTTAAACTAAGAACATGAAAAGATAAAGAAAAATACTCAAACAAACTTCCTTCTTCACTCCAACATGCTCTAATCAAGGCAAATCATCCATGGTTAAGCTCCAGCAGCTCCAAGGCTTGATTAGGGTTCCAAAATCGCAGAAGAAGACCGTCTCATCGGCCTGGAAGCGTCTCATTTATAGAAGGCATGAAATTAAGGTTTTAGGCTGAAAAATCATCTGGGGCGCACCGCCTAGCCGGGCTGCATGGAGCTAGGCGGTGCGCACGAGACAAAATTGTCTAGCGGCTAACCCTGGCAGGCACATCGCCTACGGCTGGTCATCCTGACTAGTTGATACACGCGGATGTCATGGGATCAGAGAATGTTCCAAGGCGCATCGCCAGGGACCAAGCAACCTCGCTGGGCGTACCGCCTAAGGTTTTTTTCTACGTTTTCTTTGCTCGATCAACCACACTCGATTCCGATGCCCGTTTGCCCTCGTTTCAGCTCCTCCGGGACACATTCCTGCACAAAAACACAAAAATGTAAAAAAGGAACTAAAACCGATTCAAAATATTTACAAAACTTACGAAAACAGACTCGAATATGTACGAAAATGCATGTGTTAAACTAACACATCAATCACCTTATTATATTTTAAGTTAATTAGTAATAATTATTTATCATTTCATTATTTCTTTAACAACAATTTACAGATGTTATAATTCTACCTCCATAATATAGAGTTTCGTCCTCGAAACTGTTTACGTACTAAATAAATATGGATATAGTGCTCTCATTTTATTTTCAGTCTCCAACGTGGCTTCCGATCTTTTTCCACGTCCCATAGCCTATTGACTAATTTAACACTTTTATTCCTCAATCTCTTCTCTTGATGATCTATTATTTGGTTTCGTTGTTCAGCATAATTCAGGTTAGTATCTACCTCAATATTTTGTAAAGGAACTCGCAAATCCTCATCCCATAAACATTTCCTTAGAGAAGACACGTGAAATGTAGAGTGATTTTCTTTCATCTCTTCAGGTAAATCGAGTCGATATGCCACCTTTCTCGAATGTAATCGAGTACGAGCGGTTAGAACCAGACTGCAGTTAAGATCTCAAACAACCCAACTAGATTAACTGAAAAAAGAAAAAGACTCAAGAACTGACTTGATAAATATTTACAATGACTCAACTGAAAGAAAAATGTTTTTGTGAAATTTTTCAATTTTTTATTTTTTATTTTTTGTGTTTTTAACTTAAAATATTTACCAATTGAATTATTTAATTACAAGTTCTAATTTATTTACAAAAATTTCAAAAATTTTATTAAAATTTAACTTAATATATACAATGACTTGATTTTACCAAAATTAAGAAATTTAAAAGGCGCCAGCATGACATACTCACACTTAGAACAACACATTATCCTCAATGTGGATTTAGAACTGGCGATAAGACATCAAAAGTAAATTTACAAAATGTTAGCAACGACTCCCTGAAATATGTTAGACGTGTCGTAAATGGAGTTGCGCGCCTTTCAGTATACACAACATACAACTCAAACAACAATTATTAACACAACAAAAATTTAAATTACAATATACGTCACATCATTAATAATACAACAAATGAATTACATAATCTAACACTTACACACAACAACCATAATTTAAAAACATAATAACAACACAAAAATAAATATAGACACAACAAAACAGAATAAAATAACAACAACTAAAACATGCCAAATTAAAATATACTACAGAATATGTCTGAATACATGAAAAGAAAATGAAAATACACCATCTAAACTACCTACATACTAATCCCCATCCCCTCCATCACCGGGCTCTGTGTCCGGGTCGCCCTCGGGGTCGGATGGGATGTCGGGGTCGGGCATCTGAGGGTTCAACTCAATGTCAAAATGAGCCGCTATGCGCCTCTGGTTGACCTCAATCGCGTCTAACCTCTAAATGAGATATCGGAAGGTAAGACGAGGAGGAATAGGAGGGCGTGGCGGGTCATCCCGGGCTGGTCGCTCTCGTCAGTGCAAGATGCGGTGCGTCTATGGCGGAGGCACCGGGGGAACAGGGGCAGGAGGATCCTCCAACATGGGCACCCATCGGGGTGGCGTGTCCCACGTGACCATCCCCGATGTCTGCATATCACTTAACGCGTACGGCGTCGTTTCGGGGCCAATCGTCTGATGCTCCACTGGGTATCAATCAAACACCCCCAGACGAGTCGCCAAACGGCAGACGTAGGGGCCCATCTCTAGGCGTGCAGTATGGCCTCCCCGACAAGGCCTCACAAAAGATGAAAGCAATATAGTAGCTAGGTTCGCCGGGTGGCGACCATGGATGCAATACAGGCAGAAGAGGTCGAAATAGCTAACCTTGTCCTTGCCAGAGAGGCGAGGAATCAAGGTGCTAGCAAGGATCCGATGAATGTATCGTAATAACGGATCGTGGATCTGTGTAGCCAGCCACTGATCCGTATGCGGAGGGACTGTTATAGTCCTCCAACAAACGATCATCTCCTCCTCAGTAACATATCCGGGCCTGGCTGCCCTAGGCACGAAGGAGGCCCTGGAACTCTCCCGCTGCCACCTCTGCCCTAGAGTAAATGCCCATAGCGACAGCAAAATCAGCGACACTCATGCGCTGTGTCGTTCGAGCTAAGGCGAACGACACAACGCCAGGGATAGTGACGGAGCTCTCGTCGTAGCGGATGGTAGATAGGAACTCCACCGTGAGCTAGGCGTACTGCTGCCACTAACATCGCATCAAGTATGCCCACAGTGGAGTCACCATGGCATCGAACTCCTCTACGCGGCCAAGATGCTCGATCAAATCCCCGATGCTGCATGGTATCTAATATCGCTAGCGTGGTCATGTGTGAGTACTCCAGGGTGTCCGTCTGAAACTGCAAGAAGGTGTGATCAGGTAGGGAACGCAGCTGATGATGGACTGGGTGAGCGTGTGGTGGTGGCACGTCTAGAGGTGCTAAATAGCGGATCTCACGGGGTGGCGGTGGTTGTCTCTGTTCCTAAGACTCTGCAGTGGTCAACCTCCTGCCCTCGAACTCAATGCCTCGGCCAACTCTGCGATAATATACAACAAACACATATACAAAATAATTACAAACTAACTACAAACCTAAATCCTAAGTTATGATTTATTTTATTTGAAAACGTTTATTTATTTACACAGTTGTTGTTTATGGTATTTATGTACAAATTGCCTTATTATTTATTTCTGATATACAATGTGTTATTCTTTATTTCTATACAAAATTTTATTTTAATACACAATTATTTAATAATTTACAAATACATATTATACATACATACATATACATACATTAGTGTTCAATTATTATTGTACATATAATGTTTATTAATTTTGTTCAAGTACAATTACAAATTCACAAAATTGTTTGAGTTACAAGTGATACATACATATAATTTATTTACTTGTAGTATACATAGTTTCATTATTATTGTACGTAGTGTCATAAGTATTTATATATGTATATACTTTATTTTATTAGTGTTTATATACAAATAAAATAATTTTACATAAATAAATACCTATGAGATTCTATTTTTATTTATTTATTTATGTAAAAGAAACAATTTAATTTTACAAGTGTTTTATTTAGAGTACAACATTCATATTTTTATTTTACAAAACAATTTTTTTATTTAATCATTTTATTAGATACAACATACTATTTACATTCATTTGAATTTATATATACATTTGCATTAATATTAAACAAACATAAGTTTACATATATACATTATCATTACATATATACATATACTTATTTTACAAAACATATACATTTACATATAAGTATTTATGTTATTTTATTATTATTACATTTGTTCATAATACTTATACTTTATATTATATACAAAAATAGTATTATTTATTTTACACATATTCTTATGTATATTACAAAATCATTTATTTATATTATGAAAACCTTAATTTATTTTTTTATTAGTAATATTACAAAAGAACTACATTATTATTATTTATCTATTATTATTATTTTATGTTTTTTTTATGCCTGAAATTCTTATTTCTAAAAACTAAAGAAAATAAAAATTCAAATTAAATCCTAACTTAACTTATTAATTAAATAGACTTAAACAAAGTTTTTAACAAAACACAAATTTGACTAAGAAAATTAAACTATACTAATTCCTAATAATTAATTAATGCAACTAAAAATCAAAATCAACCTGGAATTAAAGCAAATAATCCCAAACACAATTAAAAACTAAAATTAACCTAAAGGAAATAAAGGAAAGTTGAGTTAAGTAACTAGTGATGTATAATGTAATTGAATTATAAGCAATGAGTTTTAATCAACTGTCCGAAATGGTAGTATCGAACGTACGTGATGTCACACCCACACTTGAATCCAACACAATCGTGTAAACACAAATACATAATCAATTACTCGAAATTCGATATAATTAAACTAAAGCTATGTACACTATATACAAGTTGGGCCTAGGCCCGAATTCCTAACCAGCTTGGGATTCGAGGAGAACAACCTCCTCGTCAGATGGAATCGGGCCTCCAATGTAAGGCTTCAAACGGTGCCCATTGACCTTCCACGTGTGGTCACCCGATTCCAACTCCACCGCCCCATGCGGGAATACCTCGCGAATCACAAATGGGCCTCTCCACCTCAACTTTTGCTTTCCTGGGAACAGCCTCAGTCTCGAGTCATAAAGCAAAACTCGTGCAGCGCCTTCATGCGCTCTTTATAACTCCACGACCGAGCGTACGCCTCATCGCACAGCTCATCCAACTCGTGCATCTGGAGGTATCGGTGTTTGCCAGCCTGTGACATATTCAAATTCACAACTTTCAAAGCCTAAAAGGCTTTATGCTCAAGCTCTACAGGAGATGACAGGCTTTACCACAGACCATGCAATAGGGAGTTGTCCGAATCGGATTTTTAAACGCGGTCCTAAAAGCCCACAAGGCGTCATCTAATTTGTCGGCCCAATCCTTCCTAGTGTGGCTGACAGTCCTCTCCAGAATCCTCTTAACTCCCCGATTCGCGTTTTCCACCTGACCGCTAGTATTCGGGTGATATGCGGTCGACAATCGGTGGGTGACCCCATATTTGGCTAGCACTTTGTCCATCTGGGCATTACAGAAGTGGGTGCCACGGTCACTGATAAACGCTCTCGGGTCCATAACCTGCAAAACAAGTGCTTCAGAAATATCACCACAACTCGCACGTCATTAGTGGGGAGCGCGGATGCCTCCACCCACTTAGAAACATAGTCAATAGCGACGAGTATATACATGTTCCCTCGAGAATCCGGGAAAGGTCCCATGAAATCAATGCCCCAGACATCGAAAATCTCAACAACCTGAATAGGATGCTGGGGCATCTCATTCTTGGATGAGATGTTCCCTGTCCTCTGACAAGAATCGCACTTCCTAACCAACTCATGAGCATCCTTAAAGACAGTGGGCCAATAAAAACCAGAATCAAATACCTTCTTCGCTGTGGAAGAAGGTCCGTGATGCCCACCAGTTTGGCCCTCATGACAGTGCCTAAGGATCTCTTATCCTTCCTCCCTGCTCACACACCTCCTAAAAACCTGATTAGCACAAACACGGAAAAGGTAAGGGGCATCCCAAATATAATGCCTTGTGTCGGCAAAGAATTTCTTGCGCTGCTAATATGTCAAACCCTTAAGAAGGAAACCGTTGGCCAAATAATTGGCAATGTTTGAAAACCACGGTAATCCCTCATCCAGCCTATCCGTGCGGCAGATCTCACCTATCCCCACGCTCATCTGCGACTCCAGGAAAAACCTATCCCTAATCGCTCCCTCGTGAATGAACTGCCTCTCTGGAGCCTCAAGTCGCGAAAAATGGTCGGCAGCTAGGTTCTCAGCTCCCTTCTTGTCCTTAATCTCGATGTCAAACTCGGACAGAAGGACGATCCACCTGATCAGTCTTGGCTTTGTGCCCTCTTTCGCAAAAAGGTAACGCAGAGTCGCATGATCGGTATAGACAACAGTCTTGGAGAGGACGATATAAGACCTAAATTTATCAAATGCGTAGACTACCGCCAACAACTCCTTCCCAGTAGTCATATAATTCTCTTGGGCAGCATCTAAGGTCTTACTCGCATAGTAAATAGGGTGGAAATGCTTATCCACCCTCTGCCCAAGGACAACCCTCACAACGAAATCACTCGCGTCGCACATGAGCTCAAACGGCTGGCTCAAGTCGGGGGCTATCAGAATCGGGGCACTCTCCAGCCTCTCCTTCAGATACTCAAAGGCTCTTAGCCAATCATCATCAAACACAAACTCCACATCCTTCTCAAGCAAACGAGTGATAGGTCGGGTGATTTTAGAAAAATCCTTAATAAAGCGACTATAAAACCCCGAATGACCTAAAAACCTTCGCACAGCTTTAACACTCGTGGGAGGAGGAAGCTTGCTGATCGTCTCAATCTTTGCTTTATCGACTTGGATGCCGTCACGGGATATCTTATGGCCAAGAACAATCCCCTCGGTAACCATAAAGTTGTATTTCTCCCAGTTCAGCATAAGATTCGTCTCCACGCATCTCCTAAGCATCTTCTCCAGATTGGTTAAACACTGATGGAATGAACTTCCAAACACAGAAAAATCATCCATAAAAACTTCCATAGAAGTCTCGATCATGTCCTGGGATATGGCTACCATACATCTCTGAAAAGTGGCTGGAGCGTTACATAACTCGAACGGCATACGATGATAAGAAAAAGTGTCGTACGGGCATGTAAAAGTGGTTTTTTCCTGATCCTCCGGTGCAATCGGGATCTGGAAATAACCAGAGAAACTATCAAGGAAACAGTAAAATTGTTTTCCCGACAAATGCTCCATCATCTGATCGATAAACGGAAGTGGGAAGTGGTCCTTCAGGGTTGCGTCATTCAACTTCCGATAATCTATGCACACCCTCCATCCGGTGACTGTACGGGTGGGAACTATCTACTTCTTCTCGTTCACCACCACAGAGATACCGCCCTTCTTAGGGACCACATGTACTGGGCTCACCCATGAGGAATCAGAAATGGGGAAAATGAGCCCATCATCTAACAATCTCAGGACCTCATTCTTCACCACTTCACCCATGTTAGGATTAAGCCGTCGATGTGGCTGAACCACCGGCTTGTAATCCTCCTCAAGCAGCATGCGATGCGTACAGAAAGAAGGGTGAATACCCTTAATGTCCATCAGCTTCCATGCTATCGCCTGCTTGTGCTCCTTCAGCATACTAATAAGTCTACTCTTCTCTTCATCTGTCAGAGCTGCTGAAATAATGACAGGTAGATCAGAGTCCCCATCAAGGAATGCATAGTCAAGGTGAGGATACAACTCCTTTAGCTCTAATGATGGGGGAGCCTCAAGAGATGGCTTGTCAGGCTGGCTCTGAACTCTCAACCTCAAAAACTGTGGGATAAACAGGGGGATCCACTGCTACACTGCTCGGAATAAAATCAAGATAAGCCTCAATAGCAGTGTGGACCTCAACTCCCACATCCTCAACTCTCTAATCACCGTCACGTATGTCCTGATCTCCCAACAGATCAACTCCACTAATGTAGTCCAGGCAACGATCCATAGTAGAGAAAAATGCATCAACAAAGTAGACCTGATCGTCTTGACCACTGGAGTTCTTCATGGACTTCACAACATCAAAGGTGACGGTGTCCTCTCCAACACGCAATGAGATCTTCCCCTCATAAACATCAATCATCGCCTACGCCGTGTGAAGGAAGGGTCGTCCCATAATGAGGGGAACTCGGTCATCAGCCTGCATGTGAAGTATAACAAAATCAACAGGGAAGACAAACTTGTCCACCTTCACTAGGACATTCTCAACAATCCCCCAAGGATAGTTGACTGACCGATTAGCCAATGCTAGACCCATGCGTGTAGGTGCCGGCTCTCCCAGATCTAGCTGCTTATAAATGGAGTATGGCATCAAATTGATGCTAGCACCTAGATCAGCCAATGCATGGTTCACAGAAGAACCGCCAAACAGACAGGGAATAGTGAAAATCCCTGGTTCCTCAAGCTTCTCTGGCAGTTTATTCTGAGCCAGCGCCGAGCACCTAGCTCCCAAAGTAACGGTAGAGAGTGTCTCCAACTTCTTCTTGTTAGATAGGAGGTCTTTCAATAATATAGTATATTTTGGCATATGCTGGTGGGCCTCAAAAAATGGGAGATTGATCTTAAGCTGCTTAAAGATCTCCAAAAAATGTCCATACTCCTGATCACACTTCATCTGCAGTGCGCGTGCAGGGTATGGAAGCTTAGTCAAATCAATCTTAGGCTCCTCAGCCACTCTCTTACCCTTCTTCTTCTCCTCTAACTTTTCACTCTTCAACCTCTCAACTGAAGACTCGCTGCTCGGTGTGGTACTTGGGTCTAGCCTCAATGGCACCCATGCAGGAGTCTCCATCTCAATCTCCTCATACACCGGCTCGTCATCAACAGGATTGAACGGTGGTGGCAGCTCTACATCTCCTCCTCGACCACTTCGTGTGGTCACTGCCTTCACATGAACCATCGGGTTAGTGTCAGTTTTTTCTCTAAACGACCCTCCTGGTCTCTCTTCAAATCTATTCGCCAACTCTCCCACCGACCGCTGCAAATCCAAAAATCCATCTTGCTGATTCCTTAATAGTGTGTCGTGCTCCTCGATATTCTGGTCACGTAGCTTGTCTATATCCATGATCTGCTGAAGCATCTTCATCTGCTACGCCATCATGTCCTCCAGCTTCGTGTCTCGATCTCTACTGCCTGAGCTCTTGGGTGCGTCTCTCTCGGTGATCAGGATCTGGCGCGTCGGTGGCTTCTCGTAGGAGCTGTTGTGGTTCCCCCGCCAGTTCGAGTGCTACTGCTTATGCTGTCCCTGATTCTGGCCTCGCCAATTCGAATTATGATTCCAATTAGTGTTCGGATTGAAAGACCTGTTCCATCCAGACTTGATGGCCTCAACCTGTGCCTGATCAGTAATCGGGCACTCAGCAATAATATGTCAACCCCGACATATCTCGCATCGAGCAGCTGCCATCTTCAACTCCTTAATGTCCTTAGCCAGTGCTTCTAATGTTGCAGCAGTTCTCGTGTCGGGTGTGACATGGTGCATCCCTCGGGTCGGGATAGGCGGTGCAACAGTGGGCTTAACAGTCGGTGCAGCTCTCCTCACATAGGACGGGTCCTAATACTCCGCTAAGGCGAAATCATCAAACATCGCCTCGCACTCTTCGTCCTCCTTCTTATCCATGATGTGTCCCCCAGCAGTTGTATTAATCCTCCTCTTCGTCTCCAAGGTAAGTCCGTTGTAGAACTTTTCAACTAAGGCCCAATCAGATAGGCCATGCTGGGGGCATCTCCTCAGAAGGGAGTTAAACCTCTCCCAAGCCAAGTAATATGGCTCATCATAATCCATCCGAAATGAATGGATCTGATCTCTCAGTCTGGTAGATTTAGAAGGAGGATAGTACTTCTTCAGAAACTTGGTCTGAAGATCGGCCCATGTAGTGATCGAGTCCCTGGGAAGAAGATTCAACCAGGTCGCAGCTCGGCCTTCGAGTGTGAACGGGAGCAAACGAAGCTAGACGGCCTCCTCTGAAACGCCATTGATGCGGAAAGTGTCGCATATACGTACAAAGAGAGAGAGATGGTCGGGGGCATCCTCGTCGTCTAGACCATGAAACTACGTCGAATTCGTGATAGTAGACATCACGTGTGTAGGGATCTGCCAGTTGTTGTTGTTGACTCCCGGGCGTGTGATGGTAGAACGGGCTCCAACAAATCCATGACTGCCTAGCTCGTGAACAGTCCTCCTTGGTGGCGGAGGTGGTAGTGGCTCCATAAGAAGAGAATGGTCAAGAAAATTTACCTGCTGACGGGCTCCCAAAATCTGGTCTGGTGAAGTAAGCTTGAACTCCGGTGCTCCCTAATCAAACAAGCAAGTAAGACTCACATATGCACAAAGAAAATCCTAATCTAAGGCACAAATAACAAACAACAAGTAAAGGCATTAAGAAGAAAATCAAACTAAATCTAAAGAGGAAAATTAAGCTAGGGGAAATAGGAAAATAAGCAAGTAAATGCCACAATCTAAGTAATCTTTGCTATTGCCTAGTGTCCCCGGCAACGACGCTAAAAACTTGATGTAGGCGGTCAGTATACTAAAAACAAGACAAAATTAAAGTTGTCTGACCTAAGCTAAAGACACAATAACTAATCCTAGACCTAGACTTAACCTAAACACCTAGTAATAATCGGAAATCCTAAACTAGACCGATACGAAGGCTAGTGTACCTATCGGTGACAGAATAGCTGTTGGAAGTCCGGATATCGAATCAATGGACACTAGTTTAACAAACTAACCTAGACTCTGGACAAAATAAAGTAAAAGAGAAGGGGGGGTTTGATGCAACTCTAATAATCCGATCAGACTGAGACTGATTACACAACTAAACTACTAACTAAACTCTAAAACAACAACTAAAACAGGAACTGTAAACAAAATCTAACTATAGTGAAGAAAACTGGTATACCTAGGCTGGGAATCAAAAGTGTGAAAAATACTGACTTGGACTGACTTATGAAGGATGATGACTAGGATTTGAAGGAACTGACTCAGGATAACCTAATGGGACCCAGATTAGATACCAGGTGACTCCAATGGAAATCCTAAGACTGTAATGTATGCACTAGTCTACCGGGTCACCTACTGGATTTTCCCGATATGCAATTGCACTCTAACGGGTGAATCACCTACCAGATTTCTTCACCCGTTTGTATCCTAAGACACTAGAGGGTTATAAAAGTTACATCTTTGACATGGATTGACACTAAAACTAAGTATATCTAAGACAACGCACTCCCGGGTCGTTTAACTCAAATATCCAAAGTGAAAGAGACCAACCATCTAACCTATCACCTCCCGGATTTCTAGGTTAGGTCACACATGCAAATAACAACACTTAATGAAGTCTAATCCTATGGAATGTGATCAACAACCCATAAGCTAACCTAAAACACAAAGTAATAGGCCAAACATGCGTCTATGTGTGGAAAGACCTTCCTAGACACACAAGGATCAAACATTCATCAAGCATAATCATTCCACATATACAAAAACCATCAAAGATCACAACTTTATAGCTGAATACAAAGCATATATCATCCATAAGCATAAATCATGTCCAAAATCAACAAAGTTCACAACTTTATCATCCCAAACCTAGATATAACCCTAGATCTAGCCAACCAACATCTCAACAGTAGCAAAAGAGATCTGAATGACATTTAAATACATGAACATCTGCTGATTTAAACTAAAAACATGAAAAGATAAAGAAAAATACTCAAACAATCTTCCTTCTGCACTCCAACAAGCCCTAATCAAGCGAAATTAGGGTTTTAGGCTGAAAAATCATTTGGGGCGCACTGCCTAACGGGGATGCATGGAGCTAGGCGGTGCGCGCGACACAAAATTGTCGAGAGTCTAAGCCTGGTAGGTGCATCGCCTATGGTTGGTCGTCCTGACTAGTCGATGCGCGCGGATGTCATGGGATCAGAGAATGTTCCCAGGCGCATCGCCTGCGACCAAGCAACCTCGCTGGGCGTACCGCCTAACGAAAACATAGTCGAATATGTACGAAAATGGATGTGTTAAACTAACACATCAATCACCTTATTATATTTTAAGTTAATTAATAATAATTATTTATCATGTCATTATTTCTTTAACAACAATTTACAGATGTTTTAATTCTACCTCCATAAAATAGAGTTTCGTCCTCGAAACTGTTTACGTACCAAATAAATATGGATATAGTGCTCGCATTTTATCTCCAGTCTCCCACGTGGCTTCCGATATTTTTCCACGACCCATAGCAATTTGACTAATTTAACACTTTTATTCATCAATCTATTCTCTTGATGATCTATTATTTGGTTTCGTTGTTCAGCATAGTTCAGGTTAGCATCTACCTCAATATTTTGTAAAGGAACTCTCAAATCCTCATCCCATAAACATTTCCTTAGATAGGACACGTGAAATGTAGGGTGAATTTCTGTCATCTCTTTAGGTAAATGAAGTCGATATGCCACCTTTCCCATTCTTGCAAGTACAGTAAAAGGTCCGATATATCTTGGACCCAATTTCCCTCTCTTTCAGAATCTAATGAGGCCTTTCCAAGGTGACACTTCTGATAATACCTTATCCCCCCTTGGAATTCAACAGGCTTTCTTCTTTTGTCAAAATAGAATTTTTGTCTATCCCGAGTTAATTTCATCCTTGATCTACTTTTTGTCTATCCCGAGTTGCTTTCATCCTTGATATCATCCTTGATCTAATGTGGTTGCATGTATCCATAAGGTCTCTGATGTTTTGCTTTTACTAAAGCACATGTAGAGCACTTGTTCACATGCTGCATAACATTAAATTTCATTCCACACCACCGATAGTCTCTCCTTAGATCCTCATACATCTTTGTAGCCCCTGGGTGGACTGAATATCTAGTCTTGTGTGCTTCTTCCATTATCTTTTTCCTCACATCACAAAATCTAGGAATCCAAATCCTCCCAAAACGTGTGTTAATCCCTAACTCATTTTCTGTCAACCTATCACTTTGTCTAAACATTCTCTCTTCCTTAACATTTTCTCTTTTTAATGCTTCTTCTTGCATCTCCTTTATTTGTTCCAAAAATGTAGAAGTCACCGTTACGGCATATGATTTTACATGAATCTCTTCACTTCCCTCCTTCCTACTCAATGCATCCGCAACTACATTAGCTTTTCCAGGATGATATCTTATTTTGCAATCATAATCCTTTATAAGTTCTAGCCATCTCGTCTGCCTCATATTCAACTCCTTTTGCTCAAAGAAATACTTCAAACTCTTGTGATCAGTATAAATTACACATTTAGATCCATACAGATAATGGCGCCATATTTTCAGTGCAAATACAACAGCTACTAATTCTAATCACGCGTTGGGTAATTGGCTTCATGGATTTTTAATTCTCGTGATGCATACAAAATCACTTTACCCCTTTGCATTATAACACACCCGAACCCTAAATATGTTGCATCAGAGTAGATCACCATATCTTCAGTTCCTCCTAGCAATCCTAAAATAGGAGCCTCGCTCAATCTTTTATTTAGTTCACCAAAAGCTACTTGTTGAGCATCTCCCCACTCAAATTTCACTTCCTTTTTGGTAAAGTTTGTCAATGCTGATGCTATCTTTGAAAAGTCTTAGATAAATATGCGGTAATAACCAGCCAATCCAAAGAAACCTCTTATATAAGTGGCAGTTCTTGGGATTTTCCAATTAACCACTTCTTCAATCTTTGCCGGATCCACCTTAATACCTTCCGCATTTACTACATGATCCAGAAATTGTACTTCTTGAAACCGAAAGTCACATTCAGAAAACTTAGCATATAACTGTTCTCTTTTTAGAGTTTCTAAAACTTCCTTTAAATATCAGGCATGATCTCCTTCATTCTTTGAGTAAATCAGTATGTCATCAATGAACACAATTACCGACCTATCCAACATTGGTTTGCAAACTCGATTCATCAATTCCATAAAGGCAGCAGGAGCGTTGGTCAGTCCAAATGTCATTACTAGAAATTCAAAATGACCATACCTAGTACGGAAAGCTATCTTGGGAATATCCTCCACCCATACTTCAATTGATGATACCCATATCTCAAATCTATTTTTGAAACCAACTTGCTAAAGGATATATACTTTATCGTCAACTTATTTAGTTCCCTATAATCAATGCACATCCGCATGCTGCCATCCTTCTTCTTTACAAAAAGCACTGGAGCACCCCATGGGGAAATA
The DNA here is from genome assembly GCA_009363875.1 of Mikania micrantha. NCBI lineage: Eukaryota > Viridiplantae > Streptophyta > Magnoliopsida > Asterales > Asteraceae > Mikania > Mikania micrantha. Next base: position 54,510,515 of record CM018692.1, read on the forward strand.
CTAGGTATGATGAACCCTTTGTCGGTTAGGTCCTGTAATTGTTCATTCAACTCTTTTAATTCTTTAGGGGCTAACCTAAAAGGAGTTTTAGCAACTGGCTGTGCTCCCGAAATCAAAACTATTCTAAACTCTGCTTCTCGGTCAGGGGGAAATCCTTTGAGGTCCTTTGGAAACACCTCAGGATATTGACACACCATCGGAACATCATTTATATCTTTCTCCTTAATATCAGGATTGATCACATATGCCAAATAAGCATTACATCCAGATATCATATATTTTTGAGCTTTGATTACATTGATTATTTTCAATCGATTTCTATCTCGTTCACCTCTAATGATAATTAGTTTACCATCTGGAGTTTGCACTTGGATCATGTATTCTTTACAAATTAGTTGAGCATTGTTTTTGGACAACCAATCCATTCCTATCACTACATCAAATCCCCCCACCTAAATCATAGAATGTAATTTGACCTTTAATTGATGTCCATTAACATTAATTATACAATCTTCTATTATTTTTATGATTCTTGAGGTTTTGCCTATAGCAGTTACTACTTCAACAGGTTGGGACAAAGTTAATTCGAGTTTATTCAGAATTCTACCAAATGCATGAGACACGAAACTTTTGCTGGAACCAGAGTCAAATAATTTATTAGCAGATGTTTTATTTATCAGAAACATACCTGTTATGACTTCCACATTTTTACGGGCTTCTTCTGCCATCATTGTGAATGATCTACCCTTGGCTCCAACCACCCTCTTTACCTCATTCTTCCTAGGATTGGGACAATTCACAATTCGGTGCCTGGTATCTCCACAATTAAAGGACCCTATGACTTATTCTCTGTAAAATTAGGGGCTATATGACCCGTCCTCCCACATCTAAAACAAATTAAAGAACTTGGGTTATTCTCACGACATTTTCCCCTATGGAGCTTATCACACGTCATGCACCGGCTTTTATTACCTCCTTTGAATTCCTTCTTTGCACTGCCATCTGTAGTTTTGAAATCCTCTCCTACATCAGAAATTTTCCACATTTCTCCTTGTGCCCTTCCCTTATCGCCATATTTTTCAATAAATAACATGTGGCTCACGCAACTGCCGCTTTGAAATTGGAAGTATATTCCCTATGCGTCAATCCCGTAGCTTTTATGTTTAGGAAAGTGGTTTCCATCCGATCCAAATCACTTTGAAGACATAAATTTTCCAACACCCTCCTCTTCAATTCGTTCCAGCCCATATTATCGATCCCACGTCTTTCCACTGATTGCTATACAATATCCCACCAGAAAAGGGCTTCGGACACAAACGAGTGTGCTGCAAACTTTACCGCTTGATTAACACCACATTCGCTACTGTTGATCACTGCCTCCATTTCATTAGCCCACTTAAAAGTACCAATGGCATCCTTTTTCCCATCAAACACGGGTGGATTACACCCTTTAAAGGCCTTATAATATCAATTATTACGTCCTAGATTCCTCACCCTTTCTTCTTCCTCTTCTTCTTCTTCCACTGTCTCATATTCTGTATCATCATCATCATCATCCTCTTCTTCTTCATGATCACCTTCTCGTTTATCTTTGTTTCCACCTTTTTCATGGTGACTTTCCTCATTGTCGTCATCTTCATCCCCATCTTCCACATCTACCACTTTCTCTTTACCCTTTTTACTACTACCTTCCCCGCTTGCTTTGGGGTCATGATCTGTTCTTAGTTGCCTATTCACATGCGCTGTAGTGGTGCTCAGGATATTTGGCATTGCAGTTTTGTATGAAGCGTTAAACTGGGATGAAATCAATCTCTCCAGTTTGGCAGCTGTCATTTCTCCAATTGCTTTACTTTTGCCAGAGGATTTCTCCGCTGTTTTCAACTTCCCTCATCCTCTACCACATCCAACCATAGTGTAGTATGACTGATGCATAAAATGATTACTTTAAGTGTTAATCTTGGAGCATAATTAAAGTGTCTAATAAATAATTACAAGGCCCATTGTACTTATTTACTATGCAGATTAACATTTCATCAATTTCACACTAGATAATTCTTGTAATGCGAACCTATTTTCTATGTAGGAATTGTCTTTATGTACAGAAAACTTTAAAGTTTCAGAATACTTAAAAAAGCTATGTAGTTTTGTAGTAGCTAATTCCAACTCTTCTTTCTTTTTAAAATATTCAAAATTTTAAATTATTCTTCCATAATTCAGTCTTTTTTAGCAAGGATGTATGTATTTTGTTGTGTTGCATTACATGAATGATTTATTCCAAGATACACAAGCAACGGAATAAACGTCATCATTCATATAAACAGAACTTACATTCAAGTCAATTATATAGAAGGAATGTTTACAATCCAAAATTTAACAATACAAGAGTTTATCCTTTCATACCACAAAACACATCCATTCAAAGGAAGTAATGGAGGAGATTTTTCATCCACATGGTTTCCTGCCGAGTTCACTCGCTCGTCTCGTCCATTCTCCTACACCTTCTCTTTCCCCTTCTTCCCTTTCCCGGAGGTATGGTTCAGTAAAAACTGGTGAGTTCAAAGTTTTTAAGCATATTCAAAACTCCTTTATATGAGAGAGTAAGTACAAATACTTTAGATAATTCCACGATTCTTAGTTAAGAACCCCAAACAAAACAAACCATTTATTGATTTATCAATTAATCACATTTGCTTAAAAGATTATAAATTAACTAAGCAACATGTAAATAAGTCACAGTCTTAGGGTCACGTTCACCCTCTGCCAAGCCAGTCGTCACCGACTACTTGAAAAGAGATGTGACATGCAATAAGAATTCCTAAACCTTGATTGCAGAATGTAGATGCATTAAATGTCCCTTGTTCTACTTTGTATTATCTTTATGTATAAAGTTTATAATATTAAATGGAAGTTGTCTTTCTATATATTGTTCTTAATGTTTATCATTGATTATTTTTGATTATGTTTAAAGTTGAATTTATGTCTTACAGACCCATTCGGGCGAATGGCTCTAAGAATGAAGCCATTCGGCCGAATGAACGCGTACAAAATGACTTGGGTGAACGAATGAGTCATTCGCCGAATGACTCAATCGATTGACCTGTCCATTTGGTTGAGTCATTCGCCGAATGAGTTGCTTCGGCCACTCATTTGGCCGAATGATGACAGCCTATATCTACAAGTTCATACTTTGTCAAACCTAACTTTCCCGAGCCCTCTTTCTTCCCAGAGCACTCCAGTGTCAAACCCTAGAAGATTTGAGCGGTTCTTGCTGTCCAAGTTCGATTCTTAACCCGTGGTGCTCGATCAAGCTTCAAACGTTCATCCATTACCTTCGGATCACCATGGTTGCTGTTGGTTTCGATTGGAAAACCCTGGAATAGGATTCCGCACTATTCTAGTGGCTGTCGAGCACATATCCATTGGAGCCGGATTGTTTCCGAGCTCCTACTTGGTCCTACAAAGTGGTATCAGAGCTTTGGCTCTTGATTCTACTCGATTTTCATTCAAAATTATCGGATCTGAGATTGGATTTTCATAACTTGCAAAAAACCTGAGTTTCTTGTTCCCCAAGTCACTGTTTCATTCAAAATCAGTGGGTTTTAGTGGTATTTTTGTTAAAACAGTCATCTCAATTAGTTGGTAATAATGTCCTGATGTTATGTACCAAATTTGGTGCTTAGATTTGGTCTAGATTGAAAGTTATCGCGATTTTTGTAGCTGAAAACCCCAAATAGCCCGAATGAGTCTTTTGACCAAATAGGTTTGCCCGAATCAGCCTCATTCGCCGAATAGCACCATTCGCCAACTCATTCGGCGAATAGCTCCCTTCGCTTACTCTTTTGGCGAATAGCTTCATTCGGCCACTCACTTGCCGAATAGCTTCAATTGCCAAAGTCATTCGGCCTAACATTTCATTCTGTTTGAGCTCATTCGACAAGTGCCTTCATTCGCCAGTGGTGTTTCATTCGGTCCCCGACATTCGGCAATATTTCCTTCAGTCGGCCAGTCAGTTTGGAATTTTTCTAAGTGTTGGATATTATTGTTCTTGATTCTATGGAAGACTTAGCATTGATGGCGAACTAGAACCATCGTATTCAGACATTGTTGCTGACTGAAACTGAGACAGGGAACTCAAATAAAACTCCCAAGTTGCTATCCTTAGATGATTACCCGCACTGGAAATACAGATCTGAGATTCATATCAATGGAGTGGATACTAACTTGTGGATGATGATTGAGCGTGGTTATCTGTGGCCACTAAATGAAGATGGGACTCCAATGTTAGTCACACTGATGACTGAACCACAGAGGAAGCTTTATGATTATGAGAAGAAAGCCTATGCTATCCTGTCCCAGTCCATTGCAACTGATATCTTTCATCAGTTCAGACAGTTTACATCATCCAAGTATTTGTGGGATGCTTTGCAGCAAAGATATGAGGGAAATGATGCATTGAAGAACATCATGTCCAAAGCCTTGAAGAAGGAATTCAATAGCTTCATGTATGTGGGCAATGAATCACTAGATGATATGATTGCAAGATTCTACCATCTTTTGAGTCAATTGTTTTGTAAAATCACTGTATTTCAGGTTGTTTGTACATGTACGACTGTACTGTTACGACCTGATATGATAATTATTAATGATAATGAATTATTGGATGTTATTATTAATATTGGTATACATATTGAGAATATATTATTATATACGTAAACCATGGGAAGTTTAGTTGAAACACAACTAAACAGAACCAGAGAGTTTATCGCAGTTGAATTCACAGATTACGGATTATTGGTTTGGAATGGAAAGGAATTGGGAGTTGGTTGTTGTTTGGTTGCTAAACATAGTCAAGGACATATGGTCATGGTTTATCGAAATAACGGTGGGACGGTGGCTGAGGCAGTTGCGACTGACCTCTACATATGCCCTATACATATGCATATTTCGGACTATCAAGGATGTGTCAGTTATATGGTTTAGTGGGTTTTTAGATTGGGAGAATATAATATTAAAGATAATAAAATAAAGAAAGCGATATTGGAAATGTTTACGCGATGGCGAGATTACGAACATAACTTAAACGCGAATATTAATTCAGAAATATTTACTTAATAATGTATTCGCATGGGTGACAATTCACACGAATATAATTATTAGGAATAATATTCTGAAACGATATTCCATAAATAGTAAATCAAATCGAAATACGATACAAGCGTCGGATTCGAAAAGGTGACGATATTTACGAATACGTACGTGAGTAACGCGTTTCGGCGAGATAACGAAATAATATCGAACGATATTAAATTAATAAATTGAAATTTAAAATGTTTATTAGGAATCACAACCTAAAACAAATTCGCATAAACCATTTTATTTGAAAAAATTAATTAACGAGATAAAACTGAATCGCTTTTACGAAATAATCTAATTAAAAGTGTTTATTATTATAAAACATAATTATTTAAACGGGTTTTACCTTGAATATAATTTACGAGGAAAACCGAGCATTTTATAATTTTAAAGCGATAAAAACGAGACCGAGCACGCGGGGACGATACGTGGTATAAGAACAAAGAAACACTCTTTCTTCTTCATTTCTTTCAAGAACTCTCTCTCACTAAACCACCAAATCCGCCACTTTCTCTCTCTAAACCTTCTCTCTACCATGACTCCTTCATTTCTTGTGGGAATCACGAGATCTTGGCGCCTACATGACCGCGTGATCGAGGAGAACACAAACCCAAGAAGAAACTCATCATTTGGTCAACATTCGAGGTAAATCCGAGGCTTTGATTTTCGGTTTTGTTAGAAACTTTATTAGAACATGGCAAATATCTCATTAACCAATTTCTAGGGTTTATTTGTATTAATCGAGTTAGTAGTGATCTATAGAAGCCATGAAGAAACCTGTAACAACCTAAGAAATTGAAGATGATGATGATGGGAGTTGGTTCGGTGGGGTGTTATGTCGGCCGAACCTGTTGGAGGGTTGGCCGAACCTTCGTTGTTTAAACCTGTATGGAAGCAGCCGAACCTTAGCCCCATACCTAACCGCATCTCCTGGTTCACGAACCTTGGCTAGGATAAACCAGGGAGTGCCGAACCTGGATGTAGACTGGTCAAACATTCCCAACCGCTGAACCTTGGCTGGTGATCCAATGCATGGCCGAACCTAGGAGTATCCTTTGGCATGTGGCGAACCTGTTGCCATATGCCGAATCCTAGCAGGTGCCACGAACCTACCCTTTTAAACGAACCTAGCTTTGAGCTGAAGACATAGAATCGCGAACCTAAGGCTAGCCGAACTTTGGCCAGTCGAAGCCAACACATCAGCCGAACCTCTTTAATGCCAGACGAACCATCCCATTTGGGCTAAAGCGTCACATGGGCCGAACCTTTCCTCTTGTGGCCGAACCTAAGGGATACTAAGCCTTAGGTTCGCTGCCCTCTAAACTAACCAAAAATAAGTGAACAAAAACTAGGGTTAAGGAGGGAATAAACACTATGATGAATTAGTGATAACCATGCATGCATGGACGACAATAGTCACCACCTTTTTATTTAAATACATATGTTAAATTATGAGGTTTCTTATGAAATGTGAATTTTGGTGTGAGTAACTTGAATATGGTTTCATTAAACTTAAAAGGAATTTTAATTAGATAATGGTGGTGTAGAGCCCAGTACACGTTGAAGACTGAAAAAGTCAACCTGGAAGAGTTAAAGTCCAGATTTTTGAAGATTTCGTATACAACAGTTCGAGTACACCATGTATTCGAGTACTCGAAGTTCTGTTGTATTAAACTTCGAGTACACCTAGATCTGGTATAAATAGACGTATTTTGTACAGATTTATGTTGGAATCCCGAGGCATTTGCTCTCTAGACGTATTGAGGCACTTGTACTCGAATTTTCAGTATTTATACAAAGATTACATTTTTCTACTTGCTTTCTTGATTCTAACTTGGATTCCGCACTTGTTAGAGATCATTGATGATGATTTAGAAGATAAAGTTTCGTGCTTGATCCGGTTTGAGACCTACAAGTGGTATCAGAGCTTGAGTGCTCTTTTCATCGTCAAGGTAACAACTTTCTGAAGCAATTTTAGTACTTTATCATTCTTCTCTACTCCATGTAGCTACTGTGTAAATTTGGGACTACAAATCTTAAGAAATATTTTTATAAAATTTTTCTTAAGTATTTTCGAGTTCAGAATTTTCGAGTTCAGTTATATCGAGTACAGATAGAGTGTTCAAAGGTTTACAATAGTTCGAATACGAGTAATTTCCAAAGCACCAGTTTGAGTTCGATTACAAGGGATTCTTCGAATACAGTGTTGGGGTTTGAATACAAGATTTTCGAGTACAAGGTCAGAATTTCGAGTACAGGATCTTTCGAGTACAGAGTCATTTTCAAATACAAGAGGATTTCGATTACAGGGGACTTCGAATACACATCCAATTTCGAGTATAAGGGACTTCGAGTAGTATTGGTGATCTGTGCTACAGGGACTTCGTGAACTACACATAGAAATTATTTTCAGTCATGGCATCTAAAACTCTGACTAACCTGTCCAATATGCTAAATCTAGACAATGAGATCGACACCGGAACAAAGCCATCATGTAACAGCAAGTACCAGAACGTCCGGCAAGTCCGTACGGTACGTGTACTTTCTACATTAACTATGTGTACTTATACGATTTTAAACAGTACTTGAATTAACAAGATCTTAAATACAAGAAATCGTTGTACGTATTTTCGTATAAACTTAAATACATTAAGTACAACGTACATTTGGAACATTTGTTACATTTATTAAGTGAAAACTTAATTACAGTTAACACGACAAATCACGAGAAACAACGATGCTCAAACAATACTCAGAAACAAATCGGTTGCGATCTGATGTCCACAACTGACAGGAATCAGATGACCGACAAGTCAGTACAAGAACAATGTGAAAACAGGATGTTTAGTTGAGTCCGACAGTGAGGAAACACAATCTAAACACAATTACAGTGTTATTTCAGAATAACGAACTGACAGTGTGTTTGCGTGAGTGACGATTCACACAAACATATCTGTGAGTTTAGAGTTCTGAAATAATGACTGAAAAGTAGAAAACAAAAGTCAGAAAGCAAAACCATCGTCGTATTCGTTCGGGTGACGATTCGAACGAATTACGCGCGAAGGTGACGCGATCTGACGAAACGAAAACGAAAACACGACACGAACGAAAGTAATTTAATAAAATAAAATAAATAACATTTTACAATTTTGAAACTCATCAAAATATTTAATTTAAACTCTTTTATTTAAAACCATTTAAATTACGCGTAATTTTCCGGAAACGTAACGAATGAACGAACCGAGCAACAAAAACGAACCCGAACTCACCCGTAGTATAAATACCATGAGTGAACTTATTTTTCTCACTTTTCCACTTCTTCTTCTCCACTCAAGCCCTAAATCCCGGTTTTGAAGTTTCACACCATTTTCAAACTTCAAATGCTCATATCTCACTCATTTCTTAACGAAATTGAGTGATTCTTTCGCCTAAACGAAGCCCTTGATCTCTACTACATGAAAGTACAACAGATCTAAGACAAAACTCACTGAAATTCAAGGTAAGAGGCTGTAAAGTTACGAAAAATTAGGGTTTTCCACTCTTGATCCTACCACCACCTATAAAACCGGTTCTACCCTCTCCTCTTCGAATCTAACACCACCATGGAACAACACCCCTTGGCTAGACTCCACCCTAGGTCAAACCTATGGACCGATCTGCTTTTGGCCAAATGAGAACATTACAGAGGGTCGAATGAACCCCATTCGCTAACACCCTCATACGGTGGTGGTGTTCATTCGCCGGTTGAAACCCATTCGGCGCCACCATCACACTCGCCAGCCACTTCTTCATTCGGAGGTTTCTTATTCGCTGCTTCTGTCTTCATTTTCATTCGGCAGTCATGATATCCAACCATCTCATCTTCATTCGACTTATACACATTCATACATCTCCAGGAAACCATCGGCCAAGAACTCAAAGTCAAGAAGTTGAATTGGACCCAACAGCAATTACTCAGGCCCATTCGGCCCAAAATGGCCCAGATCTGTTGTGTGGCCCAGTTCTTTGGCCCACCTTACTGATTCAGTCCATGAATTGTTTAGGCTAATGGAATCGGGTCAGCCATCCCCAATTGGGCCAAGACAATAGTTTGAGGTCCATTATTTCAGCCAACATGATTAGGGCCCAGACGTTTGTTAGGCCCAACAGTGAATTAACCTTCATCTGATTCATCTATTCTATCTTTCATGCTGTTGCCACACCTTAAACGACCAAGACCTACTGTTTTAAATTGTTTGACCCACTGATGGTCCAAATTCAATACCATGACAAACCCTATTAGGCCCAGGATTGGCCCAACCTCATACTATCAAGGCCCAATGATGTCTCGGCCCAACTCTACTGTTCCAGCCCAGAACCTATAGTAGGCCCAGTAAATAACCTCAAAAACCTTGTTTGGCCCATGTTTATTAAGTAACTAAGGACAAAATAGGCCCACGATCGATTTCAGCCCAAATGAACCAGGCCCAGGTTGGCCCATGCTCTATTTTACTACAGGCCTTGATGGGATTCAAGGGGCCTAGTAAAACCATCCCTTGGCCCACAGATTTTGGCCCAAGGCCACCATTTAAGGCCAACAGTCCAATCTTTAGGCCCATCATTGTTTCAGCCCATATAAGCAAGGCCCAACTTGGCTTATGAGTTATATTAGTGAAGGCCTGAGACAAATCTCAAAGGGCCCAACAAAATCAGCCCGAGGCCCACAGAAAACCAATTCAAGGCCTATTTTGAGGCCCATGTCCTCATTTTGGAGCCACTTTGCTTATACCTTGGCCAATAGCTCATTCTTGGACCAATTTCAATTCCTACAGCCTTATATGACTCTAGGCCCAACAAATATTACCAAGGCCCACCTTGGGCCCAATAAAGTCCTTAGAGGCCCAAAACAAGGCCCAAAAGGCCACTTGAACTCTAGTTTTGTAACTTTTGGCAAGGCCTTTGTATTCCATTAGTTCAAATCATAGTTCCACACTTTCAAATAAGCCTCACCATCCTCAAATGTTCAAGAACTATTCCAAGGCCCATGTATTTGGGCCCAAGGCCCAACTTGTTACACAAATGGCCCAACAAGTAACTTGGTCACAATGTTCGGTCCATATGCCATGATTAGGCCCACATGAGTTCACTACATTTCATAAGATCAAAATAAGATATGGCAAAAGAATGTTTGCTTAATTTATTCATAATTATGCGATAAATGTTCAAAACGTACAAAATCAACAAAGACGAGTTGTAAACTAAGCACTAAGTCTTTCATCAAAGCAAATGGCATATAATTAATGACAATATGATAACTTATAAGGTCATTAACTTGAATCAAACATATGGGACCGAACAGGGATCATGACCAAGTCTTACGCGTGTTAGCCAACTTTAGGGCTAACACATATATCTACACACAAATCCCTACAAAACTTATACTTGCGAGTCTTAACAACGTTAAATCAATACAGGAACGTGAAAACAAATCAAATTACAATACAGAGCGCGTGCAGTCTTTTGTTTAAGCTAAGTCAACTCAACAGCAACAAGGTGAGTTCATTGCCCCTTTTCTAACATTTTTGTTTTAAAACGCGGGGCTGAGAAGCATGCGTAAACTGTTTTATGTAAATTGTTTACTTGAATGCTTTTATATGTTTTACATGTATAAATGTTATCCTAGACTCATGTTTAGGAAACTGTTACGTACTAAAGAACTATTTCAAAGAACTATTTCAAAGAACTATTTTCAAAGAACTAAAGATCTCGACAACGAACTATTTTCAAAGGTCTATTTCAAAGAACTAACGGACTATTCTCAAAGAACTAACGATCTATTTTCAAAGAACTAACGATCTATTTTCAAAGAACTAACGATCTATTTTCAAAGAACTATTTCCAAGAGTGGGATGTCAAAGAACTAACGGTCTATTCTCAAAGAACTAACGATCTATTTTCAAAGAACTATTTCCAAGAGTGGGATGTCAAAGAACTAACAGTCTATTTCAAAGAACTAAGTACAAAGAACTATTTTAAGGGGAAATCTGGGAAATGCTCAAAGATAACATGTGCCAAAGAACTAAAGAACTAAAGAACTATGGACGGTCTAAAGAACTATGAAAGCCTATATATCAAAAGATGTCCTAGCTAGACTGATTGATTATAGGTCACATGTTTGATGAGATTTACAGCTCTCCTTCACTACTAAGTACCTGGATTGACAGACTAGTCTACTCGAGTTGACCATAGGCCCCAATCATTAGGACTTAGATTTTACTAAATGTTTATTTATTTACTTACTTAAACATTTACAACTGTTTATACAATTACTGTGGTTGATCATTTTGTGTGATGAACTTGTGAAATCAACATAGATTTCAATTGATTGTAACACAGGGACAATAACAGAAGAACTTATGGAATGGTGTTAAGGGTAAAAATGCTTAATTATCATTAACAACAGTGTCATATGCGTATTAGTATGTGGTGGGATAGCGTCTGGGCTTGACCCTTTCAGGATTCCCTATATATAAGCATACCGATATGGATATTACATGTGGAGTTAATGAGGTTAGGGTCTTTACCAAAAGAGGTTTTCAAAACATTTGCAACTCACAAAACTATATGAACTCACCAACCATGTGTTGACTTGATCTTTTTGCATGACTTCTCAGGTGACGAACAGGTCAATTAGGAAGTCATTACTTCTGGGCTAGGACTTCAGTTAGAAGACTTAGTATTTTTGGACCTGCATACTTTTGAAGACATCATACACATACCATTTTGTATATCTTGTGTACATACAAGATAGAAAACTTATGATGTTAATAGTAGATTTACATTGTTAAATTATAAACAATACTGATGTAATTTAACTTTGTAATTCTATCATGTTTAGCATTTTCTCATTTATGTATCATGTGCAATATAACAATCTGATCAATTCGATTATCACTCACGATATCGCGCCCCGAGAACCTTCCGCCCGACGGGACAACCGATCCTATCCCGCCGGCTCGGGGTGTGACAGATTGGTATCAGAGCCATGGTTATAGAGAAATATAGGTCATTTATATAAACGGTTTGGCCTAGACTATAACCTAGGGACCCTGCATATAGAGAACTTAAGATTTAGGACTTATTGCATTGTGTCTTCTGCATTCGATCATTGCACTAACCAATATTATTTGGTTATGATCAGAATGCCGCCACGAAGACAACCTCCCCTGTTGCAGTCATCACAAGACCAAGCTCCACATTCCTCAACGCCATCACCAAATGACTCACCACCGCCACCTCCTCCACCGCCTCCACCTCCTCCCCACTGATCACAGAGGCATCAGGTTCAGGAACGACTCCCATACTGGATCCTACCACCATCGCCTTGGTGACGTTACTTAGTGGCCAGATGACAAACCAGATGAAAGAAGCCATACCGGAGATGTTCCTTCGTCTTCGTAATGAGATCCTTAACACTGGCAACACATCGGGAGAAGCCAGTGGAAATACTGGAGATTCATCTCATTACTCCTACAAGTCTTTTGTAGGATGTAAACCACCCAGCTTTAGTGGGTCTGAAGGCGCCGTTGGATTAATCCAATGGATTGAAAAGATTGAGGCTACTCTGGACCTCTGCAGCTGTCCAGAGCACCATAAAGTCCGCTACTCTGCTGGAACATTCAACAAGCGGGCTCTAACCTGGTGGAATGGTCAGATCAACGCTCGAGGAAGAGAAGAAGCTATGGCAATGCCATGGGAGGACTTCAAGGCGTTACTGAGAACAGAATTCTGCCCCAAGAATGAACTGCAGAAGTTGGAAATGGAGTTATCCAACCATGTGATGAAAGGGGCTGATCACATGGGTTACACTACTCGTTATCACGAGTTGGTTGCTTTGGTGCCAGACATGGTACCGACTCTAGAAAAGAGGATCGACAGGTATGTAGGTGGACTTCCCGCCTGTATTCAGGGTATGGTTGTTTCAGCCAACCCTACCACTGTCGAGTCAGCAGTGAGACTGTCTGGGAAACTCACTGATCTGATGGTTGCCTCTGGAGTGTTAAAGAAAGAGGCTGATGCTGGCAAGAACAAGGAAGAGTCATCAAAGAGACCTCATCATCAACCCAAGAAGAAACAAAAGGTCATCAAGAACTACACGATGGCCACCCCTCTCCAACAAGTAACAGCTGCACCAACAAACCCCAACAAGAGACCCTACAATGGTGCATATCCTTTGTGTGCCAAATGTCAGTACCACCATGCTGCTGACACTCCCTGCAAACACTGCACGGGATGTGGAAGGAAGGGCCATTGGGTCCAAACATGTCGGATGACACCAAAACAAGCAGCCAACAATGTTGCTTTAGCTCTCCCTCCACCTGCTAACCAGAACAATGGTGGATGCTTCAACTGTGGTGAACAAGGCCACTTTGCAAAGAACTGCCCTAAGAAGGCTCAGCAGGCAGTTCAAGCTCCTCGTGGAAGAGCTTTTGCGATTGGAGCACCAGCAGCACGCCAGGACCCAAATGTGGTCACTGGTACGTTTCTCTTACATGACTTTTATGCATCTGTTCTATTTGACACTGGTGCGGATCAGAGTTTTATCTCTGCCGATTTTGCATGCCAATTAGATTCCATAGAAGAACAGTTAGACTCCCCTTACATTATAGAAGTAGCTAACGGAAAACAGATCACAGTTAGTACAGTTCACAGAAATTGCCCATTGACACTTAATGGTCATACATTTTCTATCGATTTGATACCGATGGAGTTGGGTAGTTTCGACATCATTGTTGGAATGGATTGGCTTTCCTCTAACCGAGTGGAAGTTGTCTGTTCTGAGAAGCTGCTTCGAGTTCCATTGCCCGATGATCGTGTATTGGAAGTCAGAGGGGATCAAGCAGAACGAAGTGTCAAAATCATTTCTTGCATAAAGGCGCGTAAGTGTTTACAGAAGCAGTGTGTAGCTTTCCTGGCTCACGTAGTGGAAAAGGAGAAAGACAAGAAGAAGATACAAGACGTACCGGTAGTAAGAGAATATCCAGAAGTATTTCCTGAAGACCTACCAGGTTTGCCTCCTGTGCGACCGGTAGAGTTTCGAATCGACTTAGTTCCTGGAGCAACTCCTGTTGCTAAATCTCCTTATCGGCTAGCACCTTCGGAGATGCAGGAATTATCAAACCAGTTGCAGGAGTTATTGGACAAAGGATTTATTAGACCGAGCTACTCGCCTTGGGGAGCCCCGGTCTTGTTCGTGAAGAAGAAAGACGGATCGTTCAGAATGTGCATAGATTACAGAGAGCTGAACAAACTAACCATCAAGAATCGGTATCCATTGCCGAGGATTGATGATTTGTTTGACCAACTGCAAGGAGCTCAGTACTTCTCTAAGATTGACTTGCGGTCTGGTTATCATCAGCTTAGAGTTCAAGATGAAGACATACCGAAGACGGCATTCCGAACCAGATACGGGCATTACGAATTCATGGTGATGCCTTTCGGATTAACGAATGCACCAGCGGTTTTCATGGATCTCATGAACCGAGTGTGCAAGCCGTATTTAGATCAGTTTGTTATTGTCTTTATCGATGACATACTGATTTATTCCAAGAGCAAAGCAGAACACGAGCAACATCTCAGAAAGATCTTGGAACTGTTGACAGAACAGAAGCTCTACGCCAAGTTCTCTAAGTGTGAATTTTGGCTAAGAGAAGTTCAATTTTTGGGACATGTAGTCAACAGTGAAGGAATACATGTAGATCCCGCCAAAATTGAAGCAATAAAGAACTGGGACACTCCGAAGACACCAACGGAGATACGGTCTTTTCTGGGATTGGCAGGTTATTATAGGAGGTTCATCTCGAACTTTTCTAAGATAGCTTTGCCTCTCACTAAGTTAACTCAGAAGAGTGAACCGTTTGTCTGGGAACAGAAACAAGAAGATGCCTTTCAGACATTGAAGCAAAGGCTATGTAATGCTCCAATTCTATCACTCCCGGAAGGATGTGATGACTTTGTTGTTTATTGTGATGCATCCCATCAGGGACTTGGTTGTGTACTGATGCAACGGGACAAAGTTATCGCTTATGCATCGAGACAGTTAAAAGTTCATGAGAAGAATTACACTACTCATGATCTTGAACTGGGAGCCGTAATCTTCGCACTGAAGATTTGGAGACATTACTTATATGGCACCAAGTGTACCATATTTACTGATCACAAGAGTCTGCAGCATATTTTCGATCAGAAGGAGCTCAACATGCGACAACGCCGTTGGGTTGAACTTCTGAATGATTACGATTGTGTGATCAAGTACCATCCGGGCAAGGCAAACGTTGTTGCTGATGCCTTGAGCCGGAAGGAACGGGTCAAACCCTTGCGCGTTAGAGCAATGGGAATGACTGTGCAGACAAGCTTACACGACAAGATCATGCAGGCACAACAAGAGGTGATTGAACAAGAAAACTTGAAGAAAGAACTTGATTGCGGTGTGGAGAAACATTTGGAAACAAAACCTGATGGACTTGTTTACTTCAAGGATCGTATCTGGATTCCTGCAGTAGATGAGTTAAGGAAGCTTATTTTCGATGAAGCACACAAGACCAAGTACTCTGTACATCCTGGTGCTGATAAAATGTATCAAGACTTGCGTGCATTTTATTGGTGGCCGGGTATGAAGAAGGACATAGCTGAGTATGTTGGTCGATGCCTTACGTGTGCTAAAGTAAAAGCAGAACATCAGAAACCCTCAGGTTTACTGGAACAACCTGAAATTCCACTCTGGAAGTGGGAACAAATAGCTATGGACTTCATTACCAAGCTACCCCGCACTTCCAGTGGTCACGATACAATCTGGGTGATCATCGACCGTTTAACAAAATCTGCTCACTTTTTGCCGATGCGTGAAACCTTCACGATGGATAAACTGGCAAGATTGTACATCAACGAGATAGTGGTACGCCATGGTGTGCCATTGTCAATTATTTCGGATAGAGACAGCAGATTTACTTCAAGGTTCTGGCAATCACTGCAGAAATCTCTGGGGACACAGTTAAATTTGAGTACAGCTTACCATCCACAAACGGACGGTCAAAGCGAACGTACAATTCAAACCCTAGAGGACATGTTGAGAACATGTGTTCTAGATTTCGGTGGTAATTGGGATTCTAATTTGCCACTAATCGAGTTCTCCTACAACAACAGTTATCACAGCAGCATCGGTTGTGCCCCATTCGAGGCTCTTTATGGTCGAAAATGTCGGTCACCGATCTGTTGGTCAGAAGTAGGAGATAATCGTATCACTGGGCCAGAACTTATACAAGAAACCACAGACAAGATAGCTCAAATACAACAAAGACTACAAGCAACGCGAAGCAGACAAAAGAGCTATGCTGATAAACGGCGCAAGCCATTGGAATTCCAAGTGGGAGATCGTGTCATGTTAAAGGTTTCCCCTTGGAAAGGTGTAGTTCGATTCGCTAAGAAAGGCAAACTAACACCACGATACGTGGGACCGTTCGAGATCATCGAACGTATTGGTCCGGTGGCGTACAGATTGAGCTTACCAGATGAACTCAGTGGTGTGCATGACGTGTTTCACGTCTCGAACTTAAAGAAATGCCTTGCTGACGAATCTCTCGTCATTCCACTTGAAGAGATTCAAGTTGATGAACAGTTGCACTTTATCGAAGAACCTTTAGAGATTATGGATCGCAAGGTTAAACAACTGAGGCGAAGCCGTATCCCCATTGTAAAGGTTCGTTGGAATTCAAGACGCGGACCCGAGTTTACTTGGGAACGTGAAGATCACATGAAGTTAAAGTATCCCCAACTATTTGAAGAAGACACTGTACCCGATAACAACTCTTAAATTTCGGGACGAAATTTCTTTAACAAGGGGAGACTGTAACAGCAAGTACCAGAACGTCCGGCAAGTCCGTACGGTACGTGTACTTTCTACAGTAACTATGTGTACTTATACGATTTTAAACAGTACTTGAATTAACAAGATCTTAAATACAAGAAATCGTTGTACGTATTTTCGTATAAACTTAAATACATTAAGTACAACGTACATTTGGAACATTTGTTACATTTATTAAGTGAAAACTTAATTACAGTTAACACGACAAATCACGAGAAACAACGATGCTCAAACAATACTCAGAAACAAATCGGTTGCGATCTGATGTCCACAACTGACAGGAATCAGATGACCGACAAGTCAGTACAAGAACAATGTGAAAACAGGATGTTTAGTTGAGTCCGACAGTGAGGAAACACAATCTAAACACAATTACAGTGTTATTTCAGAATAACGAACTGACAGTGTGTTTGCGTGAGTGACGATTCACACAAACATATCTGTGAGTTTAGAGTTCTGAAATAATGACTGAAAAGTAGAAAACAAAAGTCAGAAAGCAAAACCATCGTCGTATTCGTTCGGGTGACGATTCGAACGAATTACGCGCGAAGGTGACGCGATCTGACGAAACGAAAACGAAAACACGACACGAACGAAAGTAATTTAATAAAATAAAATAAATAACATTTTACAATTTTGAAACTCATCAAAATATTTAATTTAAACTCTTTTTATTTAAAACCATTTAAATTACGCGTAATTTTCCGGAAACGTAACGAATGAACGAACCGAGCAACAAAAACGAACCCGAACTCACCCGTAGTATAAATACCATGAGTGAACTTATTTTTCTCACTTTTCCACTTCTTCTTCTCCACTCAAGCCCTAAATCCCGGTTTTGAAGTTTCACACCATTTTCAAACTTCAAATGCTCATATCTCACTCATTTCTTAACGAAATTGAGTGATTCTTTCGCCTAAACGAAGCCCTTGATCTCTACTACATGAAAGTACAACAGATCTAAGACAAAACTCACTGAAATTCAAGGTAAGAGGCTGTAAAGTTACGAAAAATTAGGGTTTTCCACTCTTGATCCTACCACCACCTATAAAACCGGTTCTACCCTCTCCTCTTCGAATCTAACACCACCATGGAACAACACCCCTTGGCTAGACTCCACCCTAGGTCAAACCTATGGACCGATCTGCTTTTGGCCGAATGAGAACATTACAGAGGGTCGAATGAACCCCATTCGCTAACACCCTCATACGGTGGTGGTGTTCATTCGCCGGTTGAAACCCATTCGGCGCCACCATCACACTCGCCAGCCACTTCTTCATTCGGAGGTTTCTTATTCGCTGCTTCTGTCTTCATTTTCATTCGGCAGTCATGATATCCAACCATCTCATCTTCATTCGACTTATACACATTCATACATCTCCAGGAAACCATCGGCCAAGAACTCAAAGTCAAGAAGTTGAATTGGACCCAACAGCAATTACTCAGGCCCATTCGGCCCAAAATGGCCCAGATCTGTTGTGTGGCCCAGTTCTTTGGCCCACCTTACTGATTCAGTCCAAGAATTGTTTAGGCTAATGGAATCGGGTCAGCCATCCCCAATTGGGCCAAGACAATAGTTTGAGGTCCATTATTTCAGCCCACATGATTAGGGCCCAGACGTTTGTTAGGCCCAACAGTGAATTAACCTTCATCTGATTCATCTATTCTATCTTTCATGCTGTTGCCACACATTAAACGACCAAGACCTACTGTTTTAAATTGTTTGACCCACTGATGGTCCAAATTCAATACCATGACAAACCCTATTAGGCCCAGGATTGGCCCAACCTCATACTATCAAGGCCCAATGATGTCTCGGCCCAACTCTACTGTTCCAGCCCAGAACCTATAGTAGGCCCAGTAAATAACCTCAAAAACCTTGTTTGGCCCATGTTTATTAAGTAACTAAGGACAAAATAGGCCCACGATCGATTTCAGCCCAAATGAACCAGGCCCAGGTTGGCCCATGCTCTATTTTACTACAGGCCTTGATGGGATTCAAGGGGCCTAGTAAAACCATCCCTTGGCCCACAGATTTTGGCCCAAGGCCACCATTTAAGGCCAACAGTCCAATCTTTAGGCCCATCATTGTTTCAGCCCATATAAGCAAGGCCCAACTTGGCTTATGAGTTATATTAGTGAAGGCCTGAGACAAATCTCAAAGGGCCCAACAAAATCAGCCCGAGGCCCACAGAAAACCAATTCAAGGCCTATTTTGAGGCCCATGTCCTCATTTTGGAGCCACTTTGCTTATACCTTGGCCAACAGCTCATTCTTGGACCAATTTCAATTCCTACAGCCTTATATGACTCTAGGCCCAACAAATATTACCAAGGCCCACCTTGGGCCCAATAAAGTCCTTAGAGGCCCAAAACAAGGCCCAAAAGGCCACTTGAACTCTAGTTTTGTAACTTTTGGCAAGGCCTTTGTATTCCATTAGTTCAAATCATAGTTCCACACTTTCAAATAAGCCTCACCATCCTCAAATGTTCAAGAACTATTCCAAGGCCCATGTATTTGGGCCCAAGGCCCAACTTGTTACACAAATGGCCCAACAAGTAACTTGGTCACAATGTTCGGTCCATATGCCATGATTAGGCCCACATGAGTTCACTACATTTCATAAGATCAAAATAAGATATGGCAAAAGAATGTTTGCTTAATTTATTCATAATTATGCGATAAATGTTCAAAACGTACAAAATCAACAAAGACGAGTTGGAAACTAAGCACTAAGTCTTTCATCAAAGCAAATGGCATATAATTAATGACAATATGATAACTTATAAGGTCATTAACTTGAATCAAACATATGGGACCGAACAGGGATCATGACCAAGTCTTACGCGTGTTAGCCAACTTTAGGGCTAACACATATATCTACACACAAATCCCTACAAAACTTATACTTGCGAGTCTTAACAACGTTAAATCAATACAGGAACGTGAAAACAAATCAAATTACAATACAGAGCGCGTGCAGTCTTTCGTTTAAGCTAAGTCAACTCAACAGCAACAAGGTGAGTTCATTGCCCCTTTTCTAACATTTTTGTTTTAAAACGCGGGGCTGAGAAGCATGCGTAAACTGTTTTATGTAAATTGTTTACTTGAATGCTTTTATATGTTTTACATGTATAAATGTTATCCTAGACTCATGTTTAGGAAACTGTTACGTACTAAAGAACTATTTCAAAGAACTATTTTCAAAGAACTAAAGATCTCGACAACGAACTATTTTCAAAGGTCTATTTCAAAGAACTAACGGACTATTCTCAAAGAACTAACGATCTATTTTCAAAGAACTAACGATCTATTTTCAAAGAACTAACGATCTATTTTCAAAGAACTATTTCCAAGAGTGGGATGTCAAAGAACTAACGGTCTATTCTCAAAGAACTAACGATCTATTTTCAAAGAACTATTTCCAAGAGTGGGATGTCAAAGAACTAACGGTCTATTTCAAAGAACTAAGTACAAAGAACTATTTTAAGGGGAAATCTGGGAAATGCTCAAAGATAACATGTGCCAAAGAACTAAAGAACTAAAGAACTTTGGACGGTCTAAAGAACTATGAAAGCCTATATATCAAAAGATGTCCTAGCTAGACTGATTGATTATAGGTCACATGTTTGATGAGATTTACAGCTCTCCTTCACTACTAAGTACCTGGATTGACAGACTAGTCTACTCGAGTTGACCATAGGCCCCAATCATTAGGTCTTAGATTTTACTAAATGTTTATTTATTTACTTACTTAAACATTTACAACTGTTTATACAATTACTGTGGTTGATCATTTTGTGTGATGGACTTGTGAAATCAACATAGATTTCAATTGATTGTAACACAGGGACAATAACAGAAGAACTTGTGGAATGGTGTTAAGGGTAAAAATGCTTAATTACCATTAACAACAGTGTCATGTGCGTATTAGTATGTGGTGGGATAGCGTCTGGGCTTGACCCTTTCAGGATTCCCTATATATAAGCATACCGATATGGATATTACATGTGGAGTTAATGAGGTTAGGGTCTTTACCAAAAGAGGTTTTCAAAACATTTGCAACTCACAAAACTATATGAACTCACCAACCATGTGTTGACTTGATCTTTTTGCATGACTTCTCAGGTGACGAACAGGTCAATTAGGAAGTCATTACTTCTGGGCTAGGACTTCAGTTAGAAGACTTAGTATTTTTGGACCTGCATACTTTTGAAGACATCATACACATACCATTTTGTATATCTTGTGTACATACAAGATAGAAAACTTATGATGTTAATAGTAGATTTACATTGTTAAATTATAAACAATACTGATGTAATTTAACTTTGTAATTCTATCATGTTTAGCATTTTCTCATTTATGTATCATGTGCAATATAACAATCTGATCAATTCGATTATCACTCACGATATCGCGCCCCGAGAACCTTCCGCCCGACGGGACAACCGATCCTATCCCGCCGGCTCGGGGTGTGACACATCAAGGCTCGTGTCGGGAGACAACTTCCAAGACTGGAAATCCAGATTCCAATCATTTATCAAATACACTGATCCAAAGCTTTGGAGATCCATTGAAGAGGGTCCCTTTGTGCCTTCCTACCAGAGTGAGATCAATGGACCTCTTGTTGCTAAGGATCCGGAATTGTACACTGACAATGACATCCTGATGATGGAAAAGGATGAAAAGGCCTATGCTTCAATCACAATGGCTCTATCAACTGATGTAGCTCATGGATTTAGGGAACATAAAACTGCAAAGGAACTTTGGAATGCCTTGGTTGAACGGTTTGAAGGAAATGAGGACATGCGAGAGAGTCGCAAGGATATGCTGAGACAGAGGTTCAACATGTTTAACCACATCAAGGGAGAGTCTCTTGAAGCACAGCTTAATAGATTCACACATCTGATGACTGAGATGACAAGTTCTGGAATTGAGATGACCAAAGGAGAAGTGAACAAGAAGCTACTGAACTCACTGCCTTAGACATGGAACTCAGATTGTAGAACAATCAAAAGAACAAAAGACATGTACAAGACATCCCTAAGTGAACTGATGTCGATCATCAACTCCTATGATATGGATGATAAACAGAGAGCACTGAATCATACCAGCTCGATGGTCATTGCACCCACATCTGAAAACTCTGCTCTTCTGTCAGCAATCAATCTTCAAGGCTCAGGGATGCAGCATTATCAGCCTTCTTCAACACAGTCAATCCCTTTTGAGACTGCATTCTTGTCATCTGGACAAACTGGATCAGTGTCCAAGATCAATTCAGAAAGTGAAGAAAATCTGCTGCTGTTTAAAGGTTTTATGAAAAGCTACAATGCATTCATAGCAGGAGAATTGGCACATGCCAACCTAACTCAGGACAATTTAGAGCAGATAAATCCAGCTGATGTTGAGGAAATGCATATCTCATGGCAGATGGCAATGGTCGTATTTTGGGCAAAGAAGTACATCAATTGATATGGAAGGAATAGCTTTGGAAACAATCCGGGAAAGAAACTTGGATTTGACAAGTCAAAGTTTCGATGCTACAACAGTGATCAACCGGGTCAGTTTGCCAGAGAATGCAAGTAGCCAAAGGTGGAGAAGGAAGGAGAGAAGAAGCCTGAAGAAAAAACTGTGACTGCTGCTACGGGAGGAAGTGCTAGCACGTCCAAAGCACTAGTGACTCAAGAAACCGACTCCTATGATTGGAGTGATCAGGTGCTGGAACTGGAGCTAACTCTGAGTCACGCTTTTATGGCTGAGGTGGATGACAAACAAAAGGAGGTAACTGAAAATCTTTGCTCTACTCCATGCATAGATAAAGTGTTTAAGTATTGGTCACATAATGAATCACTAATCAAAGAAGTAACTAAACTTAAATAATTTAACTCAGAATTTCTTAAAAATGAAGGAATTTTTAAAAGGAAACTTGACGCCGAGGGTCGGGATATGGCAAGGCTAAAGGAACTTTTGAGTGACAGAGTCCAACTATCGTGATGGTAGACGCAAAATTGATGAACTCACTTTGGAGTTGGACCAAGTCAAAACTCAATTTTCTAAAATTTCAGTAAAATGAGAAAAATTTGATTATTCAAGCAAAGTTTTGGAAAACATGGTAAGCATGCAATACAGGGAAAAGAGGGGTAAGGGTCTTGGTTTTAATGAGTGTGAACCACTGTTTAACAATAATTACTCAAGCATGCCAAGGATTAACACATCTGTTGATGACTTGGAATTGGATTCTGATCGTGATTGTGATTTTCCCACCAAACCTGTTATACGCACAGTTGACCCCATTATGACTAATGATTCTAAGGTTTGTGCAGAAAAACTAAGTGTTACAGGTTCAGAGGAGAAGAAGGTAGAAAGAAGTGTTGGGAGGAGCACAGATTGTTCAACATCTACAAGCCAATTATCTTTTGTTCCAAAAACTGATTTTGTTGGAAAATTTGATGAAATTAACATTAAGCCTAATGATATGTTGAAAAATTTTCAAAAGACATTTGCTATAAATCATGTCTCAAATTCAACTTCTTCTCCTTTGACAAAGCAGGCAGCGCCGGCTCATTCCACAGTTACCAAAGAGGAGGGTTCACAGTTGAATCCTAACTGGGAACCTTATGTTCCAACTAGGTCCTTGGAACAAATTTCTTCAAACTTATCCTCTGGTCAAAGTTACTGTGATGTAAAGCCCTTTGACCCAATTGAATTTCACCAGAAAGTCTGCTGCTATGCATGTGGGAAACCAGGCCACATTGCTCGACACTGTCTGCACCGACCTACTGAGTTCTTCTTTGGGAAGAATCAGATTGTCACACCTAAGGCTAAGCTGGTTAACAAACATGTGAGGACTGTTCCATCCTCCAAGCCTAAGGTAACCTCTAAAAGGGGACTCAGACTCAGACTTCTTCCATTGTTAAAAGGGACAAGAAAT
Source organism: Mikania micrantha (assembly GCA_009363875.1). NCBI lineage: Eukaryota > Viridiplantae > Streptophyta > Magnoliopsida > Asterales > Asteraceae > Mikania > Mikania micrantha. The sequence goes on from CM018692.1 coordinate 54,534,484, forward strand.
CAAACCAAACTCAATATGGTTTTCATAAGCAAACTCCAAGGATTTTTAAAACTAAAACTAACTCTCCTCGAATTTCTAAGATAAAACCAGTTGAGCATGGCAGTGGAAGCAAGTCAAAATATATTAAAAACAAATCAGACAGACCCAAGAACAGACCCAAACCCAGAAACAAAGTCTATACGATTTCCAAAGTACCTAAGTCTATTATGATTTGGGTACCGGTTTCTTATTAGTTGATTGTATGTGGTGCATGGACGACCAAGCAAACTTAAAAATGTTTGGTATGTTGATAGTGGTTGCTCCCGGCACATGACTGGGGATTTCTCTCAGTTACACGAGGTCACACCTTTCAATGGCGGATATGTCTCATTTCCTGGAGACAAGGGAGGAAACATAAGCGTGAAGGGCACAGTGACAAATGGAACTCTTAGTTTTGAAGATGTTTATTATGTTGAAGAACTCAATCACAGTCTGTTAAGTGTTTCTCAGATATTTGACAAGAGTTTTTCAACTCACTTCACAAACAAGGAGTGCCTTATTCTTAAGCCCAGATTTGTTGTGCCTGAGAAGTGGATTATAATGAGAACTCCAAGGATCAACAATGCCTACTTTATCAACATGAACTCAGATTCATTGACAGAGAACACGTGTTTCTTCTCAAAGGCATCGGAGCATGATTGTCTGTTATGGCATCGCCGACTGGGTCACGTAAATCTGAAGAATCTCAACAGACTTGCCAAGGGAAATCACGTTATCGGCTTTCCTTCTAAATACTTTTCCACTATTGAGAAGTGCATCTCATGTGCCAAGGGGAAGCAACACAAGAGACCCCACAAGCCTAAACTTTTCAATTCCATCTCTTCAGTTCTTCAACTTCTTCATATGGATCTATTCGAACCAGTCAACGTAATGAGTATCGGGAAGAAGTCATATTGTCTTGTTGTGACAGATGATTATTCTAGATTCACTTGGGTGTTCTTTCTGGCCAAGAAAGATGAAACACCAGAGATTCTGAAGAAGTTAATTACCTTGATTGAAAATCAGAAGAATCTAAAGGTCAAGGTAACTGATAATGGCACTGAATTTAGAGCACTTATAGATTTCTGCGATGAGAAAGGGATTGCTAGGCAGTAAAGTGCAACCAGAACACCTCAGCAAAATGGAGTTGCAGAAAGGAGGAACAAAACGCTTATAGAAGCTGCACTAACAATGCTGTCAGAATCTAAGCTGCCAATCTTCTTCTGGGCCGAAGCTGTTAACACCGCTTGTTATGTTAAAAATCGAGCACTCCTGAACAAGCGCCATCAGAAGACTCCATATGAGATTCTCTTCAATCAAAAGCCCAAAGTTGGTCACTTCAAGTCATTTGGATGTCCTTGCACTCTTCTTCATACAGAGTCATATATAGGTGTGTACGAAGCAAGATTATTACTCTTAGCGTATGTATCTATGGGAAGTAAGACATGGGAATTCGTAAATAATTATCATTATAGATAATTAAAAACTAACACGATAAATTATATTGTTATGGGGATTAATAATGAAATCTTATGTGTTATCATTTAACTCAGATTAAATACTAAGTTAAAAAGACATTAAAAGGTAAACGTAAACACTAAGGACAGTAAATTAAGTAGACGCGTGTACTTATGAATATGAAACACACTATAATTACAGATTATTGAGTTGCTTCTGACTTTGTATACACGAGCGCCCATTCTACGGAAATATTGATCTAAGGACTCAGGTGAGTTCTCATATCCTCCTTTTAAAACCATTTTGTTTTTAAACTCGGAGGTGGAACATGTATACCAATATCTAAAATATTATTTTGATAACACATGGGTGACACCTGGTTTATCATTATGATATTCAGATTATTGAATTATCCGTGAGTTATTGTTGGTTGAGTTGACTTAGGTCCTCCGCGATGATTGAGTTACTGTTGGTGAGTTGACTAACGTCCTCCTGAGTGATTCCACTGTTGGTTGAGTTGACTGCGGTCCTCCGCAGTTCACGAAGACACTTATAGGAATGTCGTTGATTGAGCTGACTGCGGTCCTCCGCGATGATTCCGCCGTTGATTGAGTTGACTGAGGTGCTCCGCAGTTACTTATGTTTATATGATTCTGATGATTAATGATTGAGATGTGATTGTATGATGATACGTGGATAATGATTTGTGATTAATTGAATTATGTGAATATTGTGTATATGGTTAATTGAATTGTTGGATGTTGTGTTGTGTTGGGATTTGGCAGTACTGGACTAACTGACAGGTGCACATGTGGATTTTCTCGGGGAATTATAAACTTTTATAAACCCATTTATCAACTTTAATAAACGTTTTATAAACATTTTTCATACATAAAAACTTATGATTTCTCACCAATTACTTCGTAGTTGACACTTGATTTTTTACATGTTTCAGGGAATGAAGAGAAGTAGGTAGAGCAGGATAGCTCTACATTCTTTTGGACATTATCACGTAGGATCTTGAACTTAGCTAAAATAACTAAAATTCTGAAGACTAGAATTTAGTTAGTCAGCTAAATTTTTTGTGTATTTTGATGTAACTAATTCATGCGGAACATGATTTTTGATGTAATTAATTTGGTTGATTAATTGATATGTGATGAATTAATTAGATGCCCACGAGCTTATGAACAATCTACATATCCCTCGTGGCATCCCGACGTTTCCGCCATCGGTCGGGGTGTTATATGTTCAATCATTAAGTCAAGACTACAACTCAGGAGAAGATCCAGTGCTTGGCAGATGCTTTACCTCCTAAGTGGGAGTCATTTTTGATGGTTCTTAAACAGAATGAGATGATGGCAAACATGGATATCAATGACATCATCCAGAAATTGAAAGAGCAGGAAATTGAGAACAAGTGGAAAGATAAGAGAGTTGCTCAAGTCAAGGATCCTTCATTATATTATTCTACTCCCACTGTAGAAAGAGCATCTTCCCATGCTCCACTGAAGACTGCTTTTGTTTCTCAGACTACTGAATCTCCATCTTCCAATCATATTCATTTTAGTCAGTCATCCTCCTCATCCAGCTCTTAGAAAGAACATCGTCAACCTGTCACCAGTCTGAAGACAGACAATTTTGATAAAGAGACTATAGAGATTGCCAAGGAGCATATGGGTCTTTTGTCTACTCTTGTCAGCTCCTATGATGGATTAGTAGCATGACAGATTGGCAATCCTTATCTGACCAATGATGATTATTCTCAGATACACCCAGATGATATGGAGAGGATTGATATCATGTGGGCTCTAGCTAGTGCTGTTAGAAGAGCCAAGGAGTTTGTGAGAAGAAAAGGCAAATACATTAACCTGAACAAAGAGTCTAAGTTTGGCTTTGACATGGCATCTGTCACTTTCCATAATTGTGGGGAGAAGCGTCACTTTGCAAGACAATGCAAGCAACCAAGGAAAGCAAGGAACAAGAATACTTTTCAGAATCAGAAGTCTTCTGCAGCAAATCCTGAAAGAAGACTTGTTCCTATTGATTCTCCTGCTCAGGCTGGCTCTTTGAATACAAGCAAGGCATTGATGGTACAACAGGATGAAGGTGAAAATTGGTATTTCAGATTCAATTTTGATCAGGGGGAACATGATAAAGCATGTGTTGCTGAGATTCAGAAGACATATTATTCAAGTGAAGATAGCACTTCTAGAGAAGCACAGATCAGTATAGAAGAAACATCTGGTTCAGAGTCAAAACGTATGTCAGACTCAGACACTCAAGCTGATTATGATACTGATCTTGAAGAACATGTTACTCAGTTTGCTTTGATAATAAACTCATCTGCTACTCCTGCTGCAATTTCACAGTCAGATCAGGTATCTGATGAATGTTCATCTTCTTATTCTAGATGTTTTAATTGTGTTGATCTTGACAACAAGGTCCTTGCTTATCAGAAGCACAATGCATACTTGATCAGTGATCTCAACCAATGTATTGAGGCAAACAAAGTTTTAAAATCTAATGAAAAAGATTTTCTAGCTAAAGTTGAACTTTTAAACGAACAACTTCATGAGGCTGAGATTGCTGTTCTGAACAAGCAAGATGCTATCACTTCTTATCTCAATAACATCAATGAGATAAATAAGAAGTTAGCCATAGTCGAGTGTGACTATGAGACCTTAGGTCAAAAGCTCAAGAGCTATGAAAGCTCCTCATATATCATTGAGCACATGATCAGTAAGGATACTGATCATAAGGGTAAGGGAAAGGTGAGCTATCAACAATGTCCTCCACCAATCTTAAACAGCTTTGTCAATTCACCAGATGACAAAGATGTTAAAGATTTCCAAGTTAAAACTCCATTAGTAATTGATCCAATTGGGATGATTACTGATGAGGGTTCCTCCTTGTCAGAGGAAACTTTTGTGGAGGGAATTGTTGAAGATTGGGTCTCAAATTCTGAGGATGAATCTGACAATTCATCTGATTGTATTGTTGCTCAGAATCATACACATGTAGTCATGAAAGGTGACCCAATCTCATCTTCTAAAATCTATCAAGCATTAAGCTTTTTGAAGGCTTCAAAAGAGAATGAAGCATGTATGTCACAAAAGATTGACAATCTTGTGCCTAATGGGAAAAAGGGTTTGGGTTTTAATCAGAACAAGCCTAAAACAAATGTCTTTAAATCACAAAAGCAATCTTTTTCTGAACTAAAACATTTTCATAAAAAGGGAAACAAAGTTTGCTTTGAATGTGGTGCACCTGGACACATTGTCGGATTTTGTCCTCAGTTGATCATACAGAAAGTTGCATCACCAAGACAGCAAAATCAGCATGTTGTCAAACAAGTTAAATTTGAAAAACCCAAACAACCCAAACGGGGTAAACCTTTGGACAAGGGTAAAGAGAAAGTGGTGAACTTGGATGTTCCAAAGTTATTAATGTCAATCAAGTAAAGTCATCATCTATTTACCTGAAAAACTCTTTCAGCAAAAACACTGTCTGAAAAGTCAAGTCTTCTGATACTTCAGCTTTATCCACTCCAGAAAAGGCTACCTCAGATGTTAAATGGATCGATTTTTGGATCCAAGACTCACTGGGTCAATCCAAGACTGTAAAGGCTTGGGTTGCCAAAATGACCTAATTGTTTGTGTTTGTGCAGGTTGCCCCAACAGCTGCTCTTAGCAGCTCTTGGATCGTTGATAGTGGGGCTTCTAGGCACATGACTGGTGATATTTCGCTGCTCACCAATTATATTCAATTCGAGGTGGATACATAGCGTTTGCTGGTGACAAAGGTGGGTTCATAACAGGAGAGGGTATTCAGTCAAATGGCCATGTTTCTTTCGACAAAGTTAGATATGTCAAGCAGTTGGAAAATAATCTTCTTTCAGTGTCACAGATCTGTGACAAGCAATAAAAAGTTCTTTTTTTATGACAACAACTACTATATACTCAAGCAAGGTGTGATTATTCCTGAAGATTGGATTTTGATGTCAGCTCCCCGTAAGCAGGACTTGTATGTACTCAACATGGCCACAGCTTCAACTACATCCTCCACAGCTTCATGTTTTATGTCAAAGGCAATTGAGAAAGATTCAATTCTTTGGCATAAGAGGATGGGCCATTTGAGTCTACGCAAGATGAATCATTTGGTACACAATGACTTGGTTGAGGGGGTCAGTCTGAAGAATTTTAAGCTGTCTGATATCTGTGTTTCATGCAAGAATGGAAAACAGACCAGGCAGTCTCACAAGCTAAAGAAATTTAATTCAATCACTGTTCCTCTAGAGCTTCTCCACATGGATTTATTTGGCCCAGTGAATCGCTAGAGTATAGCTGGGGATCAATACTGTTTAGTCATCACTGATGAGTATTCCAGATACCCTTGGGTTTTCTTTCTAAAGGAGAAATCTGAAACGTTTGAGTGCATTCAAGTGTTGTTGACCAAACTTGAATCCCTTTATAAGCGCAAGATTCGTATGCTCAGAACAGACAACGGGACGGAGTTCAAGAACCACAACATGGAGAACTTTTGTAATGCACGGGGCATTGTTCAACAATTTAGTGCTCCATATGTCCCTCAAATGAACGGTGTTGCTGAGAGGAAGAACAGAACTTTGATTGAGGCTGCTAGAACGATGCTTGCAGATTCATCACTTCCAGTTTAGTTATGGATTGAAGCTGTAGCAAACGCTTGCTACACACTGAACCGGGTATTGATAGTGAAGAGGCATGGGAGGACTTGCTTTGAACTGCTCCACATCAGAAAGCCTAATCTTAAGTATCTTGAACCTTTTGGTGCACCGTGCACAATGCTTAAGAAACACAAGCAGGGCAAGTTCAATGAGAAGGTGGAAGAAGGGTACTTTCTTGGGTACAACACTCCAAATAAAAGGGTCTACAACAGATCAAATAAGAATGTGGAGGAGTGGTACCATGTTGATGTTCAGAGACACACATGCCCCTACCTGGAAAAGGTCCAGACTTGATGTTTGACTATTCCGACTTTTTCGACTCATTCAATATGCCTCCCTTGTACTCGGATGAAGATGTTGCTGTTCAAATGATGTATGATGCACAAAATGCACCTGATGAACCAGTGCAACCTTCATCCACTTTAGTTCCCACAGTACAGATGAATGATGACAGCTCAGACACAGATGACAACCCGGTTCCGCCAGCTGCCCCCGAACCAAATGTTGACAAACTTGTACCGGGACTTGATGACTTGAATTTGAACAATCTTGATCCATAGGTTGAGGTCCCAGCTCATCCTGTAGGAAGAATCAATCGCATTCATCCTCAAGAGAATATTATTGGAAGTTTACTTGATGGGGTTATGACAAGAAATCAGCTATCTTCAGGAGGCCTTGCTGATATTCTTGACTTTGCTGATGTAAACTACTGTGCCCATTCTTGCTTCATCTCTCAAGTTGAACCACGCACAGTCACCGAATCATTGAGAGAGGAATCATGGGTTGATGCCATGCAAGAAGAACTCCTACAATTCAAGAAATTAGGTGTTTGGAAACTTGTTGAAAAAACGAAAGGTGCGAAAGTTATAGGCACCAGATGGGTTCTTCGTTGCAAGAAAGATGATCACGGGATCATTGTGCGAAACAAGGCATGTCTGGTGTTCAAGGATTCAGATAGATTGAAGGATTGGACTATAACAAAGTGTTTGCACCGGTTGCTCGACTTGAAGCAATCTGTATTTTCTTGGCATATGCATCCTTCAAGAAATCTAAAGTCTATCGAATGGATGTCAAGAGTGCATTCTTTCACGGTGTAAGTAGTGAAACAACGTATGTCAGTCAACCTCCCGGGTTTGAGGATCCATTGCATCGTGACCAAGTCTACAAACTAGACAAGGCTTTATATGGATTGCGTCAAGCACCGCGAGCATGTTACGAGACACTATATACTCACCTTCTGAACAACGGGTTCAGAAGATGTCACCCCTCGAGCCAGTGGGGTTGGATCGAATTCCCCGTCGGGCGGAAGGTTCTCGGGGCGCGATATCGTGAGTGATAATCGGAACGATCAGATTGTTTACATTGCACATGATATATAAATAAGAAATTACTAAATGAAAATAGAATTACAAAGTTAAATTACATCAGTCTAGTTCATAATTTGACAATGTAAATCTACTATCAACATCATAAATCTTCAATCTTGTATCTACACAAGATATACAAAATAAATCTGTAAATGATGTTTCCAAAAATATGCATGTCCAAAAAGATAGGTCCTCTAACTGGTATCCTAGTCCAAAAGGAATAACTCCTTAGTTGACATGTTCGTCACCTGAGAAGTCATGCAAAAAGATCAAGTCAACACATGGTTGGTGAGTTCATTATGTTTTATAAAAATGAATTTAAATGACCTGAATGACAACCTTAACCTCACCATTAAGCACCTATACCATCCAGTTCAGTATGCTTATACATAGGGCATATGTAGGGTCGAACTTACCGCCCGCCCAGCCACCGTCCCACCACATACTAAACCACATGATATATTGTTCCTGGTGATAATTAAGCATTTCATCCCATACCTTTGATTTCATAACCACTGATTACCCTGAAAATGTTTACCTTGATCCCCGAAATGATAACATTAACCTCATCAACGACCACCTATGCTATCCAATCAAGTATGCTTATATATAGGGCATATGTAGGGGACAAGCCCCAGCCACTGTCCCACCACATACCAGACTGCTTAGCATACTGTTGTTAATGATAATTAAGCGTTTCACTCCATTCACCTTCAATTTAGATTTTGATTTCCACAAATAGATTTACCTCTGATCTCTTGAGTTCACCATGTATTCATGATTACCCCAAAGCACTTGTAGAAATATAATATTAAATGTTTAATTAAATAAATAATAAAGCATTTAAATACAACTAAGACATGATGATTGGGTCTTATTTGACTCAATCAAATAGACTTAATTGTTGGTAGTTTTCCAAGTTGTACCCTCTCACACGTGGCCCATATCAGGCATGACCCACAAGGAGTCTACCTGTATGTGTCGGGACTTTAAAAAATGCCCATATCAGCTTGACCCACTGGTCTACTGTACATGCAGGGACTTTAAGGATATCCTTTGATTCTTCATATTCTTTGATTCTCCTGATTTTGATTTATTTAATAGTTTCCGTTATGCCCATATAGCTTGACTACAAGAGTCTACTATTTATGCCGGGACTTTCCGTGTGTTACACGTGGTCCTGATTTACATACAACTGACATCCACCTTAGATTAAACAATTACTGATTTCATTAGATCTTAATGATTTCATTATTTCCATGATTCACACACGGTTATGATTCCCATGAGTCACTTGATTCTCTTGATTCTAATCTTTTGATTTCCATGATTCCACAATGATTATAGATTCTTGTTTTGGATCCTTAGTTTACTGATCACATAATAGATTAGATTCCAATACATTTGATCTTTAGCTTTAGTTCTTTTGATTTCACTTTGAGTTTAGATTCTGGAATTTGAACTCGATGGACTAAGGGTTTATTTAGAGTTTAGAATTAAGGTATTACTCATAGGAGTAATTAATTAACTTGATAGTTCATTCTGCATAACAATTACCTAGACAGGAGTCTAGGAGTATAACAAACATATATATAAAGCATATAATAAGTAAAAGCATATACGTAAAACATTTTAAATAAAAAGGTTTACGCATGCTTCTCTGCCCCGCGTTTGAAAACAAAATTGTTTAGAAAAAGGGGCAATGAACTCACCTGTGTTGCTATGCAAAATGATTTGTCACAAAATACGCACTCTTTGTTTGTAGACTATATTGCTTCAGTACCTGAGTTATTTTAAGAAAATCCGAATACGATAATTATGTATAGTAATCGTCGTATCTAGGGTCTTGATCTTGATGTGCAACTAAGTGTCCTTTATACTAATGTATTTCTAAAATTTCAACTAGTCTAACTTAGATACCCATTCGTAACCCGTGTCCCACATTTAATCACAACAAGTCTTAATTAACATGTTTTAAATTTAACTCATTTTAAGTTAAACATTAATTTAGAAAATCATTAAATTTTAGTTTAAACAAGTTTACAAACCAATTTTCTTTTATTAAAACATAATTAACTTAATTGGAATGACATTTAACCTGTGATGGGCTTAGGTTAGGCCCATTGGGCCCACCTCGTCCCATTGCTAGCCTTTGATTTCCAAATAGCTTCTCATCATGTTGAGTTGTTAGGGTGTTTTAAAGAAAACACATTCTCATTAGAAGTCTAGTCATGTTTATTTAACCCATTCTCAATTTATACATCAAATTCTTTTAACCCATGTTGGCCCTTAAAAGTTAAGCATTGATTTTATATAAAGGAAACCCTAATTGGTCCCCTCATGCATGCATACTCACAAGGTCATCCCATGCATGCAAATTATGTGGTCCAATTCCCATTCGAAACTTAGGTTCGTAGCCCCCAAGCCTCTAGGTTCGCTGCCATCCCATAGTGTTTATAAGTTCTAGGGTTCGGCTAAGTGTTAACACATGGTTCGGCCCTCATGGTTCGCTGCTATCACAAGGGTTAGGTTCGTGGCTGTATGATGGTGCATCCATGGGTTTGGCTAGGTCAGGACAGCCATGTCATAGCTTCTAGGTTCGTCCAGTGCAGGGTTCGCTCGAAGGGAAGGGTTTGGCCAGGAGTAAGTTCGTTGATCAAGGGTTCGTGGTCAAGGGTTCCCTGACAACACATGGGTTCGGCTATGGCCACAGGTTCGGCCCGCATGTGGTTCATGAGTAGCATAGGTTCGGGTCCTCTTGTGGATTCGTTGAGGGAGGAAGTTTGGACTTAAGAGGGTTCACACCACCTCAGGTTCGTCCATACCCATGGTTCGTTTACATACAGGCTCGGCTAGAGGTCCCATCACTCTGAGGTTCGGTCAAGCTAATGGTTCGGCCAATACCAGGTTCATCCCTCCCATATATAGCCCCATGAGGTTCGTGGCATTCATGTTGGTGCCTCAACAGGTTCGGCCACCCCTCACAGGTTCGGCCGACCTGTACCTTTCGTGACTCCACTATTCATCATCTTCTTCATCGCCTCTAACCTGTTACAAGTATGTTCCTAGCGCTTTAAAGTTATTTACCATGGTTTATTTCAAGATTTCTAAGTGTTATGACCAGTTAGAACAACAATAACTACAAGGCATCGTGATCCACACTAAAACCGAAATACAACTAGGGATTTACCTCAAAAATGGTGGATAAAAGCTTAGATCCTTTGTACTTCCGTGACCTACGTGATGTGGTGGTCGTTTTGACACCAAAAACACTCGAAACGGTTGAGATTTAGATGAGTTCTTGTAGAGAGAAAATTTCTAGAGAGAGGGAGATAAAATTGTGAGGGAATTAGGTTGGTTTCGGTGGTTGTCCATTAAATGACCACATTTAATGGTTCAAAATACCCGGGTAGGTTCGGTTTAGCTCGGTTTCGCGAGAAATGTAAGTTTCTCGTGGTTTTCGTAACGAAACGACTCGAATTTAAAATAAGATTTACGAAATTATTTTAGGTGGTTATTCCTAGCAAATTAACTAAATATCTTTTGTTTATTTTAAAAATTTACAGAATTATTTAATTAATTGTTTAAAATAATCGAATCGTACAGTCGTCGCGCGTATTCGTTCGAATTGTCACCAGTACGAACACGGCGATAACTATACTCTTCAATATTGTTTTCTAATTATCGGATATCATTCAGAGCGTTAAACTTTCAGATTTATTCGTACAGATCGTCACCTATACGAAAAATCCGTCGATTTAGCATTCACGTAACGACATCCGTGTTGTTTTTTTCTATAAAGCCTCACATAGATTTATACATAATAAAATCCTAACAAATAATCACATGCTAGTTTTGTAATGCCAGATAATTATCTAACTGTTGAACCATGTTTTCTGAATTCTGTTTCCCTGAAATGATTCTGAATCTGCTGTTTGATAACATGAAATGATAATGATATATGATATGAACATGACATAATATGAAATATGTATAATTTGTACCTGAATACTATTCATGTTACTGTTGAGACAACTGTTCCGATACGGTTCCGGCGCTGATGTTACAGTCTCCCCTTGTTAGAGGAATTTCCTCCCGAAATTTAAGAATCATTATCAGTTAAGGCTTTCTCGGTAAACAGTTGGGGATACTTTAACTTCATGTTATCTTCACGTTCCCAAGTAAACTCAGGACCGCGCTTTGAGTTCCATCGAACCTTTGCAATTGAAATATTGCTTCGCCTTAGTTGCTTAACTTTGCGATCCATAATCTCCAAAGGTTCCTCAATAAAATGCAATTGCTCGTCCACTTGAATTTCCTCGATCGTTATCACGAGTGATTCGTCAGCAAGGCATTTCTTTAAGTTTGAGACGTGAAACACGTAATGCACACCACTGATTTCATCTGCTAATCTTAGTCTATAGGCCACAGGACCAATACGCTCGATGATCTCGAACGGCCCTACGTATCGTGGTGCTAACTTGCCTTTCTTTCGAAAGCGGACTACACTTTTGCATGGGGATACCTTCAACATGACACGGTCTCCCACTTGAAAATCCAACGACTTGCGCCGTTTGTCGGCGTAGCTCTTTTGTCTGCTTCTAGTAGCTTGTAACCTTCGTTGAATCTGGGCAATTTTGTCAGTGGTTTCCTGAATAAGCTCTGGCCCAGTTATTCGATTGTCTCCCACTTCAGTCCAACAGATAGGTGACCGACATTTTCGACCATAAAGAGCCTCGAATGGGGCACATCCAATATTGTCGTGGTAACTATTGTTGTAGGAGAATTCGATCAGTGGCAAATGAGAATCCCAATTCCCACCGATGTCTAACACACAGGTTCTCAGCATGTCCTCTACGGTCTGAATCGTACGTTCGCTTAGACCGTCCATTTGTGGATGGTAAGCGGTACTCAGGTTTAAGTGCGTCCCTAGAGATTTCTGTAATGATTACCAAAACCTTGATATAAATCTGCTGTCTCTGTCAGAAATAATAGTCAATGGCACACCGTGGCGTACCACTATCTCATTGATGTATAATCTCGCTAGTCTATCCATCGTGAAGGTCTCACGCATCGGCAAGAAATGAGCAGATTTTTCAAACGATCAATGATAACCCAAATCGTATCATGACCACTGGAAGTGCGGGGTAGCTTGGTAATGAAATCCATAACTATTTGTTCCCACTTCCAGAGCAGAATCTCAGGCAGTTCCAGTAAACCTGACGGTTTCTGGTGTTCCGCCTTTACCTTCGCACACGTAAGACATAGGCCGACGTACTCAGCTATGTCTTTCTTCACTCCCGGCCACCAATAAAATCCACGTAGATCTTGGTACATTTTATCGGCGCCTGGATGCACTCAGTACTTAGTCTTGTGTGCTTCATCGAAGATAAGTCTTCTTAATTCATCTACCGCCTGAATCCATATATGATCATGGTAGTAGATAACTCCATCAGACTTAGTCTCTAATTGTTTCTCTGCTCCACAGTCTAACTCTTTCTTCAAGTTTCCTCGGTCAATTGATTCTTGTTGTGCCTGAATGATCTTGTCACGTAAGCTGGTCTGCACAGTCATTCCCATTGCTCTAACACGCAAGGGTTTGACTCGTTCCTTCCGGTTCAAGGCATCAGCAACAACGTTCGCCTTTCCCGGATGGTACTTGATTACACAGTCGTAATCATTCAGAAGTTCAACCCAACGTCGCTGTCGCATATTGAGCTCCTTCTGATCAAAGATATGCTACAGACTTTTGTGATCAGTATATATCGTACATTTGGTGCCATATAAATAATGTCTCCAAATCTTCAGTGCGAAGATTACAGCTCCAGTTCAAGATCATGAGTAGTGTAGTTCTTCTCATGAATCTTTAACTGTATTGATGCATAAGAGATAACTTTGTCCCGTTGCATGAGTATGCAACCAAGTCCCTGATGGGAAGCATCACAATAAACCACAAAGTCATCACAGCCTTCTGGAGAGATAAGATTGGAGAATAACATAACTTCTGCTTCAATGTCTGAAAGGCATCTTCTTGTTTCTGCTCCCAGATAAACGGTTCACTTTTCTACGTTAACTTAGTGAGAGGCAGAGCTATCTTAGAAAAGTTTGAGATAAACTTTCTATAATAACCTGCCAATCCTAGAAAAGACCGCATCTCCGTCGGTGTCTTTGGAGTATCCCAGTTCTTTATTGCTTCGATCTTGCCGGGATCTGTTGACTACATGACCCAGAAATTGAACCTCTCTTAGCCAAAATTCACACATAGAGAATTTGGCATAAAGTTTCTCTTCTTTCAACATCTCCAAGATCTTCCTGAGATGTTGCTCATGTTCAGCTTTGCTCTTGGAATAGATCCGTATGTAATCAATAAATACAATGACAAACTGACCCAGATACGGCTTGCACACTCAGTTCATGAGGTCCATGAAAACCGCTGGTGTATTCGTCAATCCAAAAGGCATCACCATGAATTCGTAATGCCCGTATCTGGTTCGGAACGCCGTCTTTGGTATATCTTCGTCTTGTACTCTGAGCTGATGATATCCAGACCACAAGTCAACCTTCGAAAAATATTGTGCCCCTTATAGTTGGTCAAACAAATCATCAATCCTTGGCAATGGATACCGATTCTTAATGGTTAGCTTTTTCAGCTCGCGGTAGTCTATGCACATCCGAAATGATCATCTTTCTTCTTCACGAACAAAACCGGAACTCCCCAAGGTGACTAGCTCGGTCTGATGAAACCCTTGTCAAGTAGTTCCTGTATGGTTTGACAATTCCTGCATCTCTGAAGGTGCTAACCTGTACAGAGATTTAGCAACAGGAGTTGCTCCAGGGATTAAGTCAATACGAAACTCTACTGATCGCGCAGGTGGCAAAACTGGTAGGTCTTCGAGAAATACTTCCGGATATTCTTTCACTACCGGCACATCTTGAATCTTTTTCTTGTCCTTCTCCTTTTCCACCACATGAGCTAGGAACGCTACACACTACTTCTGTAGACACTTACGCGCTTTTATGCAAGAGATGATTTTGACACTCCGTTTTGCTTGATCCCCTCTGACATCCCATACACGATCATTCGGCAATGGAACTCGAAGCCACTTTTCAAAACAGAGGACTTCCACTCGATTAGAAGAAATCCAATCCATTCCAACGATGATGTCGAAACTACCCAAATCCATCGGAATCAAATCGATGGTGAATGTATGACCATTAAGGGTCAATGGGCAATTCCTGTATACTGTACTAACTGTGATATGTTTCCCATTAGCTACTTCTATGATGTAAGGGGAATCTAAAACTTCCTCCCTAGAATCTAGTTGGCATGCAAAATCGGTAGAGATAAAACTCTGATCCGCACTAGTGTCAAATAGAACAGATGCATAAAAGTCATGTAAGAGAAATGTACCAGTGACCACCTTCGATAGCGTGCAACTGGAGCTCCTATAGCAAAAGCTCTTCCACAGGGTGCTTGAACCGCCTGTTGTGCCTTCTTTGGGCAGTTCTTTGCAAAGTGGCCCTGTTCGTCACAGTTATAGCATCCACCGTTGTTTTGATTGTTAGGTGGAGGGAGAGCTAAAGCAGCATTGTTGACTACTTGATTTGGTGTCATCCGACATTGCTGGACCCAGTGTCCCTTTCTTCCACGTCCCATGCAATAACGACATTGATTGCTAGCAGCATGATGATACTGGAACTTAGAACCCAAAGGGTGTGGGCCAGTATATGGCTTCTTGTGCACGTTCTGCGGTGCCATAGCTACTTGGTTAAGTGGAGTAGCCATAGTGTAATTCTTTATAGTCTTCTGTTTCTTCTTCGGGTGTTGATGGTGATGAGGTTTCTTGGAAGACTCTTCCTTTCTCTTGCCAGGGTCAGCCTCTTTCTTCAAAGTACCTGAGGCTACCATCAGATCAGTGAGTTTCCCAGACAAACTCACAGCAGACTCCACAGTAACTGGGTTTGCTGCAACAACTAAACCCTGAATGCAGGCGGGAAGTCCACCCACATATCGATCAATCCTCTTTTACATTGTTGGTACCATGTCTGGCACCAAAGCAAACAACTCGTGGTAACGAGTAGTATATCCCATGTTCTCTTCCCCCTTCATCACATGGTTTGACAGCTCGACTTCCAGTTTCCGCAGCTCGTTCTTGGGACAGAATCTAGTTCTCAGCAGGGTCTTGAAATCTTCCCTGGTCATGCACATAGCCTCTTCTCTTCCTCTCGCTTGTTGAACGTTCCAGCAGAGTAACGAACCTTGTGGTGCTTTGGACAACTACAGAGGTCCAGAGTAGTCTCGATGTTCTCTATCCACTGGATCAGACCAACGGCTCCCTAAGTGCCATTGAAGCTTGGCGGCTTACAACCTACAAATGACTTGTAGGAGTAATGCGATGCACCGCCAGTGTTCCCACTAGCTTCTCCTGATGAATTCCCAGTGTTGTTGCTGTCATTCCGGATACGGTTGAGCAAATCCGGTATCACTTCCTTCAGCTGATTAGTCAGCTGGATGCTCAGTAAAGTTGCCAGTGCAATGGTAGCAGGATCTAGTATCTGAGTCGTGCTCGGTGTAACATCAGTGCCGGAATCGTACCGGAACAATGATCTCAACAGTGCCATGAACAGTATTCAGGTACAAATTATACATATTTCATTTCATTTCATGTTCATGTCATATATCATTATCATTTCGTGTTATCAAACAGTGAATTCAGAATCATTTCAGGGAAACAAAACTCAGAAAACATGGTTCATCAGCCAGATAATTTTCTGGCAACACAAAACCATCATGTGATTATTTGTTAGGATCTTATTATGTATAAACGTATGTGAGGCTTTAAAGAACAAAACAACATGGATGTCGTTACGTGAATGCTAAACCGACGGATTATTCGTATAGGTGACGATCTGTACGAATAAATCTGGAGGTTTAACGTTCTGAATGATAACCGATAATTAAACAACCATATCGAAAAGTATAGTTATCGTCAGGTTCGTACGGGTGACGATTCGAACGAATACACAGGACGAGCATACGATTCGATTCTAAACAACAAAGTTAATATTTTTGAAAAATAAAAATAAACGATAGATATTGAGTTAAGTTACTAGGAATAACCACTTAAAACAATAGTATCAATCTTATTTAATTTATAAACCGATTCGTTTTCGTACGAAAAGTACAAAGAAACGACGCGTTACGCGAAACCAAGCGAAACCGAACCAACGGATATTTTGAAACATTAAATGTGGTCATTGAATGCACCACCCACCACCACCAATCCATTTTCACACAAAATTTGTCTATCTCCCTCTCTCTCTCTCTCTAGAAACTTACTCCACCATCTCTCTAAGATTTCTTGCCCGTCTCTCATCGGATTCAAGCATTCTTGGTGTTAAAACGACGATTTCATCACGTAGAACACGAAAGTACAAGGAATTTAAGCTTTCATCCGTGATTTTGAGGTAAATCTCGAGTTTTCTTTTCATTTTCACTACTTAGACACAACCGGGTATAATGTTTAGGAGTAAAACGACTTGTACACATTAAGAACACAAATTCGCACGTGTATGAGCTTGAAGGAAATCATACTAGGCTTGTAGCGAACTAGGAAATGAGGATGTTGATGATGTTGGTCACGAACAGCATGTTCGGGAGGGGTTAGGTCCGGGTAATTGTTGCAGGTTCGTGAGAGCTACCCAAGGACGAACCTGGACTCATCGACCAGAGTGGGAGCCGAACCTTCACTATACCGCCGAACCTTCATCCTGCAGACGAACCACAAGTGTCACGAACCTACGATCCCTTGATGATGTAGCAGAACCTTTGGGTGAAATCAGGCCACAAACCTTCACATGGCCAAGCCCTAGAGAGGCGAACCTTCTCCCTCAACGAACCTAAAAACTAACTCAGTCGAACCTTCACTAGGATGCCACGAACCCTCACATGCTACGAACCTATGACTATTGAAGTTAAGAACCACGAACCTTACAATGGTCGAACCTATGACTTGGAGCATCTAAACCCTTGTGATGTTAGCGAACCTAGGGAGGCCGAACCATTTGGTCAACAGCTATCCAGCAAATCTAGTGGTTTGGGGGTTACGAACCTAGGTTAAAATGGGAATTTGGACCATATGATGCCATGCATAATAAATAATCATGTATTTATATATGTGAGTGTGCATGGAAAATTTTGTAGGTGCATGGAAAGCATACTAATGCCCACCATAATGATATAGGGTTATTGAGGCAACCATGGGTTAGTTTTAAATAATAATGGATGCCTTAAAACACACTAACAACTTAATATGAGTTGTTAACACATATTAAACTAGTTCAATATAATGGGGAATTTCTTATGTGATCATGTAAACCGAAACAAAAGAAAAGCTGAAAGATTGGGATGTTGATTTGCATATTAACAATTAAACCTTCGGGAATTCATGAGACAAGTAACTAGTCTAGATGATGAAATTGAAATTATCTAGGCTGAATTAATCAAAGACTATTAATGGGCTGCTATGGGCCCAATGGGTTTAACATAATCCCATCATTTGTTAAAGGGCACCTCAATTAAAGTTAATTGTACTTAATAAAAGAAAATGATTTATAAATTTCATTGGGTTAAAGATTTTGAATAATATTTAGCTTAAAATGAATTAAATTAAAAACATATTAATTAATACATGTTATAGTTAACTGTTGAGGTACGGGTTACAAATGGGTAATGAAGTTAGACTAGCTAGATTAAAGCTTAGAATCACACTAGTGACATAGGACACTTAGTTGCACATCGAGACCAAACCCTAGATACGACGCTAATACGTATACGTATCGTATTCGAATTCTTTTAAAACAACTCAGGAACTGAAGAAACCTAAGCTACAACAACGAGCGCGCATTTTGTGATGCATCATTTGCACAGCAACACAGGTGAGTTCATTGCCCCTTTATAAACATTTTTGCTTTCAAACGCGGGGCTGAGAAGCATGCGTAAACTGTTTTTATTTAAATTGTTTTACGTAAATGCTTTACTTATTATATGCTTTTATTTACGTAAATGCTTTACGTAAATGTTTGTTATACTCTTAGACTCCTGTCTAGGTAATTGTTATATACATTTAACTATCAAGTTAATTAAATTACTCTTATGAGTAATACCTAAATTCTAAAACTCTAAACAAACCCTTAGTCCATCAAGCTCAAATTCAAGAATCTAAATTCAAAGTGGAATCAAAAGAACAAAAGATAAAGATCAAAAGAAATGGAAATCAAATCCAGTGTGTGATCAGTAAACTAAGGATCCTACTCATAAATCTATAATCATTGTGAAATCATGGAATTCTAAAGATCAAAATCAAGAGACTCAAGGAAATCAAGGAAATAACAACTGTGTGTGAATCATTGAAATAATGAAATCATTAAAATCTAATGAAATGATTAATTCTTGAGTCAAGGTGGATGTCAGTTGTATAGAAATCAAGACCACGTGTAACAAACATAAAGTCCCGGCATAAATAGTAGCTCTTGTAGTCAAGCTATATGGGCAATAACGCGAACTATCAAAAAAAATCATTAGAATCACAAACGA
This sequence comes from Mikania micrantha, assembly GCA_009363875.1. Classification (NCBI taxonomy): domain Eukaryota; kingdom Viridiplantae; phylum Streptophyta; class Magnoliopsida; order Asterales; family Asteraceae; genus Mikania; species Mikania micrantha. The sequence continues at coordinate 54,553,628 of CM018692.1, forward strand.
TAAATAATCAAATGATATCCGTAAAGTCCCAGCATGTACAGTAGACCAGTGGGTCAAGCTGATATGGGCATCATTAAAGTCTCTGCACACACAGTAGACTCCTTGTGAGTCATGCCTGATATGGGCCATTTGTGAGAGGGTACAACTTGCACAACCACCAACATCTACGTCTAATTGACTGAGTCAAATAAGGCCCAATCATCATGTCTTAGTTGTGTTTAATGTTTAGTTACTAATTTAATTATACATTTAATATTATAGTTCTACAAATGCTTTGGGGTAATCATGAATACATAGTGAACTCAAGAGATCAAAGGTTCTATTTGTGGAAATCAAAGTCTAAATCAAAGGTGAATGGAGTGAAACGCTTAATTATCATTAACAACAATATGTTAAGCAGTCCGGTATGTCGTGGGATGGTGGCTGGGGCTTGTCCCCTACATATGCCCTATATATAAGCATACTTGATTGGATATCATAGGTGATTGTTGATGAGGTTAAGGTTGTCATTTCGGGGGATCAAGGTAAACATTTTCAGGGTAATCAAATTCTATGAATCAGATGCTAAGAAATCAAAGTTGTGGGATGAAACGCTTAATTATCACCGGGAACAATATATCATGTGGTTTCGTATGTGGTGGGACGGTGGCTGGGCGGGCGGTAAGTTCAACCATACATATACCCTATATATAAGCATACTGAACTGGATGGTATAGGTGGTTAATGGTGAGGTTAAGGTTGTCATTCAGGTTATTCAAACTCATTTTTATAAAACTATATGAACTCACCAACCATGTGTTGACTTTATTTTTGAATAACTTCTCAGGTGATGAACATGTCAACTAAGGAGCTATTTCTTTTAGACTAGGATACCAGTTAGAGGAACTAGCTTTTCGGACCTGCATATTTTTGAAAACATCATTTACAGATTTATTTTGTATATCTTGTGCAGATACAAGATCGAAGATTATGATGTTGATAGTAGATTTACATTGTTAAATTACGAACTAGACTGAAGTAATTTAACTTTGTAATTATATTTTCATTTAGTAGTTTTTTATTTATATATCATGTGCAATGTAAACAATCTGATCATTCCGATTATCACTCACGATATCGCGCCCCGGGAACCTTCCGCCCGACGGGGAAGTCGATCCAACCCGCCGGCTCGGGGTGTGACGGATTGGTATCAGAGCCATGGTTATAGAGAAACATAGGTCATATTATTTAAACAGTTTGTCCTAGACTATAACCTAGGGACCCTGCATGTAGAGAACATAGGACTTAAGACTTTATTTGCATTATGTCTTCTGCGTTTGATCATTTCGCTAACCGATAAATTTTATTGGTTATGATCAGAATGTCGCCGAGAAGACCTCCCTCTATCGTACCACCTCCGCAGAGTTCAGCTCCACATTCGTCCATGCCATCACTAGCTGACTCACCCCCTCCACCTCCACCTCCTCCTCCTCCACTCAACCCACCTCCAGGATCGAGCACGACTCAGATACTGGATCCTGCTACTATTGCGCTAGCAACATTACTGAGCAGTCAGCTGACTAATCAGCTGAGGAAGTGATACCGGAAATGCTCAATCGTATGCGGAAAGACAGCAACAATACTGGAAATTCATCAGGAGAAGCTAGTGGGAACACTGGAAATACATCACATTACTCCTACAAGTCATTTGTAGGTTGTAACCCGCCAAGCTTTAGCGGTATTGAAGGAGCCATTGGATTAATCCAATGGATAGAGAAGATTGAGACTACTCTGGACCTCTGCAGTTGTCCAGAGCGCCACAAGGTTCGTTATTCTGCTGGAACGTTCAACAAGCGAGCCTTGACTTGGTGGAACTCGCAAATCCAAGCAAAGGGAAGAGAAGAGGCTATGTCAATGACTTGGGAAGATTTCAAGACCCTGTTGAGAACGGAAATCTGCCCCAAGAACGAACTGCAGAAGCTGGAGGTTGAATTGTCAAACTGTAGAGCCCAGTACACGTTGAAGACTGACAAAGTCAACCTAGAAGAGTTAAAATCCAGATTTTTGGAAGATTTCGTACACAGCAGATCGAATACACCATGTATTCGATACTCGAATTTCTGTTGTATTAAACTTCGAGTACTCCTAGATCTAGTATAAATAGACGTATTTTGTACAGATTTAGGTTGGAATCCCGAGGAATTTGCTCTCTAGACGTATTGAGGCACTTGTACTCGAATTTTCAGTATTTATACAAAGATTACATTTTTCTACTTGCTTTCTTGATTCTAACTTGGATTCCGCACTTGTTAGAGATCATTGATGATGATTTAGAAGATAAAGTTTCATTCTTGATCCGGTTTGAGATCTACAAGTGGTATCAGAGCCTGAGTGCTCTTTTCATCGTCAAGGTAACAACTTTCTGAAGCAAGTTTAATACTTTATCATTCTTCTCTACTTCATCTAGCTACTGTGTAAATTTGGGACTCCAAATCTTAAGAAATACTTTTATAAAATTTTTCTTAAGTATTTTCGAGTTCAAAATTTTCGAGTTCAGCTATTTCGAGTACAGATAGAGTGTTCGAAGGATAGCTACAGTTCGAGTATAAGAGATTTTCGGGTACAAAGGGAACTTCGAATATAGTTTCATTTTCGAGTACACAAGGAATTTCGAGTGTAAAGGGAACTTCGAGTAACCAGCCAATTTTGAGTACAAGAGACTTCGTGAACAACACAGAGAAATTTTTAATCCATCATGGCCTCAAAGAATCTGACAAATTTGTCCAACTTACTCAACTTGGACAATGAGATTGGCACTTGAACAAAGCCACCGAGACTTGTGTCTAGAGATAACTTCCAAGATTGGAAATTCAGATTCCAATCGTTTATCAAATACACTGATCCAAAACTTTGGAGATCAATTGAAGAGGGTCCCTTTGTGCCCTCCTACCAGAGTGAGATCAATGGTCCTCTTGTTCCTAAGGATCCTGAATTGTACACAGACAATGACATCCTTATGATGGAAAAGGATGAAAAGGCATATGCATCAATCACAATGGCCCTATCAACTGAAGTTGCTCATGGTTTTAAAGAGCACAAGACCGCAAGAGAACTATTGAATGCCTTGATTGAACAGTTTGAAGGAAATGAAGACATGCGAGAGAGTCGCAAGGATATGCTGAGACAAAGGTTCAACATGTTTAATCACATCAAGGGAGAGTCCCTTGAAGCACAGCTGAACAGATTCACCCATTTGATGACCGAGATGACAAGTTCTGGGATTGTGATGACTAAGGGGGAAGTGAACAAGAAGCTTCTGAACTCACTACCTTACACTTGGAACTCAAACTGCACAACAATCAAAAGAACAAAGGATATGTACGAGACCTCTCTGAGTGAGCTGATCTCAATCATCAACTCCTATGACATGGATGATAAATAGAGAGCACTGAACCATGCCAGCTCAATGGGGATTGCACCAGTGTTTGAAAACTCTGCTCTTCTATCAGCTATCAATATTCAAGCTTCAGGGATGCAACACTATAAGCATTCCTCATCTCAGTCAATTCCTTTTGAGACCGCATTCCTATCATCTGGACAAGCCGGATCAGTTTCCAAGATCAATCCAGAAAGTGACGAAAATATGCTGATGTTTAAAGGTTTTATGAATAGTTACAATTCATTCATAGCAGGAGAATTGGCACCTGCCAACCTAACTCAGGACAATTTAGAGCAGATAAATCCAGCTGATGTTGAGGAAATGGATATCTCTTGGCAGATGGCATTGGCTATATTTCGCGCAACGAAGTTCATCAAGCGATATGGAAGAAATAGCTTTGGAAATAACCCGGGAAAGAAACTTGGATTTGACAAGTCAAAGTTGCGGTGCTACAACTGTGATCAACCAGGTCACTTTGCTAGAGAATGTAAGCAGCCAAAGGCGGACAAAGAAGGAGAAAAGAAGTCTGAAGAGAAAGCTGTGACTGCAGCTGTAGGAGGAAGTGCTAGTACGTCTAAAGCACTAGTGACCCAAGAAAATGACTCCTATGATTGAAGTGATCAGGTGCAGGAACTGGAGCTAACTCTGAGTCACACCTTCATGGTTGAGGTGGACGACAAGAAAAAGGAGGTAACTGAAAATCTTTGCTCCACCTCGTGCATAGATAAAGTATTTAAGTGTAGGTAAGATAATGAATCACTAATCAAAGAAGTAACTAAACTTAAATACATTAACTCAGAATTTCTTAAAAATGAAGGAATTTTTAAAAGGAAACTTGAAGCAGAGGTCGAGATGTGGCAAGGCTAAAGGAACTTTTGAGTGACAAAGAGTCCAACTATCGTGATGCTAGACGGAAAATCGAGGAACTCACTTTGGAGATGGACCAAGTCAAAACTCAACTTTCTAAAACTTCAGTAAAATGTGAAAAATTTGATTATTCAAGAAAAGTTTTGGAAATCATGGTAAGCATACAATACAGGGAAAAGAGGGGTAAGGGTCTTGGTTTTAATGAGTGTGAACCACCGTTTAACCATAATTACTCAAGCATGCCAAGGATCAACACATCAGTTGATGACATGGAATTGGATTCTGGTCGTGCTTGTGATTTTCCCTCCAAACCTGTTATACTCACAGTTGACCCCGTTATGACTAATGATTCTGAGGTTTGTGCAGAAAAACTAAGTGTTACAGGTTCAGAGGAGAAAGAGGTAGAAAGAAGTGCAAGGAGGGGCACAGATTGTTCAACATCTACAAGTCAATCATCTTTTGTCCAAAACCTGATTTTGTTGGAAAATTTGATGAAATTAACATTAAGCCTAATGATATGTTGAAAAGTTTTCAGAAGACTTTTGCTATAAATCACGTCTGACAATCAACTTCCTCTCCTTTGACAAAGCAAGCAGTGTCGGCTCATTCCACAGTTACCAAAGAGGAGGGTTCACAGTTGAATCCTAACTGTGAACATTATGTTCCAACTGGGTCCTTGGAACAGACTTCTTCACACTTATCCTCTGGTCGAAGTAACTATGATGTAAAGCCCTTTGACCCAATTGAATTTCACCAGAAAGTCTGCTGCTATGCATGTGGGAAACCAGGCCACATTGCACGACACTGTCTGGACTGACCTACTGAGTTCTTCTATGGGAAGAATCAGAAGGTCACACCTAAGGCTAAACTGGTTAAAAAACATGTCAGGACTGTTCCATCCTCCAAGCCTAAGGTAACGTCTCAAAAGGGGACTCAGACTCAGACTTCTTCCACTGCTAAAAGGGAAAAGAAATCAAACCAAACTCAATCTGGTTTTCATAAGCAAACTTCAAGGACTTTTAAAATTTAACCCTCCTCAAATTTCTAAGATAAAGCCAGTTGACCATGGCAGTGGAAGCAAGTAAAAATACATTGAAAAACAAATCAGACAGACCCAAGAACAGACCCAAAACCAGAAACAAAGTCTATGCGATTTCCAAAGTATCTAAGTCTATTATGATTTGGGTACCGGTCTCTCATTAATTAATTGTATGTGATGCAGGGATGACCAAGCAAGCTTAAAAATGTTTGGTATGTTGATAGTGGTTGCTCCCGGCACATGACTGGGGATTTCTCTCAGTTACACGAGGTCACACCTTTTAATGGCGGATATGTCTCATTTGCTGGAGACAATGGAGGAAAGATAAGCATGAAGGGCACGGTGACAAATGGAACTCTTAGTTTTGAAGATGTTTATTATGTTGAAGAACTCAATCATAGTCTGTTAAGTGTTTCTCAGATATGTGACAAGAGTTTTTCAACTCACTTCACAAACAAGGAGTGTCTTATTTTGAAGCCTGACTTTGTAGTGCCTGAGAAGGGGATTCTGATGAGAACTCCAAGGATAAACAATGCCTACATTATCAACATGAACTCAGATTCATTCACAGAGAACACTTGTTTGTTCTCAAAGGCATCAGAGCATGATTGTCTGTTATGGCATCGGTGACTGGGTCACGTAAATCCTAAGAATCTGAACAGACACGCTAAGGGAGATCACGTCATCGGTTTGCATTTTAAAGATTTTTCCACTATTGAGAAGTGCATCGCTTGTGCTAAGGGGAAGCAAGACAAGAGACCCCACAAGCCTAAATTGTTCAATTCTCTCTCTTCAGTTCTTCAACTTCTTCATATGGATTTCTTGGGACCAGTCAACGTAATGAGTATCAGGAAGAAGTCATATTGTCTTGTTGTGACAGATGATTATTCCAGATTCACTTGGGTGTTCTTTCTGGGCATGAAGGATGAAACACCAGAGATTCTGAAGAAGTTCATTACCTTGATTGAAAATCAGAAAAATCAAAAGGTCAAGGTGATTAGAACTGATAATGGCACTGAATTTAGAAATCAGACTCTTATAGATTTCTGCAATGAGAAAGGGATTGCTAGGCAGTACAGTGCAGCCAGAACTCCTCAGCAAAATGGAGTTGTTGAAAGGAGGAACATAACGCTTATAGAAGCTGCATGAACAATGCTGTCAGAATCTAAGCTGCCAATCTTCTTCTGGGCCGAAGCAGTTAACACCACTTGCTATTTTCAAAATCGAGCACTCCTGAACAAGCGCCATCAGAAGACTCCCTACAAGATTCTCTTCATTCAAAACCCCAAAATTGGTCACTTCAAGTCATTTGGATGTGCTTACACTCTTCTTCATACACAGCCTAATCACAAGTTTGACGACAAGGTAGATAAGTGTTACTTTGTGGGTTATTGATTCGAGAGAGTAGCTTACAAAGTTTACAACAAGAAGACTTGGATGATCGTTGAATCATACTATATAGATTGGCAAGAGATGAACTCTACCGACGGTGGTTCTAGTCCAAACTGGCTATTTGAGTATGATTATACTTTCAAGCCCTTTAACAATACATCCGAGAACCCAGAATCATCCAAGCAGACCGATGATTTCTACAAGGGTGATGATGTGGACTATAGGGTTGACTATGTTCCATGTGATCCTAATCTCTTGACAGTTGACCCTCCAGGCATGTACAATCGTGCCCCTCTAGAACAGCCCACTCCGATACATGAAGTTCTTCCATCAGAACCAGACACTTCTCAGTCTGTTCAGCCACTTCCAGAAACATATCAAGTTTCGTCCCCCTCTCATCAGACCTTTGATAATCCACTGTTCTCAGATAACATACCTGAGGAACACTGTGTGGATCAAGGAGCTACAAAAAATGAAGCTGCTCCTACTAATGATCTATCTTCCTCAAATCACAATCAGCTGACACACCTCAGCAATCTACTTGACAACTTAACTGTGGAGGAAGTGCCAATTCTTAACATCAACAAAGATCATCCTGTGGAAAACATCATTGAACCTCTTTCAGAAGGAGTTCTCACCCAGAGCCGGTCAATTCCAGCTCAGAATGTCTTGTCTGAAAGCACTCTTTCTCGAAGCCAATCAGGTCCAATAAATTCTTGTTTATACTCATGTTTCATTTCTCATGTTGAGCCCAAGAATGTCAAGATGGCTATCAAGGAATCTAGCTGGGTTGAGGCGATACAGGAGGAGCTGATGCAGTTTCGGAAACTTAAAGTATGGAATCTGGTTCCTCTGCCCAAAGGAAAACTGCCTATAGGAACCAGATGGGTTTTCAGAAACAAAAGAGATGACTCAGGAGTCATTATCAGAAACAAGGCACGATTGGTAGTTCAGGGCTTCTATCAACATGAAGTGATAGATTATGAGGAAGTCTTTGCACCAGTCGCAAGACTTAAAGCCATACGGATTTTCTTGGCCTATGCCTCCTACATGAACTTCACGGTGTATCAGATGGATGTGAAGAATGCTTTTCTGTATGGGAAGGTTAAAGAAGAAATCTATGTGCGCCAACCCACAGGCTTTGAAGATTCTCAGTTTCCGGACCATGTCTACAAGTTAGACAAAGCTCTTTATGGTCTTCATCAAGCACCGCGAGCGTGGTATGCTACACTTACTGATCATCTGCTTGCAAATGGACATACCCATGGAGCCATCGATCAGACTTTGTTTGTTCGCCAGGATAAGGATGATTTGATTCTCGTTCAAATCTACGTGGATGACATTACATTTGGCTCCACAAGCTCGGCGTTGCGCAGGGAATTTGAGGGGGTAATGAAGAAGAAGTTTGAAATGAGTGCGATGGGAGAAATGAGCTTCTCTCTGGGTCTGCAGGTGAAGCAAGATTCAAAGGGTGTTCTGATTCACCAAGGAAAGTATGTCAAAAGATATTTTGACCAAGTTCAAAATGATGGAATCAAAGCCGGCATCCACTCCCATGGCTGCTCGTCCTGTCTTAAGTTCGGATTTGGATGGCGAAGATTTTGATCAACACCTCTATCGCTCGATGATTGGTTCCCTGATGTATCTGACTGCTAGTCGTCCAGACATCATGTTTTCAGTTTGTCAGTGTGCCAGATATCAGGCGAATCCGAAGGCATCTCACCTTATAGCTGTCAAGAGAATCTTTTGGTATCTTGTCGGGAAGCCTTGTCTTGGTCTTTGGTACCCAAAGAACTATGAGTTTTGTTTATTTGCATACTCAGACAGTGACTTTGGTGGATGTAACCTAGACAGGAAGTCAACCACTGGTGGGTGTCAGTACCTGGGAGATCGCCTTGTCTCATGGCAATGCAAGAAACAAAAGACTGTATCCACATCTACTGCGGAAACCGAATATGTTGCTGCTTCCAGTTGCTGCTCTCAGGTTATCTGGATGCAACAACAACTCCTTGATTATGGTTTGAACTTTCTTGACTCTCCTATTTGTTGTGACAATAAAGCCGCCTTACAGATCATCAAGAATCCGGTACAACACTTCAAAACTAAACATATTGACATCCGGATACATTTCATCCGTGACTGTTTTGAACGGAAACTCGTTCATCTCGAAAAGGTCCATACAGATGATAATCTGGCGGATCTTTTCACAAAACCGTTCGATACAGCACGATTTCATCACTTGCTTGCCTCTCTCAAACTAATCAGCTTTAACTAAAAGAATTCTTTTGTAAATACGTTAAAATTTGTGACAACTATTTTATTCACAAATTTAGGGGGAGAGAATTTACAAAAACAACAAAAAGATTTTTGGTCTTTGATTCAAAATTTACAAAAACAAAAAGATTTTTGGTCTTTGAGTCAAAATATACAAAAACAACAAAAAGATTTTCGGTCTTTGAGTTAGTCTAAGATGATCTACAAGTATAGGGGTAGTTAAGTTTTTGAAAACCTAAGAAAAGGAAATCCTGCCTCTTGTTATTCAAAGAAAATTACAAAAAGAATTTATCTTTTCAAAATTTAAGAAAATACAAAAAGAGTTTATTTAGACAAGCAAAGTGAATCGATCAAATTGGGAAGTGAAATAATTTGTAAGGATCAAAATTTCACTATCTAAATAAGATTTCTAAAAGAACAACAACTTTGAATATCTATTATGCACTAAGAAGTTGAAACAAGTTTTCCAAATAAATGAATCAGACTTGATTAAATTAAAATATATAAATAAATAAATAAATAAGTGTGAAATTGTGATTATTAGATAACTAGAAATGTGTGACAACTATTTGACTTCTTGTTTAAGTCCTTAAATCAAAACGAGATTGTGTTTCAATAAACTTGAAATTGTGTTTGAAAAACTCGGATATTTCCTATGTTTTGCGCAAACAAAGAGAGGGAAATATCTATTGAAGCATCCTCTGTTTTGCGTAAGCAAAGACCTGGATGTGTGACGTTAAGGCCAATGTGTCTGCAGATTAGAAAATAAAAGATGCCAATGAGCACAAGATGATAGAACCCTTCTTGTTCTTGATTCTAATATAATAAGATCTGTTCTTTTCTTTTCTCATCTAAACTCTGTCAAAACATTTTAAGTTCGTTGAAACACAATCAAAGTTTGAAATAAAGGATTTAACAAGACTGATAGGTTGCATATTAATCTAGTCTTACAATCTAATTGTTCACGAATTTCCCACAAGATATTTTCACAAAACTTTGACCACATAACTGATTTTAAGATGGAATAATGAGTGGAAATCATTGGTGGGTATAATTGTTTAACAGTTGAGATTCATTAAGAAATTACTTAAGACAGTAAAATTTTGACGACAGATTTGATCCCACGAACTTGACCCAACTTAACCTTAAACTTGTCCAAAGTTTACAAAATTTATTTTATTTTATTTTATTTTATTTTATTTTATTTTATTTTATTTTATTTTATTTTATTTTATTTTATTTTATTTTATTTTATTTTATTTTATTTTATTTTATAAAAAGATAGAATTTTAATCGAAATAAATAAGTGTGTGTACTCAGAATCGAGTACACGAAAAATGCATACTCAAAATTCTGCCTATAAATAGTCCAAGATCATTAAATTTCAAGTACCATTTATTTCTTGTACACATTTCTTCATTTCGAGTACATATTTTCTCTTTGAGGCGATCTCTTTTTCTAGACCCGTTTTCGAAAAATTGCTCCAGCTATCTTTTAGATCATCATCCGGCGACCCTAGGTATAGAATTTTATCAAATTTTGACCGTGGATTCGAAAGTTATGATCAAAAATAAATTTCGAATACGCGTTTTTCGAATACAGGGAGTTCTTGGTTAAATTGACTTCGTAATACTTGAAATTGAAAGGCAATTCTTGGATAGGATGGTCGCCTATTAATTCCGAGCACTTTGAGCATGATTAGAAGTTCTAAGGAAAAAGATTGATGAAATTTTGAAGGTTTCGTGTGTTCTCGAAATTTGACATTTCGAATACAAGAATATTTCGAATACAGGCCATTGTTTCGTGTACAGCCTGATTTTTGAATACAGGAATGTCTTCGTGTACAAGCCTGCTGTTCGAATACAGGAATGTTTCGTGTACAGCGTGTACTTCGAATACATTAATGTTTTTCGTGAACAGCCTACATTTCGAACTACATACAACTTATACAGGCTGCTGCTCGGTTATACCTTCTATTTATTTCGAGAACACACAGATCTTGCTTGGACATAGAATTTTTATGAATTTTGTATAGTTAAACTTAAACTAACTTGATCTATTCTGTTTTCAGATGGCTGACTTAAGATTCGTGGCTGATCACAACATGACTGCTTATCTTGGAAACCCACCGGGAAGACATTCTGAGTTCAAGACTCTTGTTGAGGGACTGATCCTGTCACCAGTCAATTATGCCATTATGGAACATCCTACGATTGTGACTGACTTTATTCGGGGTTTCTGGAGCACTGTAGAAGAAAGCACTGATGAAAAGGGAAATATCAGCATTGTGGGAAAGGTTCAAGGTCAACCCATCACTATCACCGAGCAAATACTCCGGGAGTGTTTGCAATTTGGAGACAAAGAGTCTGACCCATTTAAACTTGATCAAGCATTGGCGAACCGAACTGTATTTCAGATGGGACACGAAGGTGCCTACCCTCCAACAGAGAAGAAACTGCTACATCCCTACTGGAGGTAGCTGGCGCACATAGTTACACAGTGTCTCTCCAGACAGAAAGGAGGATACGATGTTCTGAACCAGACTCTTAGCTCCTATCTGGTGGCTTTAGCACTTGGAATGGAGTTTAACTTCTCGAAGATGATTTTTCTTGACATGTACGCATTCATCAAAGGAAGACGGAAGAAATGGTTCCTAGCTTTCCCCAGATTTCTGCAAATTGTTATCAACAAGAGATATCCCTCTCTGACTCCCACACTTGGTACTCTGGAAATCAAGAGGGTGAGGGACGACATTTTTGGGTATATGAAGATAAATAAGCGGGGAAAGAAACAATATATTGGGGAGAGACCTCTAATAAAGTTTGGACGATTCGTTGGAGACGAAGACGTGGTAGAAGGTCAAGGCACTCCTGTTGCCTTTGTCACTGAAGAACATCGTATTCCTGACTTGGGTACCCAGACAGACCAAACTGCCGAAGGCCATATCTCTGAGGGACACGACTCTGAAGCATCCTCTTCGTCCAGCGAAGATTTCATTGCCGAAAAGCCTCCTCTGACAATGGAAGAAAGGGAGGAAGCACAGGATGTTGATTACGCTCCAACTCCCGAGTGATCACCAAAAAGGAAACGGCTAAAGACAATGTCCAAGCGGACCAGAGATCCCAGGTTACAGTAGATGTTCTCTGGCTTATCCTTCTCATCAGCGGCTTCGATTTTGCCACCTCCACCTACACAACAACCTCTAGCTACCCAGCCCAAGCCACCCACACAACCCAAACTACCTACACAGCCCAAGCCACCCACAAAGCCCAAACCACCTTCAAAACCAAAGCCAACTTCTCAACCAGCAAAACCAAACCTAGTCATCAAAATCCCTGCCAGATCCCCAACTCCATCTTCTACTAACCCCATCCCACACACCGAAATTCCATCATCACCTCCTCGCTCGAGTAGTGACAAGGGAAAATCCCCTTTGTACTCAGAGTCACCATACGAGCCGAAAGAAGTACCTGTTGATCTTGTGAGTATGCAAGACAGAGTCGTTGTGCTCGAAAAGGAAGCAGAAGCAAGGGATGCCATCATTATTTCTATGCAAGAAGGGATTCTCAGGATCGCTGATAGATTGATTGATTATAAGGGACAACATAAAACGCACCGAAAGTTCATCAAATTTCTGTGTAGGGAAAACCATGAGATGCAGAAGGAAATCAAAATACTAAAAGGAGAAGAAGTCCCTGATTCTGATGATGAGGACAAGGATGATGATGATAATGATGATGATGATGATGATGATGATGATGATGGTGATGTTCAGAAGGAGAAGGATTCTCCTGAAAAGAAGGATGACGAGGATGATAATGATGGTGGAGACGATAAAGAAAAGGATCAAGGACCTCCAGACGACAAAGATCAAGTAGGAGCCACTGGAAATCCATCCTCTTCAGGAAAGCCCACCAGTCACTATGATGATCTGTTTGGAGACATTCCCGATGACATTCTCTTCTATGACAGCCTTCCAGGAGCTGATATAGTGAATACAGGGCTTGATGACTTCTTCAAGGATCTTCCCGATGATTATCTTTTTGATGGAATCGGTAAAGAAGCCGAAGGAGAAGCTGAGTCTTCTACAGGGGCATCTGTCGAAGAGGAACCGGAAAACATTATACTTGGCAACGTCTCCTCAGATCCTTATATTGATTACTTGTATGCCCACAAGTACATTGATGCTTTAGGACAAGATGTCACATCACTTCACGAAGTGATTGTCAGTTGGTTTGACAAGAAAAAGGATTGGACACCTTCCCCTCTGGTGGTTAAAGATGCTTGGTTCAAGGAGATGAATGACGAACATCCAGAGCATACATTTATTTCTGATGACAGAAAGTTGTTCGCTGTTCGTAATGACAGGTCCAACGTGTGTTGCTGGTTGTACGACAAGGCAAGGGATATCTATCTGGTCAAGAGAATGAATGGAAGAGTTGAATACTATAAAAGACCAAAAGACTTTTGCACAATGCCAAAGGTTGATATTCGAAGCATCAACAAAGCTATGTTTTTCAATCCTTCCAAGGACTCATAGGCTGATCTGTTTGCCAAGTTCATCAAAGACCAGTGTGAAAAGGACTTTCCTGTGATGCGCACAGCCAAGGGAAGACGTTTTGCTTCAACATGCATTATCAATCCTAAGAGGAAAAATCCGTGGATATACTACAAGTATCCTCCACCTCATGTTGAGATAGCAGTGCGGTTTCTCCTAGAGTTCCAGACAATTCCTTGGCTAACTTCTTGTCTTGGTACTATGATGATCTAAACCAAGCAGCAGTCATCTTCAAGAACAAAGATGATGTTAATGATATCGATATCATTCTTGACCCTATGGATCTCTTGAAGTATGGAAAGGACGACATGATGAAGCTACACCAGTCTCCTATACGAGTTTATTCTGGTGCCGATGAGGAAGCTAAATCATTCATTCGCACAGTTTCTTATGCCATCGAGCTGAAACTCTATGTAGGAGCTGGACCACACAAGGTCACTCTTCCTATTGGATGACTTCGCCAGTCTAGGGGGAGTTTGTAGAGCCCGGTACACGTTGAAAACTGACAAAGTCAACCTGGAAGAGTTAAAATCCAGATTTTTGGAAGATTTCGTATATAGCAGATATAGTACACCATGTATTCGAGTAATCGAAGTTATGTTGTATTAAACTTCGAGTACTCCTAGATATAGTATAAATAGACGTATTTTATACAGATTCAGGTTGGAATCCCGAGGCATTTGCTCTCTAGACGTATTGAGGCACTTGTACTAGAATTTTCAGTATTTATACAAAGATTACATTTTTCTACTTGCTTTCTTGATTCTAACTTGGATTCCGCACTTGTTAGAGATCATTGATGATGATTTAGAAGATAAAGTTTCATTCTTGATCTGGTTTGAGACCTACACAAACCATGTCATGAAGGGGGCTGATCACATGGGGTATACAACCCGTTACCACGAGCTGGTGGCTTTGGTGCCAGACATGGTACCAACTTTAGAGAAGAGAATTGACCGTTATGTAGGTGGACTTCCCGCTTGCATCAATGGTTTAGTTGTTGCAGTAAACCCTGTTACTGTGGAGTCTGCAGTGAATTTGTCTGGGAAACTCATTGATCTTATGGTAGCCTCTGGAGTCCTGAAGAAGGAGGCTGACTCCGGCAAACGCAAGGAAGAGTTTTTCAAGAAACCTCATCAGCAACAACATCAGAAGAATAAACAAAAGACCATAAAGAATTACACTATGGCTACTCCACTCAACCAAGTAGCCATGGCACCACAGAATGTGCCCAAGAAACAGTATACTGGCCCACACCCTTTGTGTACCAAGTGCCAGTATCATCATGCTGCAACCAACCAATGCCGTCATTGCACGGGATGTGGAAGAAAGGACCATTAGGTCCTGCAATGCAGGATGACACCGAACCAAGCAGTCAACAATGCTGTTTTGGCTCTAACTCCACCCAATAACCAAAACAACGGTGGATTGTATAATTGTGGGGAACAGGGCCACTTTGCAAAGAACTGCTCGAAGAAGGCACAACAGGCAGTTCAAGCACCCCGTGGAAGGGCCTTTGCTATAGGAGCTCCAACTGCACGCCAAGACCCGAATGTGGTCACTGGTACATTTCTCTTACATGACTTTTATGCATCGGTTCTATTTGATACTGGTGCGGATCAAAGTTTTATCTCTACCGATTTTGCATGCCAACTAGATTTCATAGAGGAACAGTTAGATTCCCCTTACATCATAGAAGTAGCTAACGGGAAACAGATCATAGTTACTACAGTATACATAAATTGCCCATTGATACTTAATGGTCATACTTTCACCATCAATTTGATACCGATGGAGTTGGGTAGTTTCGACATCATTGTTGGAATGGATTGGCTTTCCTCTAATCGAGTGGAAGTCATTTGTTCTGAAAATCTGCTTCGAATTCCATTGCCGATTGATTGTGTATTGGAGGTCAGAGGGGATCAAGCGAAACAAAGTGTGAAAATCATCTATTGCATAAAGGCGCATAAGTGTCTACAGAAGCAGTGCGTAGCTTTCCTGGCTCATGTGGTGGAAAAGCAGAAGGACAAGAAAACGATTCTAGATGTGCCGGTAGTGAAAGAATATCCGGAAGTATTTCTTGAAGATCTATCAGGTTTGCCACCTGCGCGACCAGTAGAGTTCCGTATTGACTAAATTCCTGGAGCGACTCCTGTTGCTAAATCTCCTTACAGATTAGCACCTTCAGAGATGCAGGAATTGTCAAACCATTTACAGGAGCTACTTGATAAAGGTTTCATCAGACCGAGTTACTCGCCTTGGGGAGCCCCGGTTTTGTTCGTGAAGAAGAAAGACGAATCGTTTCGAATGTGCATATACTACCGCGAGCTGAACAAATTAACCATTAAGAATCGGTATCCATTGCCGAGGATTGATGATTTGTTTGACCAACTACAAGGAGCCCAATACTTCTCGAAGATTGACTTGCGGTCTGGATATCATCAGCTCAGAGTTCAAGACGAAGACATACCGAAGACGGTGTTTCGAACCAGATACGAGGATTACGAATTCATGGTGATGCCTTTCGGGTTGACGAATGCGCCCGCGGTTTTCATGGACCTCATGAACCGAGTGTGCAAGCCATATCTGGACCAGTTTGTCATTGTCTTTATCGATGACATACTGATTTATTCTAGGAACAAAACTGACCACGAGCAACATCTCAGAAAGATCTTGGAGCTGTTGAAAGAGGAGAAACTTTATGCCAAATTCTCTAAGTTTGGATTTTGGCTAAGAGAAGTTCAATTTCTGGGTCATGTAGTCAACAGCGAGGGAATACACGTGGATCCCGCCAAGATTGAAGCAATAAAGAATTGGGATACTCCGAAGACACCGATGGAGATACGATCTTTTCTGGGATTGGCAGGTTATTATAGAAGGTTTATCTCAAACTTTTCTAAGATAGCTTCGCCTCTCACCAAACTAACTCAGAAAAGTGAACCATTTGTCTGGGAACAGAAACAAGAAGATGCTTTCCAGACATTGAAACAAAAACTATGTGATGCTCCAATCCTATCTCTCCCAGAAGGCTGTGATGACTTTGTTATTTATTGTGATGCTTCCCATCAAGGACTTGGTTGCGTACTGATGCAACGGGACAAAGTTATCGCTTATGCATCAAGACAGTTAAAAGTTCATGAGAAGAACTACACTACTCATGATCTTGAACTGGGAGCTGTAATCTTCGCATCGAAGATTTGTAGACACTATTTGTATGGCACCAAGTGTACCATATTTTCCGATCATAAGACTCTGCAGCATATTTTTGATCAGAAGGAGCTCAACATGCGACAGCGACGTTGGGTTGAACTTCTGAATGATTACGACTGTGTGATCAGGTACCATCCGGGAAAGGCGAACGTTGTAGCTGATGCCTTGAGCCAGAGGGAACGGGTCAAACCCTTACGTGTCAGAGCAATGGGAATGACTGTGCAGACGAGCTTACGAGACAAGATTATTCAGGCACAACAGGAATCAGTTGATAGAGGAAATCTGAAGAAGGAACTTGACTGTGGAGCAAAGAAACAATTTGATACTAAGCCTGATGGAGTCATTTACTACAAGGATCGTATATGGATCTCGGTGGTAGAGGAATTGAGAAGACTTATCTTCGATGAGGTGCACAAGACTAAATACTCTGTCATCCAGGTGCTGATAAAATGTACCAACATTTGCGTGGATTTTATTGGTGGCATGGAATGAAGAAAGACATAGCCGAGTATGTCGGTAAATTTCTTACGTGTGCGAAGGTAAAGGCGGAACACCAGAAACCGTCTGGTTTAGTGGAACAGCCTGAGATTCCGCTCTGGAAGTGGGAACAAATAGCTATGGACTTCATTACCAAGCTACCCCGCACTTCTAGTGGTCATGATACGATTTGGGTTATCACCGATCGTTTGAAGAAATCTGCTCATTTCTTGCCGATGCGTGAGACTTTCACGATGGATAAATTGGCAACATTGTACATCAACGAGATAATGGTATGCCACGATGTGCCATTGTCTATTATTTCTAATAAGGATAGCAGATTGACATCAAGGTTCTGGCAATCATTACATAAATCTCTAGGGACGCAGTTAAATCTGAGTACAGCTTGCCATCCACAAACGGACGGTCAAAGCGAACGTACAATTCAGACCATGGAGGACATGTTGAGAACCTGTGTGTTGGATTTGCCACTGATTGAATTCTCCTACAACAACAGCTATCACAGTAGCATCGGATGTGCACCATTCAAGGCCTTGTATGGTCGAAAATGTCGATCACCGATCTGTTGGACCGAAGTTGGAGACAATCAAATAACTGGGCCAGAGCTTATTCAGGAAACCACTGACAAGATTGCCTATATTCAACAAAGGTTACAAGCGACAAGGAGCAGACAAAAGAGCTATGCCGATAAACGGCGCAAGCTGTTGGAATTTCAAGTGGGAGACCGTGTCATGTTGAAGGTATCTCCATGGAAAGCTGTAGTACGTTTTGGGAATAAAGGCAAATTAGCACCATGATACGTGGGACCGTTCGATATCCTCGAGCGTATTGGTCCTGTGGAGTATAGACTGAGATTACCTGATAAACTCAGTGGTGTGCATGACGTATTTCACGTCTCAAAGTTAATGAAATGCCTTGCTGACGAATCAGTCGTCATTCCACTTGAAGAAATTCAAGTTGACGAACAGTTACATTTTATTGAGGAACCTTTGGAGATTATGGATCGCAAAGTTAAACAACTGAGGCGAAGCCGTATTCCGATCGTAAAGGTTCATTGGAACTCAAAGCGCGGACCTTAGTTTACTTGGGAATGTGAAGATCAAATGAAGTCAAAGTATCCCCAGCTGTTTACAGAGGAAGCCGTACCTGATAACGATTATTAAATTTCGGGACGAAATTTCTCTAACAAGGGGAGACTGTAACATCAGTGCCGGAATCGTACCGGAACAGTGATCTCAACAGTGCCATGAACGGTGTTCAGGTACAAATTATACATATTTCATTTCATGTCATGTTCATGTCATATATCATTATCATTTCGTGTTATCAAACAATGAATTCAGAATCATTTCTGGGAAACAAAACTCAGAAAACATGGTTAATCAGTCAGATAATTTTCTGACAACACAAAACCATCATGTGATTATTTGTTAGTATATTATTATGTATAAACGTATGTGAGGCTTTACAGAACAAAACAACACGGATGTCGTTACGTGAATGCTAAACAGACGGATTATTCGTATAGTTGACGATCTGTACGAATAAATCTGGAGGTTTAACGTTCTGAATGATAACTGCTAATTAGAAAACCATATTGAAAAGTATAGTTATCATCGTGTTCCTACGGGTGACGATTCGAACGAATACGCACGACGACCGTACGTTTCGATTCTAAACAATAAAGTTAATATTTTTGAAAAATAAAAATAAATGAAAGATATTGAGTTAAGTTACTAGGAATATCCACTTAAAACAATAGTATAAATCTTATTTAATTTATAAACCGAGTTGTTTTCGTACGAAAAGTACAAAGAAACGACGCGTTACGAGAAACAAAGTGAAACTGAACCACCGGGTATTTGAAACATTAAATGTGGTCAGTGAATGCACTACCCACCACCACCAACCCATTTTCACACAAAATTAGTCTATCTCCCCCCTCTCTCTCTAGAAACTTACTCCACCATCTCTCTAAGATTTCTTGCCCGTCTCTCATCGGATTCAAGCATTCTTGGTGTCAAAATGACCATTTCATCGCGTAGAACACGAAAGTACAAGGAATTTAAGCTTTCATCCGTGATTTTGAGGTAAATCTCGAGTTTTCTTTTCATTTTCACTACTTAGACACAACCGGGTATAATGTTTAGGAGTTAAACGACTTGTACACATTAAGAACATAAATTCGCACGTGTATGAGCTTGAAGGAAATCATACTAGGCTTGTAGCGAACTAGGAAATGACGATGTTGATGATGTTGGTCACGAACAGCAGGTTCGGGAGTGGTTAGGGCTGGGTAATTGTTGCAGGTTTTTGAGAGCTAGCCAAGGATGAACCTAGACTCATCGACCAGAGCGGGAGCAGAACCTTAACTATACCGCCGAACCTTCATCCTGCAGACGAACCACAAGTGTCACGAACCTAGGATCCCTTGATGATGTAGCCGAACCTTTGGGCGAAATCAGGCCACGAACCTTCACTTGGCCAAACCCTAGAGAGGCGAACCTTCTCTCTCAATGAACCTACAAACTAACTCAGCCAAACCTTCACTAGGATGCCACGAACCCTCACATTCTACGAACATATGACTATTGAAGTTAAGAACCATGAACCTTACAATGGTTGAACATCCCATTTGCCAAACCTTCACCTTTAGTTCATAGCCGAACCTTGGAGCATCTAAACCCTTGTGATATCAGCGAACCTAGGGAGGCCGAACCATTTGGTCAACAGCTATCCAGCGAACCTAGGGGTTTGGGGCTTTCAAACCTAGGTTAAAATGGGAATTTGGACCATATGATGCTATGCATAATAAATAATCATGTATGTATGTATGTGAGTGTGCATGGAAAATTTTGTAGGTGCATGGGAAGCATACTAATGCCCACCATAATGATATAGGGTTATTGAGGCAACCATGGGTTACTTTTAAATAATAATGGATGCCTTAAAACACACTAACAACTTAATATGAGTTGTTAACACATAGTAAATTAGTTCAACATAATTGGGAATTTCTTATGTGATCATGTAAACCGAAACAAAAGAAAAGGTTAAAGGTTGGGATGTTGATTTGCATATTAACAATTAAACCATAGGGAATTCATGAGACGAGTTACTAGTCTAGATGATGAAATTGAAATTATCTAGGCATAATTAATCAAAGACTATTAATGGGCCGCTATGGGCCCAATGGGTTTAACATAAGCCCATCATTTGTTAAAGGGCACCTTAATTAAAGTTAATTGTACTTAATAAAAGAAAATGATTTATAAATTTCATTGGGTTAAAGAAATGATTTTGAATTAATATTTAGCTTAAAATGAATTAAATTAAAAACATATTAATTAATACATGTTATAGTTAACTGTTGAGGTACGGGTTACAAATGGGAAATTACGTTAGACTAGCTAGATTAAAGCTTAGAATCACACTAGTGACATAGGACACTTAGTTGCACATCGAGACCAAACCCTAGATACGACGGCTAATACGTATACTTATCGTATTCGAATTCTTTTAAAACGGCTCAGGAACTGAAGAAACCTAAGCTACAACAACGAGCGCGCATTTTGTGATAGATCATTTGCACAGCAACACAGGAGAGTTCGTTGCCCCTTTTCTAAACATTTTTGCTTTCAAACGCGGGGCTGAGAAGCATGCGTAAACTGTTTTTATTTAAATTGTTTTACGCAAATGCTTAACTTATTATATGCTTTATATATATGTTTGTTATATTCCTAGACTCCTGTCTAGGTAATTGTTATACATATTTAACTATCAAGTTAATTAAATTACTCTTATGAGTAATACCTAAATTCTAAAACTCTAAACAAACCCTTAGTCCATCAAGCTCAAATTCAAGAATCTAAATTCAATGTGGAATCAAAAGAACAAAAGCTAAAGATCAAAAGAAATGGAAATCAAATCCAGTGTGTGATCAGTAAACTAAGGATCATACTCATAAATCTATAATCATTGTGAAATCATGGAATTCTAAAGATCAAAATCAAGAGTCTCAAGGAAATCAAGGAAATCATACCTGTGTGTGAATCATTGAAATAATGAAATCATTAAAATCTAATGAAATCATTAATGCTTGAGTCAAGGTGGATGTCAGTTGTATAGAAATGAAGACCACGTGTAACACACATAAAATCTCGGCATAAATAGTAGACTCTTGTAGTCAAGCTATATGGGCAATAACGTGAACTATCAAACAAAATCTAGAGAATCACAGACGATCAAGAATCAAAGGATATCCGTAAAGTCCCGGCATGTACAGTAGACCAGTGGGTCAAGCTGATATGGGCATCATTAAAGTTCCGGCACACACAGGTAGACACTTTGTGAGTCATGCTTGATATGGGCCACGTGTGAGAGGGTATAACTTGGACAACCACCAACAACTAAGTCTAATTGATTGAGTCAAATAAGGCTCAATCATCATGTCTTAGTTGTGTTTAAATGTTTAGTTATTAATTTAATTATACATTTAATATTATATTTCTACAAATGCTTTGGGGTAATCATGAATACATGGTGAACTCAAGAGATCAAAGGTGAATCTATTTGTGGAAATAAAAGTCTAAATCAAAGGTAAATGGAGTGAAATGCTTAATTATCCTTAACAACATTATGCTAAGCAGTCCGGTATGTGGTGGGACGGTGGCTGGGGCTTGTCCCCTACATATGCCCTATAAATAAGCATACTTGATTGGATAGCATAGGTGGTTGTTGATGAGGTTAAGGTTGTCATTTCGCGGGAGCAAGGTAAACATTTTCAGGGTAATCAAATTCTGTGAATCAGATGCTAAGAAATCAAAGTTGTGGGATGAAACTCTTAATTATCACCGGGAACAATATATCATGTGGTTTAGTATGTGGTGGGACGGTGGCTGGGCGGGCGGTAAGTTTGACCCTACATATGCCCTATATATAAACATACTGAACTGGATGGTATAGGTGGTTAATGGTGAGGTTAAGGTTGTCATTCAGGTTATTCAAACTCATTTTTATAAAACTATATGAACTCACCAACCATGTGTTGACTTTATTTTTGCATGACTTCTCAGGTGACGAACAGGTCAACTAAGGAGTTATTTCTTTTGGACTAGGATACCAGTTAGAGGACCTAGCTTTTTGGACCTGCATATTTTTGGAAACATCATTTACATATTTATTTTGTATATCTTGTGCAGATACAAGACCAAAGATTATGATGTTGATAATAGATTTACATTGTTAAATTATGAACTAGACTGATGTAATTTAACTTTGTAATTATATTTTCATTTAGTAGTTTCTTATTTATATATCATGTGCAATGTAAAAAATCTATCCATTCCGATTATCCCTCATGATATCGCGCCCCGGGAACCTTCCGCCCGACGGGGAAGTCTTCTCGTGCCTGGAGGTGGGTTGAGTGGAGGAGGAGGAGGAGCTGGAGGAGGTGAGTAAGCTGGTGATGGCGTTGACGAATGTGGAGCTGAACTCTGTGGTGGTGGTACAATATAAGGAGGTCTCGTCGGCGGAATTCTGATCATAACCAACAAAATTATCGGTTAGTGCAGTGATCGAATGGGAAAGAAACAATGCAAATAAAGTCTTAAGTCCCATGTTCTCTACATTCAGGGTCCCTACGATATAGTCTAGGTCAAACCATTTAAATAATGACCTATGTTTCTCTATAACCATGGCTCTGATACCAATCTGCACACCCCGAACCGGCGGGGTTGGATCGAATTCCCCGTCGGGCGGAAGGTTCCAGGGGACGATATCGTGAGTGATAATCGGAGTGATCAGATTGTTTACATTGCACATGATATATAAATAAGAAACTACTAAATGAAAATAGAATTACGAAGTTAAATTACATCAGTCTAGTTCAAAATTTAACAATGTAAATCTACTATCAACATCATAAATCTTCAATCTTGTATCTGCACAAGATATACAAAATAAATCTATAAATGATGTTTCCAATAATATGCAGGTCCAAAAAGCTAGGTCATCTAACTGGTATCCTAGTCCAAAAGGAATAACTCCTTAGTTGACATGTTCGTCACCTGAGAAGTCATGCAAAAAGATCAAGTCAACACATGGTTGGTGATATAAAAATGAATTTAAATGACCTGTATGACAACCTTAACCTCACCATTGACCACCTATACCAACCATTTCAGTATGCTTATATATAGGGCATATGTAGGGTCGAACTTACCGCCCGCCCAGCCACCGTCCCACCATATACTAAACCACATGATATATTGTTCCTGGTGATAATTAAGCATTTAATCCCATACCTTTGATTTCATAACCACTGATTCATAGCATTTGATTACCCTGAAAATGTTTACCTTGATCCCCCGAAATAACAACCTTAACCTCATCAACGACCACCTATGCTATCAAATCAACTATGCTTATATATAGGGCATATGTAGGGGACAAGCCCCAGCTACCGTCCCACCACATACCGGACTGCTTAGCATATTGTTGTTAATGATAATTAAGCGTGTCACTCCATTCACCTTCAATTTAGATTTTGATTTCCACAAATAGATTTACCTCTGATCTCTTGATTTCACCATGTATTCATGATTACCCCAAAGTACTTGTAGAAATATAATATTAAATGTTTAATTAAATAAATAATAAAGCATTTAAATACAACTAAAACATGATGATTGGGCCTTATTTGACTCAATCAATTAGACTTAATTGTTGGTGGTTGTCCAAGTTGTACCCTCTCACACGTGGCCCATATCGGGCATGACCCACAAGAGTCTACTATTTATGCCGAGACTTTCTGTGTGTTACACGTGGTCTTGATCTTCTTTGATTCTCCGGATTTTGATTTATTTAATAGTTTCCATTATGCCCATATAGCTTGACTACAAGAGTCTACTATTTATGCCGAGATTTTCCGTGTGTTACACGTGGTCTTGATTTACATACAACTGACATCCACCTTAGATTAAATAATTAATGATTTCATCAGAACTTAATGATTTCATTATTTCCATGATTCACACACGGTTATGATTCCCATGATTCTCTTGATTCTCTTGATTCAGATCTTTTGATTTCCATGATTCCACAATGATTATAGATTCTTGTTTTGGATCCTTAGTTTACTGATCACATAATAGATTCGATTCAAATACATTTGATCTTTAGCTTTAGTTCTTTTGATTTCACTTTGAGTTTAGATTCTGGAATTTGAACTCGATGGACTAAGGGTTTGTTTAGAGTTTCGAATTAAGGTATTACTCATAGGAGTAATTAATTAACTTGATAGTTCATTCTGTATAACAATTACCTAGATAGGAGTCTAGGAGTATAACAAACATATATATAAGGCATATAATAAGTAAAAGCATATACGTAAAACAGTTTAAATAAAAAGGTTTACGCATGCTTCTCGGCCCCACGTTTGAAAACAAAATTGTTTAGAAAAAGGGGCAATGAACTCACTGTTGGGAATATTGGTGTTATTCTGTTTGACTTTTAGGTAAAAACAAGTTTGACCAATTTTTAATTTAAATTCATATTTAATATAATGCAGCGGAAATAAGCTTTCAAACTTTAACACTTTTAAAATTCCCAATCAGGATCATGGTTACAAACATACAAACACGGATATAAAACTAATCTAATCTACCGATGAGAAAAGATATACCTTTTTGGTTAATGATTAACCGTTTGAGACACCGAGGTTCAACGAACGAATGCTAGAAAACGAGAACGAACGGATTCCTTATTTCGTTTTGGTGCTTGACTGCTACAAAAACAAAAGGAAGATAGAATTCCTTTTGCCTTTTGTCTTTTACGTACACTGCAATGGAAGTAAAAGAAACAACTTTCTTTTACTTGGTGATCCCTTTGTCTGGTCGATGGTAGCAAGTAAAAAGAAGAAAACATTTTTCTTGTATTTTTTTGGACGGCAAACTAAATTAGGTTAGGTCTAGTTGAAGATTAATCTCTATTAATCTTATAATACTTACTTTAGGGCCTAAAGCCTAATCTAGTTAGTTTAGATCCAATACACAACATCAAGCCCAACACCATTTAGTTTAATTAAATTAATAATTAAACTTATATAATTTATAACAATTATAAATTATAAATTCGTTCGTGATTACCAGTTAATCAAGTTAAGTGGATTTAATGTTCGTTGACCAAGGTGTAACTCTTACGGGTCACAGCTCGGTTAGTTACGTTAATTTATCGGGTCCGTACATATAAATCCAACACTCACCTGTGTTGCTATGCAAATGATTTGTCACAAAATACGCACTCGTTGTTTGTAGACTATATTGCTTCAGTACCTGAGTTGTTTTAAGAAAATTCGAACACGATAATTTTGTATAGTAATCGTCGTATCTAGGGTGTTGATCTCGATTTGTAACTAAGTGTCCTATATACTGATGTATTTCTAAAATTTCATCTAACTATTCTAACTTAGATACCCATTCGTAACCCGTATCCCACATTTAATCATAATAAGTCTTAATTAACATGTTTTTAATTTAACTCATTTTAAGTTAAACATTAATTTAGAAAATCATTAAATTTTAATTTAAATAAGTTTACAAACCAATTTTCTATTATTAAAACATAATTAACTTAATTGGATGACATTTAACCTATGATGGGCTTAGGTTAGGGCCATTGGGCCCACCTCGTCCCATTGCTAGCCTTTGATTTCCAAACGGCTTCTCATCAACATATTGGGGTCAACTAAATAGGTGTCAACCTCTCATGTTGAGTTGTTAGGGTGTTTTAAAGAAAACCCATTCTCATTAGAAGTCTAGTCATGTTTATTTAACCCATTCTCAATTTATACATCACATTGTTTTAACCCATGTTGGCCCTTAAAAGTTAAGCATTGATTTTATATAAAGGAAACCCTAATTGGTCCCCTCATGCATGCATACTCACAAGGTCATCCCATGCATGCAAGTTTTGTGGTCCAATTCCTATTCGAAACTTAGGTTCGTAGCCCCCAAGCCTCTAGGTTCGCTGCCATCCCATAGTGTTTATAAGTTCTAGGGTTCAGCTAAGTGTTAACACATGGTTCGGCCCTCATGGTTCGCTGCTATCACAAGGGTTAGGTTAATGGCTGTATGATGGTGCATCCATGGGTTCTGCTAGGTCAGGACAACCATGTCACAGCTCCTAGGTTCGTCCAGTGCAGGGTTCGCTCGAAGGGAAGGGTTCAGCGAGGAGTAGGTTTGTTGATCAAGGGTTCGTGGTCAAGGGTTCCATGAAAACACATGGGTTCGGCTATGGCCACAGGTTCGGCCAGCATGTGGTTCATGAGTAGCATAGGTTCGGGTCCTCTTATGGGTTCGTTGAGAGAGGAGGTTCGGCCTTAAGAGGGTTCGCACCACCTCAGGTTCGTCCATACCCATGGTTCGTTTACATACAGGTTCGGTTGGAGGTCCCATCACTCTTAGGTTCAGTCAAGCTAATGGTTCGGCCAATACCAGGTTCGTCCCTCCCATATATAGCCCCATCAGGTTCGTGGCATTCATGTTGGCGCCTCAACAGGTTCGGCCACCCCTCACAGGTTCGGCTGACTTGTACTGTCACACCCCCATCTCTCGTCACCTCACTATGATGTCACTGAAATGGTCGCGGAAGCATAGTGGTGATATCTCAGAGATAAAGGGTGACTTACTTGATCCGATATCACAAGCACAGAGATTAACTTAAAAGAAATACATTACAAGGATGTCGCAATCACAACCAACATTACGTTATATAATCCAAGTTTATTACATTTATTTAATTACAAATGCTTAAAGTGCTGCCTCACCGGGTGGTCACTGTCTTCCTGCAAAAAGATTTAAATTTGAAACGTCAGCACAAAGCTGGTGAGATCATACAGTTCAAGTTCCACAATATGATATGATATGTAATTATAAGTTCTCAAAATGTTCTGTTCAAGATAACCATGGGACCCGTATCTAGTTCCTTTCGGACTGTTATGTTCTTGTTCTATAAAGATACTACCCGTCGTTAAATATCTTGGTGCCTCATTGTCTTAATGTCTATCACCACATTAAGAAGTTCTGGAAACAGATAACAAACATTTACACCAAGGGGAGTTGCAAGCTCCTGGCAAATGGGTTGTCAGCCAATAGTACTATCAATGTTTTCTGTTCGGCCCCACATGGGTTCACTAGATACAGTTCATAAATGAGGACTTTTGATACTGTGATAGTGTTCTGTTCTACACGCAAAATCCCATGAAATCCACAAGTTCTCAACAATCATATAAAATCACGCAGATAACAGTGATACATATCATATAGTTCTGAAAAGTTTTACAGCGCTACCCCGATGTTTATAAAAGAGTAAAAGAAAAGGGGTTGTACGAAACTCACCTGATAATATAGAGGTACAAGAATATCTACCAAACTGAGAATAAAGAGGTGATTCTGCATTTATTTATATTTAATGAGTTATTTAGGTTTTAACTTACTGATTAGATCTTTCTGAACGTTCAATGTCAAAGACATTGCTTTGCAAGTCATTAAACGGATATTAAGTATTTAATTTGTTAATTTTGATGTTGTATCATACAATGTATGAAAATGTAGGAACCAACATTGGATTGGATTCCTAATACAAAGTTGATGACACTCTTGATTAATCAGAATAATCTAGGATTAACCAAATAGTTAATGTTGTTGATTATAATGCTAAAACAGTTTCTAGATGGTTTAATGGCTTAGGAATGATTAATCCTTGTTATTGATTATCCAAATATCATGAAATATCACAATTTAGCATTAAGATAGGTATAATAACCATGTTTAACATGCTAATCTGGCTGTTATCATAAACATCAGATAATCATTCCAATGAGTATGTTAATGATCGTGATTAGTTTGAAACACTTGGATTTAACCTTGCATTTCAAAGCTTAATAAAACTAATCACCTACATTGTCATAATCAAATGGTTTAAACCATTCTAATCATGTATATAATTTCATGCAAACTGGGCATTATAACGGATCAAAACAAGGATTTAACCGTTAAAACATCGTGTTCTTTGTTTATAATCAATCCTAGCCATCATCTAGGAAATAATCAACAATCCTAACTGTGTCATTACGTTCAAAATCAAGATCTGATCAATCATTATCAAACTAGAAGGTTAAAAACGAATCATTACCTAATCAAACGGATTTCTGACTGCACAGTAACAATCAGGACTTGTAAACATGTTCCCTGGTGCGATCCACACAATCTGTTGGCTTCAAAGTGATGATTTAATGGTGCAAAGTAAGCTTTTGTCGTCTGAAGTTGAAGAGAGTTCGAGATGATAAAAATATAAAAATTCTGCACGAAATCTGATGAAGAAGATCAAAGTTTTCCACCGCCTCACCCGTCGCGTACCGCGAAGAAATCCAGGAATCTCAGATATTTTTCATGCATCGCGTACCGCGGAGAACCCTCATCCTAGCCTTCGCGTACCGCGACGAGTCCAAAAGTTCAACACTTAGAAATTTTTCTTCGTTTTTCGATTCCAGCAATCCAGGACTCCGTTTTCCACACGGTTTTCGCCCACGTTCATCATTTCTCGCATACTATCGATCTGTAATAATTTCAATCGCCAAATCAACGCGGATTTCTAGAAAGACCAAATGTGATCCCGTCATCAATGACGTAATTCTCAACTACAATTGTCACAGTCTCCTCCTGTTAGAGAAATTTCGTCCCGAAATTTAGTGACGACTTACATAATGACAATCGTTTATGAGAATAGATGTGGGTATTTTTCTTTCATTTGATCTTCACGTTCCCTCGTATACTCGGGTCCACGCTGCGAATTCCATCGAACTTTAACGATTGGTATGCGACTACACTTTAAGACTTTCATTTCTCGATCCGTTACCTCTACTGGTTCTTCACTGAACTGAAGTTTTTCATCAATATGAATTTCTTCTAGAGGTACGATCAATGATTCATCAGTTAGGCACTTTTTCAGATTTGATATATGAAAGACATTGTGAATGTTACTGAGTTCAAGAGGTAATTCAAGTCTGTAGGCTACTGATTCAATTCGTTCAAGAATTTTAAATGGCCCTACAAATCTTGGTGAAAGCTTACCTCTTTTCCCAAATCTGAAAATACCCTTCCAAGGTGAGACTTTCAACATTACTCGATCACCTATTTGGAATTCTAACGGTCTACGACGGTAATCAGCATAACTTTTTTGACGATCACGAGCAGCTTTAATTCGTTCTTGAATGAGTGCGATCTTATCAGTTGTTTCCTAAATGAATTCTGGGCCTATGATTTGACTCTCACCTACCTCTGACCAATAGATAGGTGATCTACACTTGCGTCCATAAAGTGCTTCGAATGGAGCGCATTGAATACTGGTATGGTAGCTGTTATTGTATGAAAATTCAACAAGTGGAAGATGAATATCCCAGCTACCTCCAAAATCAATCACACAGCATCTAAGCATGTCTTCAAGAGTTTGATTTGTTCGTTCAGTCTGCCCGTCTGTTTGTGGATGATAAGTTTTGCTCATATTGATTTGTGTGCCCAATGCATTCTGAAGAGTTTGCAAAAATCGTGACATAAATCGACTGTCTCTGTCAGAAATGATAGACATCGGTACTCCATGTTGAGATACAATCTCATTAACATAGAGTTTAGCGAGTCGATCCATAGAGAAATCTTCTCGGATGGGTAAGAAATGCGCAGATTTAGTAAGGCGATCAACAATAACCCATATAGAGTCATGATTACGTGATGTTCTGGGTAATTTAGTGATGAAATCCATAGAGATCTGATCTCATTTCCACACGGGAATCTCAGGTTGTTGCAATAACCCAGAAGGTCATTAACGTTCAGCCTTAACTTTGAGACATGTTAAGCATCGATCCACGTATTCGGCTATGTGTTTCTTCATTCCAGGCCACCAGTAAAAATCTTTAAGAACTTTATACATTTTATCAGCACCTGGATGAATTGAATACCTGGATTTGTGCGCCTCATCCAATATGATTGTTCTAGAGTTACCGAATAAAGGAACCCAAATTCATCTTTTGAAATTCAGCACTCCGTCAGCTTTCATTTCGAGTTTCTTATCTAATCCCCTCAGTCCTTCAGCATAATAGTTTGTTGCTTGTAAAGCTTGTTGCTGAGCTTCTTTAATCTGAGGAATTAGACTAGTTTGAATAGTCATCCCTAACGCTTTCACACGTAAAGGTTTGACTCGTTCCTTGCGACTCAAGGCATCGGCTACGACATTCGCTTTACCTGGATGATAACGAATTTCACAGTCATAGTCATTCAAAAGTTCTACCCACCGCTTTTATCGCATGTTCAACATTTTCTGATCTAGAATATGTTGAAGACTTTTATGATCAGTGTATATAATACACTTGGTTCCGTATAGATAGTGTCTCCAAATCTTGAGTGCAAACACCATTGCACCAAGTTCTAGATCATGAGTGGTATCATGAGTGGTATAGTTATTCTCATGTACTTTCAGTTGTCGAGAAGCGTAAGCAATTACCTTATCATTTTGCATTAAAACACATCCAAGACCTTGACGAGAAGCATCACAGTACACTGTGAAATTATCAGTACCTTCCGGTAGTGCCAAGATAGGTGCATTGCAGACTTTGTGTTTCAACAGCTGGAATGCCTCCTCCTGTTGGGAACCCCATATAAACGGTTGATTTTTCTGTGTCAATGTAGTCAGTGGCAACGCTATTTTTGAAAAATTTTTGATAAATCGACGATAATAACCTGCCAGCCCCAAGAATTGACGTATTTCAGTCGGAGTTCGTGGTGTCTCCCATTGTTTCACCGCTTTAATCTTACTGGGATCCACTTGAATACCATTCTCATTTACAACATGTCCAAGAGATTGAACTTCCCGTAACCAAAATTCACACTTAGATAATTTGGCATATAGCTGTTCACGTGCTAAAAGTTCTAAGATTAGTTTCAAGTGTTGAGCATGTTCTTATTGATTCCGAGAATAAATGAGAATATCATCGATAAACACAATCACAAATTTATCCAGATAAGGTCTACTTACTCGATTCATCAGATCCATGAAAACTGCAGGTGCATTGGTTAAACCAAACGGCATTACTAAAAATTCATAATGCCCGTATCGAGTTCTAAAAGCAGTTTTAGGAACATCATCATCATGAATACGTAACTGATGATATCCAGATCTTAAATCGATTTTTTAAAAGTAACTAGCACCTTGCAATTGATCAAACAGATCATCGATACGATGTAGTGGATAACGGTTCTTGATTGTCAGTTTATTGAGTTCCCGGTAGTCAATACACATCCTGAATGAACCATCCTTCTTTTTCACAAATAGAATTGGTGCTCCCCAGGGTGAGAAACTAGGTCTAATAAAACCTTTATCTAGAAGTTCCTGTAATTGACCTGAAAGTTCTTGCATTTCTGATGGCGCAAGCCGATACGGGGCTTAGCAACAGGTGCTGCACCTGGAATCAAGTCAATACGAAATTCGACTTGTCTCACTGGGGGTAATCCTGATATGTCCTCTGGAAAAACTTCAGGAAAATCTTTGACTACTGGAATGTCTGTGATTTGTTTGAGTGGAGAATTGTGCTCAGTCACGTGTGCCAGGAAAGCATAACATCCTTTCCTTAAGAATTTCTGAGCTCGCATACAAGATATAATACCAAGTTTCCTACCAACTCATTCTCCTTGAACTATCAGTGTATTACCATTAGATAATGGAATACGGATCACCTTGTTTTCACAGACAACTTCCGCTTGGTTATCAGAAAGCCAATCCATGCCAACAACGATATCAAAGATCCCAAGCTCGATGGGAAGTAAATTTATATTGAAAAGATGATCATTCAAATTCAAGGAACATCCTTGAATTACACTGTTAGTTTTGATTAACTTGCCATTAGCAAGTTCAATGACATAAGGTGTTTCTAGATCTACCATAGGCAATGAAAGTAATGATGCAAATTCAGGAGAGATAAAACTCTTATCTGCCCCTATATCAAACAGAACTGATGCGTAAAGGTTATTAAGAAGAAACCTACCAGTGACAATATTTGCATCACGCCTTGCCTCAGTTGCACCAATCTGAAAAGCTCTCCCCCTAGCTTCATTCCCTTGATTGGTGTTGTTGTTCGGGCAGTTCCTCATAAGATGGTCAGGACTTCCACACTTGAAGCATGACCGGTTGTTTTGAGTGGTTTGTCTTGGTGCTTGGTTTGGTGATTGAGCAGGAAAGTTGCAATATTTAGCATAGTGTCCCAGCCGGTTACAGTTCAGGAAAACAGGACACGGTCCTGTGTGATGGAATGGACACTTATTGCATTTGGGCGCCTGCCCCGTATAAGTTTTCCTCTCAGAAACAGTTGCACCATAGTTCTTCACAATTGGTTTGCCTTGGCTAGTCTAAGCCGGAGCTTTTGCCTTGGTTTTGCCAAACCACTTTCGTTTAGTACCTTTTGAAACATTTGAGGTACCGATATCACTACGGCTCACCGCCGTCTGAGTTATCAAGGACAAAGTACCACTCCTTACCGCCTCATTGGTAAGCTTAGTGGTCAAAAGAATTGTACGTTTCAGAGTTGTAGGTTCAGCTGCAGTCACCATTCCCCGAATCTGGGGAATCAACCCTTTAATGTACTTCTCGACCAAAGCTGCTTCCGTAGGAAACATATCGGGAAGTAAGCAAGTAAGTATATGAAACCAATTAGTATAAGCTAAACAATCAGCACCGATCATCGAATGATTCCAAAATTCCTCCTGGAGTTTTTGAATTTCTATAATTGGGCAGTATTCTGATCTAATCAGAATTTTAAAATCGTTCCAACCCATCGAGTCGACTGTAACTGTTCCCAAAGTCTTAGCCTGGGTATTCCACCAGGTTAAAGCTGAATCTTTCAAAAAACAGGCAGGATAAGACACCTTATGCTCCTCCAAACACTGGCTGATTTTAAGTTTGGTTTCCATTTCCTCAATCTACCTTAAAAGACCAGCCGCTCCTTCTTTTCCTATAAAAGTAGGAGGGTTGCAGGAAGCAAAATACTTATAAGTGCATCCCTGTCGTGGTGGATCAGGATTAGTTGTAGTTGTACCGGTGCTCTGATGAGTTTCGGTGTGTCCACCAGTGACATTTTGTTCTACATGACCCCCACCAGAATCCGAAGTATCGTGTTGCTGGTTTGACATTACAATACCAGCGGCAGATAGCTGTTCTTTCACTATTCGTGCTATCATTTGTTCGTTCAATACTGATTTACTGGGAGCTGTCGGTGGAACCGTGTTCTGGTTTTGGTCAACTGGTGGAACAGTGTTCGTCTAAAGATTAACATGCAGATCCGGATTCGATTGTACGTTCATAAGCAGAACTTGTTCCGATTCAGGGTTAGCATGATGCCTGCCAGCTTTCTTGGCTGGGCGACCTCGTTTTGGAGCCATCGTTCTGCTCACATGCAGACAAACTCAGGTCAGTTCAAGAACAATAATTAAATAACCCTTGTTCAATAACATAAATTCAATCATATTCAGTTACACTGAAATTTATATCGAAGTGTGGTTATAAAAGCAAAGTATAACTACATTGACATAGTTCAGATATGTTCTCAATAGACATGGATCACACAGATGTTCGTAGTTATACTCAGTCCTGTTAATTCAAAAACATGTTAAAATATCTCACAGCTCACAGTACTGTGATATAAATATGTTATTACCCATGTTTTTGATATATTAACATTCAGGACATTGATAAGTTCTCACATTGATATGTTCTCACGTTGATATGTTCTCACAGTGATAAGTTCTCACAATGATATGTTCTCATACAAATATGTTCTCACACAGAATTGTTCACACAGTTCAATAATACGTTGCCACACAGGCAATAGATATGTTCTCACAATTCTGATTATAGTTCACACAGGTTTATTAGAAAGACATAGTTCACACATCACAAATGTAACTCATTACACAGACAGATACACAAAAGTAACCAGTTTATTAACACTATCATAAAGTTTTGATACAATAGAGTGTTACTATTACATCCATACAGATAACAGCCTATCCGCCAACGGTATATACAATGAGAAATCCCAAAAATGGAAGATGTCCGATCAGACTTACCGTAAGAAGTACGGTAAGCAGGCTAGCACAATAGCTAAAGTTGCCAATACTATAGCTACACATAGGAGTCTAGCCTCGATGCTCATCATCCCGAGCATCCAAATCCATCCCTGCAGTCTCTCTCTCCAGACTGCAACTTGCGGCCAAAATACAACAACCAACAGCTGTCTCCACGTCCTATTAAGTCGCTCCTCCACGGTCGTTCTCCACGCCTGAGTGCCAATACCCATAAGATTCACCTGCTCCATCAAAGTCAGGTGTGAAGTGAGGATCTCCAGTACGGTAGCACGGGTATCCTCAAGGGTAGTCTGGTGCTGGTGTAGGTCCTGTCTCAGGCCCTGCAAGTCTTGAGAGACCTGCTGCATCTGGGCCCGCAGCTCGGCTTGGTGGGAGAATTCTCCCACCTCATGAACAGTCTGAGGCTCATCCCATGGAGACATCTGGTGTCGTGGAGGCATCCCCGTGGTCTTGCGGGCCTGTGCCCGCATCCTCCTAAGTCCATCCTAAGCAGGAACTCTCAGTGGGGACTGACTATGCCGTCCCTCCGCTGCTATATCCTTAGCATGAGGCTGAGAGTGTCCGTGTGATGCGGACTGTGCTGGTGGTGGTGGTAATGGTGATGGTGGTGGTGGTGTAACAGATCTAGGAGCTGATGGCGTGCGTGGTACTGCAGGTGTCGCCTAAGAGGCTGCAGACAAAACTTCATCAGGATCGGAGTCTGGTCCTGCACTGGAACTCGAGGTATCATCCAACACAACATAAGGAAATCTCTGATAAATATATCTTTCACCTTGGTCGGCCATCGCTGTACAATCAAAATCTCTAATCAGTACCATGAAATAAATATTGAACAACAATATTTAACATGAACATGATATGATATATATATTCCTATCTCAAGGCAACCACTTGTCCTTATAATTATTAATGTTCTGCTTGAATTGAATCAAACTAGAACGCACATGTGTTGCAAATTTCAGTTATGCTGGCCACTCATAACTGGAATTCGTACCACCTGATTATCCTGGCTTAATTCAAAACAAGTTTTGTTCATTAGTTATGTTCGGTGCTCTGTGTGTCACTATACGAGCCTATGGTTATAGTCTAGGTCCTAAGTCAACCTAATTCTCAATAACCTGTGGCTCTGATACCACCCTGTCACACCCCCATCTCTCGTCACCTCATTATGATGTCTCTGAAATGGTCACAGAAGCATAGTGGTGATGTCTCAGAGATAAGGGGTGACTTACATGATCCGATATCACAAGCACACAGATTAACTTAAAAGAAACACATTACAAGGATGTCGCAATCACAACCAACATTACGTTATATAATCCAAGTCTATTACATTTATTTAATTACAAATGCTTAAAGTGCTGCCTCACCGGGTGGTCACTGTCTTCCTGCAAAAAGATTTAAATTTGAAACGTCAGCACAAAGCTGGTGAGATAATACAGTTCAAGTTCCACAATATGATATCATATGTAATTATAAGTTCTCAAAATGTTCTGTTCAAGATAACCATGGGACCCATATCTAGTTCCTTTCGGAATGTTCTGTTCTTGTTCTATAAAGATACTAAAATATCTTGGTGCCTCATTGTCTTAATGTCTATCACCACATTAAGAAGTTCTGGAAACAGATAACAAACATTTACACCAAGGGGAGTTGCAAGCTCCCGGCAAATGTGTTGTCAGCCAATAGTACTATCAATGTTTTCTGTTCGGCCCCACATGGATTCACTAGATACAGTTCAGAAATGAGGACTTTTGACACTGTGATAGTGTTCTGTTCTATAGGCAAAATCCCCTGAAATCCACAAGTTCTCAACAATCACATGAAACCACGCAGAAAACAGTGACACATATCATATAGTTCTGAAAAGTTTTACAGCGCTACCCTGATGTTTATAAAAGAGTAAAAGAAAAGGGGTTGTACGAAACTCACCTGATAATATAGAGGTAGCAGAATATCTCCCAAACTGAGAATAAAGAGGTGATTTTGCATTTATTTATATTTAATGAGTTATTTAGGTTTTAATTTACTGATTAGGTCTTTCTGAGCGTTCAATGTCAAAGACATTGCTTTGTAAGTCATCAAACCGATATTAAGTATTTAATTGGTTAATTTTGATGTTGTATCATACAATGTATGATAATGTAGGAACCTACATTGGATTGGATTCCTAATACAAGGTTGATGACACTCTTGATTAATCAGAATAATCTAGGATTAACCAAATAGTTAATGTTGTTGATTATAATGCTAAAACAGTTTCTAGATGGTTTAATGGCTTAGGAATGATTAATCCTTGTTATTGATTATCCAAATATCATGAAATATCACAATGTAGCATTAAGATAGGTATAATAACCATGTGTAACATACTAATCTGACTGTTATCATAAACATCAGATAATCATTCCAATGAGTATGTTAATGATCGTGGTTAGTTTGAAACACTTGGATTTAACCTTGCATTTCAAAGATTAATCAAACTAATCACCTACATTGTCATAATCAAATGGTTTAAACCATTATAATCATGGATATGATTTCATGCAAACTGGGCATTATAACTTATCAAAACAAGGATTTAACCGTTAAAACATCGTGTTCTTTGTTTATAATCAAACCTAGCAATCATATGGGCAATAATCAACAATCCTAACTATGTCATTACGTTCAAAATCAAGATCTAATCAATCATTATCAAACTAGAAGGTTAAAAACGAATCATTACCTAATCAAACGGATTTCTGACTGCATAGTAACAATCAGGACTTGTAAACACGTTCCCTGGTGCGATCCACACAATCTGATGGCTTCAAAGTGATGATTTAATGGTGCAAAGTAAGCTATTGTCGTCTGAAGTTGAAGAGAGTTCGAGATGATAAAAATATAAAAATTCTGCATGAAATCTGATGAAGAAGATCAAAGTTTTCCACCGCCTCACCCGTCGCGTACTGCGAAGAAATCCGGGAATCTCAGATGTTTTTCAAGCATCGCGTACCACGGAGAACCCTCATCCTAGCCTTCGCGTACCGCGACGAGTCCAAAAGTTCAACATTTAGTAATTTTTCTTCGTTTTTCGATTCCGGCAATCCAGGACTCCGTTTTGCACACGGTTTTCGCCCACGTTCATCATTTCTCGCATACTATCGATCTGTAATAATTTCAATCGCCAAATCAACGCGGATTTCCAGAACGACCAAATGTGATCCCGTCATCAATGACGTAATTCTCAACTACAATTGTCACACGTACCCTTCATGACTCCACTATTCATCATCTTCTTCATCGCCTCCAACCTGTTACAAGTCTGTTCCTAGCGCTTCCTAGTTGTTTACCATGGTTTATTTCAAGATTTCTAAGTGTTATGATCGGTTAGAACAACAATAACTACGAGGGATCGTGATACACACTAAAACCGAAATAAAACTAGGGATTTACCTCAAAAATGGTGGATAAAAGCTTAGATCCTTTGTACTTCCGTGACCTACTGATGTGGTGGTCGTTTTGACACCAAAAACACTCGAAACGGTTGAGATTTAGATGAGTTCTTGTAGAGAGAAGGTAGAGAGAAAATTTCTAGAGAGAGAGGGAGACGAAATTGTGAGGGAATTTGGTTGGTGGTGGTGGTTGTGCATTCAATGACCACATTTAATGGTTCAATATACCCGGGTAGGCTCGGTTTCGCGTAAAATGTCAGTTTCTCGTGGTTTTCATAACGAAACGACTCAAATTTAAAATAAGATTTACGAAATTATTTTAGGTGGTTATTCCTAGTAATTAACTAAATATATTTTGTTTATTTTAAAAATTTATAGAATTATTTAATTAATTGTATAAAATAATCGAATCGTACAGTTGTCGCGCGTATTTGTTCAAATCGTTACCCGTACGAACACGGTGATAACTATACTCTTCAATATTGTTTTTTAATTATCGGATATCATTAGGAACGTTAAACTTTCAGATTTATTCGTACAGATCGTCACCTATACGAAAAATCTGTCGATTTAGCATTCACGTAACGACATCTGTGTTGTTTTGTTCTATAAAGCCTCACATACGTTTATACATGATAAAATCGTAACAAATAATCACATGTTGGTTCTGTAACGCCAGATAATTATCTGACTGTTGAACCATGTTTTCTGAATTTTGTTTCCCCTGAAATGATTCTGAATCTGCTGTTTGATAACATGAAATGATAATGATATATGATACGAACATGACATAAAATGAAATATGTAGAATTTGTACCTGAATACTGTTCATGTTATTGTTGAGATCACTGTTCCTGTACGGTTCTGGCACTGATGTTACAGAAGAGGTGTCATTGACTGCACACTGTTTATTCGAGAGAGGGATGGTGATTTACTCTTGGTGCAAGTTTATGTGGACGATATCATTTTCGGTTCTACCAATGATAGTCTGTGCAAGGACTTTGAGAAGGTCATGAAAGGCAAGTTTGAAATGAGCTCAATGGGAGAGATGAATTTTTTTCTCGGGTTGCAGGTGGATCAATCTGAGGCAGGGATTTTTATTCATTAGACCAAATATGTTGGTGACATACTTAGCCGGTTCAGTATGTCGGATGCAAAGCCTGCTGGCACCCCACTAGCTGTTAATCATGGGATTACACCATATGAAAAGGGGGAGTTAATCGATGACACTTTGTGCCGAGGAATGATTGGGTCTCTTATGTATCTTACTGCTTCTCGGCCAGATATCATGTTCGCCACATGCTTGTGTGCTCGTTATCAGTGAAAACCAAGAGTAACACATCTGATTCATGTGAAGAGAATTATGCGTTGTCTGAAAGGTATTCCTGATCTTGGTTTATGGTACTCTAATGATGATAACTTTGAGCTTACCGCTTACAGTGATTCAGACTATGGTGGATGCAAAAGGGATTTCAAGTCAACGTCTGCGGGATATCAGTTCTTTGGAACCCGATTAATTACCTGGCAGTGCAAGAAGCATACATCGGTGTCTACTTCAACCTGTGAAGCTGAATACATTGCTGCTACTAGTTGCTGTTCACAAATCATCTGGATAGAACAACAACTCAGGGGCTATGGGTTACATTTTTCTAACACTACTATCTATGTTGATAATACTGCCGCCATAGCTGTCACTAAGAATCCGGTCTAACACTCGAAAACTAAGCACATCGATATCAAATATCAATTCATACGTGATTGTTTTGAAAAGAAACTCATCGATGTTGTCAAAATACACATCGATCATCAGAAAGCCGATCTTTTTACAAAAGCTTTTGATAAACCCAGATTCTTATATATGCTATTGGCGAATGGTGTTTTTCAAAAGGATGAAGTCCTTCCTTCATCTGAAACTAACAAATGATCATCGATTTTATTAGTTAGTTTTACTTTGTTTTATTTTTCATTATTAAGTATGTTTGTTATTTCATATATCTCATCAAAAACTCAAAAATATTTTCTGTTTTTTGGTTTTTAGGGGGGAGAAAAAGTAGGTTATTTGAAAAACCAAAAACATTTAAAAATTTGAAAAGTACAAAAACAATTAAGAATTATAAAAATGAGAAAGTCTTCTTTGAGAAAGTAATGTATTAATCTATCATGTCTTAACAGCTCAGGTGAATGCATAAGCTGGAAACACATAAGAATTGTGAACTGATGTACTGATAGGAAGACTTTACAAAATGTATAGACAATTTGTGATAACTTACAAAGTCTGATTTGTAGGATCTGTTTTAGAAAATCAGCTGTGTGAGAAATAGTTTTTGACTCAAATCAGGAATATACCTGTCATCATAGGATCTAATAAGGTTTCCAATGATTCATGAATTCAAATCTGTACACGTGCCATATTGCTTTGTAAAGACCTAGCTGAAGCCGTCCATTCGGATGAGAATGATTGAATCATAAGAAAATAAAATAAAATCAAGCTGGTATTAAGCTTGTGAAAATACAAAAATAAAATAAGT
This sequence comes from Mikania micrantha, assembly GCA_009363875.1. Lineage (NCBI taxonomy): Eukaryota > Viridiplantae > Streptophyta > Magnoliopsida > Asterales > Asteraceae > Mikania > Mikania micrantha. Next base: position 54,594,035 of record CM018692.1, read on the forward strand.
TTGATTCCATACACATGCCATATTGCTTTGTAAAGACTTAGCTGAAGTCGTCCATTTGGATAGAACAAGTCAATCATGTCAGCACAGGTCTGTATACGTGCCATACTGCTTTGTAAAGACCTAGCTGAAGCTGTCCATGAGAATGTGTTGAACATGAGAGACAAAAGAAAAATACAAAAAGAAAATAAATTTGGAACCTTATAGAATTTATGATGTTAGGTTCTAAGCTGTGCAGAGATGAGTTACAAGCTGTTTTTGATCTGTGTTGGTTAAATAAAATGGGTAACTCAGTCAGAAAACATGAGTGATCATCAAATTAGTTTAGAAGTTTTGTATTGAAAAGCTTAAAATGGACAAATATATCAGTAATCATATCATAAGACAAATGTGTTCGAAATGGAACATTTAGTGATGCTGATTTAATGTGATTAGGTGTATGTTTTATTTTCTCAATAGACTTCTCACAAAAATATGTGTTTCTTCGTTATTATTTGCTAGTTGTACAATTGTATTTTGTTTCAGAAAAACACAAAAAGAGTTTCTATTTTCAGAATTTGTTTTAGATGATCATTTGTAGGTTCAGATGCATGTCATATCTGAATCCATCACCCATCAAACTTATCTTCATAATGGCACCCAGTTAAATGGTCATAATGTTAAATTTTGAAATCAAGTTGTCTTTGTGAGTGCAAGGTCTCATTCGTATGAATGAACATAGAGAATGACTCGTTCGACCGAATGACCTCATTCCAACGAATGAGTCATTCGGTCGAATCAACCTGGGCCGAAGGAAGTCATTCGTCTGTTTCATTCACTGAATGATCATTGAGTTTGAATCTCTTTCAGCCGAATGAACTTGGGGCGAAACAACTCATTTGCTGGAGTCATTCGGCGAATGACTGTTACTATTTAAACACTTAATTCGGCCGAACTACTCCATTCTCCCCTTTTTCATTCTCTCGCTCTTAAGTATGTGTTATTCGCCCGAATCACACCTTCTAACCATTTTACTGATTTCTTCTTCGATTCACTAAACTTCATACTGATAGTTCATATCTTCTTCATCTCAGGTACTGGTGGATCAAATATGGTCGACTTTTAACCATGAACTCTCTGAAATCAGTTCAAAAATCAGGGTTTTAGGGTTCCAATCTGTCTGTCAGAATAGATGGATTAAATGGACTTGAATCCACATTAGACCAGTTTTAATAATGTTAATTGGTTGATTCTGAGTATGTGTGCACGATTTTTATGAGCTGATTTGAAGATTTGTCATCTGGAATTTTGAATCTCAATAGTCAGCCGAATGACGCCATTCGGCAAATGGCTTATTCGGTGAATGAAGTTCATTCGACAGTATGACTCATTCGACAGAATGACTCATTCGGTCAACATGCTCATTCGACTAAGGATCATTCGGCCAAATCAATTACATTCGGCCAAATGATGTACTTGTTAGTAGTTCTGATTTGATTCTACTGATCAACGGAATTGGACTAACATGCGTATTTCTTTGTTTTTCAGTATGGCTGGATACAAATCAGTGACCAAGAGCAACATTTGTGCATACTTGGATCTTATCACGGCGAATGCCCGTCACTTCACTGAGATCATCACTTTTCTGTGACGTTCCAGGATCTTTGCTGCTATTTCTACTGTTCATGTGCCCTATCAGTCTCATCAGCAGGACTTCTGGAGTTCAGCTGACATTGACTGTGAGGTTGAGCCACCAGTCATCAGGGACAAGGTGCTAGGACATGATGTAGTTGTCTATGCTGAGCATATCAGGAGGATATGTGGTTTTCAGGATACACCGGATCAACCGATTCTACTTGACCGCTACTTGGTTTCGTGGTTGTTTCATGCGGTGCAGGTATGATGGTTATCTTGGAGCTAGAATTCTCAACAAGGCATTCATGTCTCCTCAGTTCAAGTATTTAGGCCATGTGCTTATTCATTGCCTGGGCTCTAGGAGAGGTGGTTTTGATCACATGAGGGAGACAATACAGTGTGCATTTGTCGCCTTGGTGCTGAACCGACCCTTCAACTTTTCAGAGATGATATTCACTCACATGAAGGAGAATGTGATGCTCAAGGGAGACAAGAATTTTCTTATGTACCCTCGGTTCCTCCAGCAGTTGATTGATGCTTAGTTACCAGACTTACCAAACATCAATGCTGATATTATTCACTTGGAGCATATGAATGGTATCACTCTCAAGAGAGTGATGTCATACAGAGAAAAGGAAAGGAAGCCTACAGTGCGTACATTGTTTGGTCATCTTCTGAGATGTGATTATATAGCTCCAGTTGGTAGGAGATGGAGGCACGATGACTCAGACTCCGATATGGAAGATATTGTTGTTCCTGGTGATGAGGGTGATGATGATGGAGATGGTGGTGCTGATGATGTAGAAGGTGGTGCTAGTGGTGTTAGTGTTGGTGTGAGTACTGTTGGTGTTAGTGTTGCTGCTGATGTCATTGTTACTATTGCTGGTGTTAGTATGGTTGAGGCTGGTGTGTTGGATGTTAGTGTAGTTGGTGTAAGCACTGTTGCTGGAACTAGTACATCTGGTGCTGATAATGATGATGTTGACATTGATTATTTACTGGAGCTAGATTTTATGGCCACTACTACATACACAGTTTCTAGTCCACTTGATATGACTGGTACTACCTCTGTAGAAGACAAGGAGGATTCAGATGAATCAGAAGATGAAGGTGGTGAGGATGGAGGTGAAGGTACTGAGAGTTCTGACTCAGAGGACAATCCTGATGATGATTTTGAAGATGTATGGGTGGGAGGTAGACTGATAAAGAAGAGGAAGAGACGTAGTGAAGCTGAGCTTGAAGAGATTACTGATCCTTCTTTTATCCCAGAGTTTGACCTGTCTCCTCCTCCATGCACTTCTTCTGTTACAGCCACTGCAGCTGTGTCTGTTGCTGCGGCAGTTCAGTCCACATCATCTCCCTCAGGCAAGAGGAAAAGGGCTAGGATTCTCTTTCAGAGGAGGTCAGAACTGTCAACTCCTGTCACAACGGCTGTTACATCAGTGGCAGCAGTTGCAGTTTCTTCACTGGCCAGGTCAAGGGCTGTTCCGACACGTTCCACTGTTGCCCTTCTGACTACCTCTGGTATTCAGGCTCCTATTTACACTACTGCCTCTGTTAGTCCTTCCACCACTCGAGCTGATCTGATTATACCTACTGTTTCAGTTTTCAAGCAGTTGAGTACACTGAACAATATGGTCCTTAGGCTGATGGAAAGGAACCTGGAGCAAGAGAAGAAGAACAGAGAGCAGGAGTTAGTGATTGTTCAGCTCACTCAGAGGATAACTGATCAGGATACTTTGTTGATTCAAGCTGCAGATCAAAGGGCAGATCTGAGAGCAAGATCACCTCAACAGAAGGAACAACTGCTGATTTCAGTGACCGTATCCTTGTCCTGGAAGCTGAAAATGCCCGACTTGCCGAACTTGTTGAAAATTCTAAAGAGGGCACCCCAAGGATTGAAGGCACTGCAGCTAACTCCGATGATTCAGATGAAGAGAAAGAAGAAGATGATGATGATGATGAAGAACAAGATGATCAAGAAGAAGAAGAGGAATCTGATGAGGAGAAGGTTGATTATGAAGAGTCAGACAAAGATGATGACTCTGATGGTGATGATGAAGATGGGTCAGGGAGCGGGTCTGCTAGTTCTTCTAGTTCAGATGATGCTGATGAGCAAGCCCCTCCTCCTGAGATCAGGACAAAGACCAAGCACGATAAGAGTGCTAAGGCTCCTTCTCCTCCTCTTACTCATACAGAAGAACCTGCAACTACTGAGGAAGTCGAAGCTGTGCCCTTGAGACATCGATTGGACGAGACACTTACGATGATTTTGGATGCTCAGGGCATTATACAACACTCACTTAGCTATGACAAGGAGGAGGGAGAGAATATTCACTACTTAACAAAGGAACAGATAGCAGAGCTGTTCCAGTTGAACCCGGACGAGGTTGTGATTGATGACACCTCAGCTCCTGCTTATGATGTGCCTTCTCCTGAATTTTTTATGATGTTGATGAGGTTATATTGGAGGATGTTACAGAGGTAGAGACTCCAAAGTACACTTCAGCTGAAGACGAACTGCCTACTTGCACTGACCTGTTTGATCAAGCCATTGAAGAGATACTGAGCAGATATGTAGAAAAACAAGTCGGTGGTGGTAAGTCTTCAGCTGATGACATTCAACAAAGGAAAGAAGAGTGGAATGCGTATTAGGAAACTTTGAAGAAGGAGAGTACTATGAAGATGCCAGCAACTCACACTAAAGTCTATAGGACCAAAGGCTACAAGGCTGGTGGTCAGATTCTTAGCTGGGCATACTTTCATGACTTGGGATGCTATGCTGTAAAGAGAGAATAGGGAATTGATTATTTCAAGCATCCACATGATTTCAATACGCTGCCAGGATTCGAAGTCAATAAACTTGCGGGCTTGAAGATGTTATACAGCGATGGCTCAGGGATGTCAGCTTGGTTCTCCAGACAGCTACAATATGAGTATAGAAAGAGGTGGGTGAACTTCAGGCCTCAGCAACCTGAAAGATATTACTTTCCAGAGATAGATGGAGATACCCGGAAGCATAAAGTGATCTTGAAGTGGCTTCCTCCTAAAGTCATGAAGAAGATTCCGTTGAGGAAGATGCGTCAAGACTTTTTGGAAGGCTTCCGATGGTATTATGACGGGCGTACTGGAGAGGCTGTAATTGTGATTTGCAAAGACAAGAACTGGGAAACTGAACATTTATTTGATCCGATGTGGTTGACCAATCTGTCTCACAGTGATGTCAAGATTCTGTACTTCCATCAGATGTTCTTCGATGTTGCCGACATAGAACAAGCCATGCAGTTCATGAGAGTCATTCGTATTTGTATGGTGTTCAGGATACATGCTGGAGCTGATTGGAAAGCTATTTCCGACAAACATTTCAAGAAAGACACTTCCAAGGAGTGAACTAGGTCCAAGGGGGAGTTTGTAGATGCATTAAATGTCCCTAGTTCTACTTTGTATTATCCTTATGTATAAAGTTTATAATATTAAATGGAAGTTGTCTTTCTATATATTGTTCTTAATGTTTATCATTGATTATGTTTGATTATGTTTAAAGTTGAATTTATATGTCTTACAGACCCATTCGGGCGAATGGCTCTAAGAATGAAGCCATTCTGCCGAATGAACGCTTACAGAATGACTTGGGCGAACGAATGAATCATTCGCAGAATGACTCATTCGATTGACCTGTCCATTCGGCTGATTCATTCGCCGAATGAGTTCATTCGGCCACTCATTCGGCCGAATGATGACAGCCTATATATACAAGTTCAAACTTTGTCAAACCTAAATTTCCAGAGCCCCCTTTCTTCCCAGAGCACTCCAGTGTCAAACCCTAGAAGATTTGAGCCGTTCTTGCTGTCCAAGTTCGATTCTTAACCTGTGGTGCTCCATCAAGCATCAAACGTTCATCCATTACCTTCGGATCACCAAGGTTGTTGTTGGTTTCAAGTGGAAAACCCTGGAATAGGATTCTGCACTATTCCAGAGGCTGTAGAGCAGATATCCATTGGAAACGGATTTTTTCCGAGCTCCTACTTGGTCCTACACAGAATCTGGATGCTAACATAAGGAGAAGGAATGACCCCGCGTTTTCTTGCGCTGTCATAGTTGCTAGGGCACCGGAGTTTCTAACATGCAATAACAATCCCTCATCCTGTCACCAATGTCTTGTCCCTGTGCAGGTTACTGTTTGGGTCTCTACTTGCCCAGAAGTTGAATCTTGGGAGTTCAAGCAGGGACTTAGACATGAAATAACAATTCCTCTTGATCGGAGTGATCGGAAGCACCGCCGCCGCTTCCGCCTTTGAAGAAATCAGGGTTTTCTCTGTTCTTATTCTACTGAAAAAGAAAGTGTTATTGAACTGTGTGTTTTTGGTTAGTTGTGAATGAAGAAGAAGGGTGGTGGCTCCCCTTTTTATACAAATTTTGGAACCTACCCGGATCACTAAGGATCCGAGTGTTTGTTTTAGTACCCGAAATAGTATTCCGTCCTATTTACACTTTTTCCCCAAAATCCTATCCTTTTACTGTTTAGTTTGATTTGCTTTAAATGTTTGTGTCCTACCTACTCTCCTTTACCCATTTCCTTTTGCAGCGTTTCACATAGATTGGAATCTTTACTATATTTAGTATTACGGTTCTAGTGACACATCACATCACTTTGACTTTAACTTTTACCATTTTCGTCCTTTTCCTCTACCGAGTACGACAACACCTTATTATATTTTATGTTAAATAATAATAATTATTTATCATTTCATTATTTCTTTACCAACAATTTACTGATGTTACAGGTACCAACTTGTGCGCCTCAACTCCCAAAGAGACCACTCATTAAATAACTATAATATATGAATTATTTAATGCGAGATAAACAAGCAACGGAATAAAGGTCATCATTCATATTAACAGAACTTACATTCAAGTAAATTATATGGACAGAATATTTACAATACAAAATTTTACAATACAAGAGTTTATCCTTCATACAACAAAACATATCCATTCAAAGGAAGTAATGGAGGAGATTTTTCATCCACGTGGTTTCCTACCTAGTTGTCTCCCTCGTCTACTCCATTCTCCTACACCTTTGCTTTCCCCTTTTTCCCTTTCTCGGAGGTATTGCTGACACATGACAAAAACAAGTTCAGTAAAAATTGGTGAGTTCTATGTTTTTAAGCATATTCAAAACTCCTTTATATGTGAGAGTAAGTACAAATACTTTACATAATTCCACGATTCTTATTTAAGAACCCCAAACACAACAAACCATTTTTTGAATTATCAACTAATCACATATATTTATAAGATTATAAATTAACTAAGCAACATGTAAATAAGTCACTGTCTTAGGGTCAGGTTCACCATATTCTAGGCATGTCTTCACCGGCCACATTCAGCTAATTCATCAACTAGCCCCTTTTTATTGACGCCTTGGACCGGGCTATTCCTCTCATAGCAAATAGGTAAAATCTCAACACTATGAGACCGACAGTATACGAACCTCTTCGTCTGATGCATTAGTTTCAATCACAATCCAAAACATAATTTATGCATTTATGGTAACATGTATAATTATTATGTGCCAGCTCAACACATATAAAAATAGAGCCTCATTGAACTCACCCTGTTGTTCTCTTAACTTAACATTCTTTAAGTCTTCAACAAAGTATCAATGACCTATAATAACATTCGTATAGTACTATTTAGCGTACTGCAGATATTTGCGAATGTCTTGTGCATTCGCAGAGGTACGGAAATTATAAGTTTGTTCATTCGTAAAGTCATGGTTCATGCGTAAACATTTGTAACTGGTCATTCTCAATCATACTAAGTATGATTTACTTGTTCGCCAATGTTCGCAATTACCCAATTACTCATTCGCACTTACTCCGAGTATCATTTACTTGTTCGCAATTCCTTGAGATTACTCATTCGCGAATGTCCCAAGTATAATCTACTCATTCGTAAAAGTTTATGATCATTCGTAAATGATCCAATTATACTGGATTACTTGTTTGCAAATGTCTAGAATTATTCCTCCTCAATTGTTCCAAGTACTAATTACTTGTTCTCAAACACTCCGGGCTAATCATCCTCAGATTTTCCAATTAGTCTTTCGCAAACACTCCGGATTACTCATCCGCAAATGTCCGAAGTAATAGCTACTGGTTTATTTCTTCATGAATCTCTTTTGCGAATATTCTTCAATGATGATACCAAGTATAACGTGTCTGTTCGCAATTACTTCTAGATACTTATTTATACTTTTCTTAATCTCTTAATGAATTCTTTCTATAAAATTTAATAATTAATAAAATTCGCCACCTTTTTTCTGGAATTATACATTTTTGATACAAAATTCTAAATTTATTTTTATACACCATATATGGTTAGTTTATCAATTAGCTGAATGTGGCCGGTGACGACTGGCCTGACAGAGGGTGAACGTGACCCTAAGACAGTGACTTATTTACATGTTGCTTAGTTAATTTATAGTTATATAAATATATGTGATTAATTGATAATTCAATAAATGATATGGTTTGTTTGGGGTTCTTAAATAAGAATCATGGAAAATAAGTCACTCTCTTAGGGTCAAGTTCACCCTCAGCCAGGCCAGCCGTCACCGGCCACATTCCTCCCCTAGCTATTCCTCCTCGAGCAAATAGATAAAATCTCAACACTATGAGACGACAGTATACGACCCTATTCGTCTAATGTATTAGTTTCAATCACAATCCAAAACATAATTTATGAATTTATGGTAACATGTATAATTATTAAGTGCCAGCTCAACACATATAAAAATAGAGCATCATAAAACTCCCCGGGTTGTTCTCTTAACTTAACTTTCTTTAAGTCGTCAACCAAGTATCAGTGACCTATAATAACATTCATATAGTACTATTTAGTGTACTGCAGATATTTGCGAATGTCTTGTTCATTCGTAGAGGTACTGAAATTATAAGTTTGTTCATTCGTAAAGTCATTGTTAATGCGTAAACATTTGTAACTGGTAATTCTCAATCATACTAAGTATGATTTACGTGTTCGCAAATGTTCGCAATTACCAAATTACTCATTCACACTTACTCCGAGTATCATTTACTTGTTCGCTATTGCTTGAGATTACTCATTCGCAAATGTCCCAAGTATAATCTACTAGTTCGTAAAAGTGTATGATCATTCGTAAATCTTCCAAGTATACTGGTTTACTTGTTCGGAAATGTCTAGAATTATTCCTCCGCTATTGTTCCAAGTACTAATTACTTGTTCGCATACACTCCGGGCTAATCATCCACAGATGTTTCAAGTAGTCGTTAGCAAACACTCCAGATTACTCATCCGCAAATGTCCCAAGTAATAGCTACTTGTTTATTTCTTCATGAATCTCTTTTGAGAATATTCTTTTATGATGATACCAAGTATACCGTGTACGTTCACAATTACTTCTAGGTACTTATTTAAACTTTGCTTAATCTCTTAATGAATTCTTTCTATCAAATTTAATCATAACTAAATGTTTCCCCCTTTTTTCTGGAATTATACATTTTTGATACAAATTTTTAAATTTATTTTTATACACCATAGACTGTTAGTTGACCAATTAGCTGAATGTGGTCGGTGACGACTGGCCTGGCAGAGGGTGAACGTGACCCTAAGACAGTGACTTATTTACATGTTGTTTAGTTAATTTATAATAATATAAATATATGTGATTAGTTGATAATTCAATAAATGGTTTGATTTGTTTGGGGGTTCTTAAATAAGAATTGTGGAAAATAAGTCACTGTCTTAGGGTCACGTTCACCCTCTGCCAGGCCAGTCGTCACCGGCCACATTCCTCCCCTAGCTATTCCTCCCCGAGCAAATAGATAAAATCTCAAAACTATGAGACGACAGTACACGAACCTATTCATCTAATGTATTTGTTTCAATCACAATCCAAAACATAATTTACGCATTTATGGTAACATGTATAATTATTATGTGCCAGCTCAAAACATATAAAAGTAGAGCGTCATAGAACTCGCCGGGTTGCTCTCTTAACATATCTTTCTTTAAGTCGCCAACCAAGTATCAATGACCTATAATAACATTCATATAGTACTATTTAGCGTACTGCAGATATTTACGAATGTGTGACAACTAGTGTCACACCCCGAGCCGGCGGGCCGGATCGTGTGCCTCGTCGGGCGGAATGGTCCCAGGGCGCGATATCGGAAGTGATAATCATGATGATCAGATTGTTTACATTGCACATGATGTATAATGAGAAAATACTAAATAAAATAGAATTACAAAGTTAAGTTACATCCGTTCAATTTATAATTTAACAATGTAAATCTATCATCAACATCATAATCCATCTATCTTGTATCTGCATAAGATATACAAGATAAATTATATAATGATGTTCAAAAGTATGCAAATCCAAAATACTAGGTCCTCTAAATAGCATCCTAGTCCAAAAGCATAACTTCTTAGTTAGACATGTTCATCACCTGAGAAGTCATGCAAAAAGATCAAGTCAACACATAGTTGGTCAGTTCATGTAGTTTTATTTGAAAATATATTTGAATAAACATGCTCGAATGACAACCTTAACCTCATTAACAACTAGAATGTCGAGTTTGACAACTAGAATGTCGAATTTGGGGGAGAAATGAGGGAGATATGATGGTTTGAAGTTGAGGTGGTATGGGGTGACGGGAAAAACGTGAATCTTGGGGAAGAAGGGTTCTTCAGCTGCAATTTGTGAACAAAAAGGGGGAAAAAGTGGGGTTTTATACCCCGGGTGTTCACCCACGTGTTCGGTCTCGCTCGGTTTCGGTTTCGCGCGTCGTTTCCGGAACTTCTCGAAATGAAACGTAACGTTGTAAAATTAGAAATTTTCGGAACATTTTAAGGTTGTAATTCCTAATAGTATTCTAAATATATTTCTATCACTTTTAAAATTTCGAAACGTTAATTTTTATTTGTTTCACCGGTTCGTATCGTTTTCGCGCGTATTCATACGGATCGTCACCCGAACGAACACGGTGACAACGTTACTTTCCGATAAGGTTTTCTAATTATTGGACATCATTCAGAACGTTAAACTTACAGATATATTTGTGCGAATCGTCACTCGCACGAATACTCCATAAATTTAATATTCACATAACGACGTCTGTTATTGTTTTGTTATGTACAACCTCACATACGTTTATACATTATAAAGTCCTAACTAACATTCACATAACAATTTGTATTGTCAGACATGATTCTGACTGTTAAACCATGGATTCACGATATGTTTTCTGAAATAAATGCTTAATAGATTCATATTGAACATCAATTGAAGATAATACACATGTAATACACATAGTTCGTACCTGATCTACTATACGCGTTACTGTTCAGACCACGGTTCGAACACTGATGTTACAACCAGTACCGAATCGTCCGGCTAATCCGTACGGTATGCGTACTTTCACCTTTTACGATGTGTAAATATAATGTGCAAATATTTTTCTGACAACAGGACTATGAAAACAATTAGCAATTGTAGGTATTTTGTCACACCCCCAAATTCCCACTCGTGGTGTCAGTCCACGTGGGTGTGACGTGGCTAGGATCACAGCTCAAGGTCATATAAAACGACTCTATATTGGTTACACAATCACACAGATTTGTAAAAATAATGCAAGTTCAATAATAAGCAGAGGAAAATGTTTAATATCTTAAGTGGCGGAAATATAGAGTAATACAACGAAAAGTAGATTGTATCAGACAATACATAGTTTTAAATCGTTTTTAAAGCAAAAACATATGCACACAATCATAAGACACGAGTCTATATGCCAATCAGACTCCTTAGTGTTTCCAAGTGCGCATCCTAGCGTAAGCTCCATTAGTTACCTGAGAATACATGCGAAAAGTGTCAACTAAAAAGTTGGTGAGTTCACAGGTTTAGACAGACTGAACAGTAAACAAACATATACTGGGTCTGTTAAGTTTTGTTGTTGGATCTACGATCCGTGGAGTGTGTCAGTTCATCTTACCGAAACTAGACTGTTCCCGTTTGCCTCCGCAGGTCATCGCTGAACCCGCATTCCCATCGAAATTACACTCGTTATGACCTTCAGTCAACATTGGTGCCGAGTGGGGTTAGTCAAACCCAGTATTACTACGTAATTACGACTCGTTTGTGATACAACTAACGGTAAGGATAAGTGAGGACTTTAAGCGATAATAGTTACACTCGAAAATGGTTTTCACAACATACCAGTCATATATCTAAAATAGTTGCATAGTATTCACACCCCAAAGTTAAGTAAAACAGTATAAGAGTAAAAGTGGGGCTGTAATCTCACCTGAGTTACGTAGTGCGTTCTTACAGAATCGAGTAGCTCACCGGCTAGCAGTTACCTATATCACATAGGTGTTATGAGTTCGTGTTCACATATGTGGGTCTCACAGGACCGTGTTCGTGTCTAACAACTCTAAGTTGTTATGTAGGTCGTGTTGACCGTGTCTGACCGTGTTGACCGTGTTTGACCTAACGACCCGTTGGTGACGGTTTTGGATCAAGTGTTCGTGTAATGTGTGGTTTAGTGTCGTGTGATGTGTACGGATACCAAAATTCACTTTCGTGAGGAAACTTACTATTTATAGTAAGTTTCTATTTCAGAAAAGTTTCCATATTTGGCAAGTCAAGTCATAAATCATAATCCGTTTATTCTAACATGCATATTTATCCTAAATGAGCATGTTATCACCAAGCACATAGTTACACATAGCCGGTTTAGCGTAGTTTGCGCGTAAAAGTTACTAAAATTAGGAAGTTGCACGAATAAGCATATTTACACAAGCTTGATAATCAATATCAACAAAACATCATTATCTTAGTCCTAATAAACCATAAAATCATATTCGCTACAACAAACATGCTATTATTCGCAGACTTTGCAAAATAAAGTTACTATTTATAGTAACTCGTGAAAAATACCCGAAACTCATTCTTTTATCATCATTAATCCACCAAAAACATTATATTAACTTCAAAGAAGCACATTAGACACACAACATTATCAAAATCAACATTTCTCATTATCTTATGACAAAAAGTTACTATACTTAACATTAATGAAGATATCATTTTACACAATCCCAACGATCTCAATGCATCTAATAACCATCGTTGCTACTTCTAAACTTCATTTTTAGACACAATTTATAAATCTAAACACATGCATTTGGCTATTTCATCATAAACCACAATTTCAAAAGATTAAAGTTACCATAATTAGCAATAATGCCCAAACGACCATTACTAGACATAATTCTTCATTCTAACCATGTAGAACATCTCAAATATCATTTCTAATAACATTTCATCATCAAAAATCATCAAAATTAACATAGATCATCATCCATTTTTCAAATCAGTAGGTAACATCATCAAATAGCATATTCATAGACTCAAGATTTCGTGATAATGGTGGTGATGGTGATGCATTTAACCAAGATGGCTTGCATGTGTGATTAGAGACGATTTTAAGCAAGATTAGGCATGGAATCTACCTCACAAAGGTTTAGATTGACGAAATGGGGCTTGAGCAGGTCTATAAGGGCTCTAATCGTGGCTGAGGTCGAGAACACAACAGCTTTCTTGGTTCTTCGATCTCCTCGTTCGAGCTTGGCCTTTGAATCCTCTATGGATCTCCAAATGATGCTCTTGTTAGTTGCTATGGATGAAAATGATGGTAACAGGTCGAGAGAAAGTGAGTAGCAGAATGATTAGCCTTGGATTTATAAAGATTATTTGCGTGTCGGGGTCGTCGCGTACCGCGACACCTGTTAAAAAGTAGCTCCGCGTAGCGCGGCGATTAAAATAATAATTCTGTTCCCGAAACACGCCGTGTACCGCGGTGGTGGAAGATGATCGGTCGTCGCGTACCGCGACGGTTTTCGAAGAATTCAAATTTTTCCCGCCCAGGCTTCGCGTACCGCGAAAGCCCAATTGGGTGCCCATCGCGTACCACGATGGGTCTCGGTTGAGCCCACTAAGCCCAATTTCATTGTTTTGAAGCGAATTTCTCGAATTTATCGACTACGAACATCGTTTCTCGACATGTGAGCATTGTTCTACTTAACTTAGGTTCCCCGGAACCTATTGTGCAGTGAAAGTGTTCTGTGGTTCGATCCGTTCACCCACATTCGTCATTCATGACACGTGCGAGTTTTGTGCGATAATTCCTTGAATCATCGGTGTGTTTGAACTGTTGTCCCACATGTCACACTAAACATTCATAATTCTAGTGCCACGTATGCAATAATAATACATATTATTATTTAAAATAAAGAAATGCTTACCTGGAAAATGCGAGGTGTCATATCATCCCCCAGTTAATAGGAATTTAGTCCCGAAATTCAGTTCGTGTTGCTCGTGCCAATTTGGTCGGAGAATAAGCGAGGGTATTTCTTTTTCATCTGGTCCTCTCGTTCCCAGGTGTATTCCGGTCCACGCCGTGAATTCCATCGTGCCTTAACTATTGGTATGCGACTAAGTTTAAACTTCTTGGTTTCCCGGTCCATGATTTCCACCGGTTCCTCAACGAAATGAAGTTGTTCGTCAATCTGGATTTCCTCTAAAGGAATTGCGAGCGTTTCGTCTGATAAGTACTTCTTGAGATTTGATACGTGGAACACGTTATGCACGCTACTCAATTATTGTGGTAGTTGTAGCTCGTAGGCCACAGGGCCTATTCGTTTGGTGATTTCAAATGGTCCGATATATCAAGGGTTCAACTTTCCCCGCTTCCCAAACCGGATCACTCCCTTCTAAGGCGAGACTTTAAGGAGTACTCAGTCTCCCACTTGGAATTCCAAAGGTTTACGTTTCTTATCGGCATAGCTTTTCTGTCGATCCCGAGCTGCTGCCATTCTGTTACGTATCTGCACGATCTTTTCTGTTGTTTCGTGCACAAGTTTGGGTCCGGTCAGTTGACTTTCGCCAACTTCTGCCCAACAGAGCGGTGATCTGCACTTACGTCCGTAAAGTGCTTCAAACGGTGCAGCCCCAATGCTGGTGTGGTAACTGTTATTATATGAGAACTCAACTAAAGGTAAGTGAGTCTCCCAGCTGTTACCGAAGTCGATCACACATGCCCGAAGCATGTCCTCCAAGTTCTGGATGGTTCGTTCACTCTGACCATCCGTCTGCAGGTGATAAGCAGTGCTCATGTCCAACCTCGTCCCGAGTGCCTTGTGTAAGGACTTCCAAAAATGTGCCGTGAAACGGCTGTCTCAGTCGGATGTTATGGAGATTGGGAGTCCGTGTCTGGATACGATTTCCTTCAAGTATATTCGGGTTAGCTTTTCCAACTTATCGGTTTCCTTAATCGGTAGAAAGTGTGCCGATTTCGTGAGTCGGTCTACGATAACCCAGATGGTATCGCAGCCATTTGCTGTCTTCGGCAGCTTGGTGATAAAATCCATGGAAATATGTTCCCATTTCCATACCGGAGTTTCCGGTTGTTGAAGTAGCCCTGACGGTTTCTGATATTCGACTTTCACCTTTGAGCAAGTCAGGCACTTACTCAAATAAGTCGTAATTTCTGACTTCATGTTAGGCCACCAGTCAGTGGTCTTCAAATCGTGATACATTTTGTCAGAGCCTGGATGCACTGAGTATCGGCTCTTGTGAGCTTCATCCATCACTACTTCTCTCAGTCCCCCGTAGTGTGGAATCCAAATCCGATCCATCAGGTAGTAAGCTCCGTCGTCTTTCTGTTTCATCTGTTTATCCATACCCCGTATAGCTTCGTGGGTAAGGTTTTCCTTTTTCAGAGCTTCTTGTTGTGCGACTCGGATTTGATTAGGTAGTTCAGAGTGAATGGTGAGTTGTAGTGCACGTACGCGTTTGGTTGTCTCTTTTCTGCTTAACGCGTCAGCCACTACGTTGGCCTTTCTGTGATGATACTTGATTGCACAATCATAATCGCCTATCAGCTCGACCCATCTGCGTTGTCTCATGTTCAGTTCTTTTTGGTCGAAAATGTGTTGTCGGCTCTTATGAGCAGTGAATATTGTGCATTTGGTGCCGTACAGATAGTGTCGCCAGATCTTCAGTGCGAACACTACGGCTCCTAATTTCAGATCATGGGTTTCGTAGTTCTTCTCGTGCACCTTTAATTGTCGTGAAGCATAAGCTATGACTTTCTCGCGTTGCATCAGCTCACAACCAAGTCCTTGCTTCGATGCGTCGAAGTAGACTACAAAGTCTTCGCACCCGTCTGGTAGTGATAGGATCGGTGCGCTGCACAGCTTCTGTTTCAATAATTCGAATGAAGCTTCTTGTTTTTCTCCCCATTCGAACTTCTTATCTTTATGCATAAGGGAAGTCAATGATTGTGCGATCTTCGAGAATCCCTCGATAAATCGCCTGTAGTACCCGGCCAATCCCAGGAACTGTCGCACCTCAGTGAGAGTCTTGGGTGCTGCCCAGTTCTTAATGGCCTAGATGTTGGCTGGGTCTACGTGTATCCCTTTCTCGTTCACCACGTGCCCAAGGAACTGAACTTCGCGAATCCAAAAATCGCATTTGGAAAACTTCGCGTATAGTTGTTCCTTCTTCAGTAGTTCCAAGACGCGTCTCAAGTGTTCGGCATGTTCTTCTTGACTCTTGGAGTAAATCAAGATATCGTCTGTGAATACGATTACGAATTTGTCCAGATACGGCTTACACACCCGATTCATGAGATCCATGAATACTGCTGGTGCGTTGGTCAGTCCGAAAGGCATGACCAAAAATTCGTAATGTCCGTATCGTGTTCTGAAGGCTGTCTTCGGTATGTCTCCTTCCTGTATTCTAAGTTGATGGTAACCGGATCTTAAATCGATCTTCGAATAGTAGCTTGACCCTTGCAATTGGTCAAACAGGTCGTCTATTCGAGGTAGAGGGTATCGATTTTTGATCGTTCCTTTGTTCAGCTCTCGATAGTCTATACACATATGGAATGAACCGTCTTTCTTTTTCACGAACCAGACCGGTGCTCCCCAAGGTGAGAAGCTCGGTCGTATAAATCCTTTATCTAACTACTCCTGTAGTTGATTAGATAGTTCTTGCATTTCAGTAGGAGCCAATCAGTGTGGTGCTTTGGCTATTGGTGCTGCTCCTGGGGTTAGATCTATCTGGAACTCCACTTGTCGCGGTGGTGGTAGCCCCGGTAGATCATCAGGAAAGACTTCTGGAAAATCGCGAACAACAGCGATGTCCTCAATCTTCCGTTCCTTCTTTGGTTGTTCGGTAATGAGTGCTAGGATAGCTGTGTATCCCTTCTTCAGGTATTTGCTTGCCTTCATGTAGGACATGATGTTTAACGGTATTCCGCGCCGTTCCCTTTGGATTGAGATCTGCTCTCCACTTGGCAGCGTAATTCCCACAATCTTCCCATTGCATACGATCTCAGCGTGGTTTGTAGATAGCCAATCCATTCCAATCACCACGTCGAAGCTCCCGAGAGTTACCGGCATCAGGTCAATCACCATTTGGTGGTCTGCTAGCATCAGAACACATCCCTTGATGATATGTTGTGTTTCGATCAATTTGCCGTCTGCTAACTCTACGGTGTACTTATAGTCTAGTGGTGTTGGTGTCATATTAAGCAGTTTACTAAAGTCTTTAGAGATAAAACTCCTATCGGCACCGGTATCAAATAATATACTAGCATAAACATTATTTAAAAGAAAAGTACCGGTGACGACGTTGGGGTCATCTTTAGCTTCTCCCGAGCCAATCACTAAGGCTCGTCCCTTTGCTGTACCTCCACCACCCATTTTCAGTTGCGGGCAGTCCCTCCGCATGTGTCCCAGTTTACCGCACTCATAACACCCCTTGAGAGTGTTTTGATTGTTGTTGTTGTTAGGGTTGGGGTTTGATCGGCATTCCTTGGCTAAATGCCCGTTTCTGCCGCAGTTGGTGCACTTGACCCTTTTGCATGGGCCGAAGTGATGAAAGTTACAGGTGTTGCATTTTGGGTTGTTGCCCTGATATCCCCCTTTGCCTTGAGTGTTCGGCTGGGTGGCAGTGAAAGCCTTAGCAGGAGCTGGTCGGTGTTGGGTTGGTTGCTGATGTGAGAAGGTTCGGTTATTGCTGGGCTCCCACTTTCGCTTGGGTTCTTGGGGTTTCAGATGTTCACCCCTCTTTGGCAGCTTTCCCTGGGCTACTGCCTGATCAGTCAGCTTGTGTGCCAAACGAATCAGTGGTTGGATTGTGGTGTGGTCAGAAGCTGTCACCATGCTCTGTATCTATTCCGGCAACCCACTAGTGAATTGCTCAATCTTCTTGTACTCCGGTGTCACCATTGCCGGGCACAGCTTGCACAGCTCATGAAATCGAGTACAGTATTTCTCGATCTCGGATCCTACCATCTTGAGCACCCAAAAGTCTTCCTCCAGTTTCCTGATCTCATCACGTGGACAATATTCCTCGTGAAGCATCAGGCTGAAGTTCTCCCATGGGATAGTATTTGCAGTCTCCAGTCCTAATGTCTGGACATGGGTATTCCACCAGGTGAGGGCTGGTCCCTCAAGAGTTCCGGTAGCATACTTCACCCTATTTTCCTCAGCGCATTCAGCCATGGCGAAAACCGATTCCAGCTTTTCAATCCAGCGGAGCAGTCCCACTGCTCCTTCTGTCCCTTGGAACTTGTGAGGGTGGCAACTCAGAAAGGCTTTAAACGTGCATCCCTTTGCTGTGCTCCCTTGAGTTCCTGTGCATCGGAGTTCAATGTAACGAGTTAGTGTTAGCGTTGCCTATGCTAAGTTAGTTACATTAGGTAGGTGTTAGTACCGTTGTTGGTGCCGCTAGTCTCGCTGGCAAGTCGGTTTGCTTCGTACTCAGCGAGTACTTTGTTGACCTTACGTTCGACCATCATGTTGATCCTTGCCTTTTCGGCCTTACGTTTGAGATTGCAGGCATTGGGTCCCCTTCCAGACATGATTCTATATGGAAAGATTAGAACGTTAGTTAGCATGAGTTAGAGTGTTAGCCGATTGTCATGTCAGATGTCAAGTTAGATGTTATGTTAACAAGAAACCATAGTCAAGACATAAATAAAGCAAATCATCATTCTAATAATAATAACTTGAAGTACAATGATTTCAAAAGATAATAGCAACATAAGTTTGTACGAGCACATCCTGCTCGTTTAGGCAAATGTAAAGAAACATAAATGAAAGTAACTCGGCTAATCTGAGTCCATGGTGACGCGTGAAATGTCACTATCAGCATCCTCATCATCATCATCCTCCTCTGGATCCTCATTGGGATCCTCATCGAAGTCTCCTTCTTCGAGGTCATTGGCCTCGAATTGGGGACCGTCATCCTATGGTGGTTCCTCAATAAACTGCGCAGCCCACGCGTTAAGCATGGCCTCGCTAGCCTGGACCATCGCCTGAGTCTCCTCGTTGGCGACGTACGTCATGCTCCTGCATGACATCCACCATCTGTCCATGCTGACTCATCAGCTGGGACACTTGGAGACGTAGAGTCTCTTCCTGCTCCTCTAATCTGTCATTTCGCCTCTCAAGACGATCGTTCTTCTCTCGAAGAACTCGGACCTCGTCCGATAGCTCGCCGCTCCTCATGGCCTCACGTCGGGAGAAAGCCACGTGAGCCGTGAATGCCTGCTCCATAGGCACTCCAAGTGGCGGTAGTCTATGGTATGTCGGTGCGTCGCCAGGATACCGTGGCGAAGGTACCCTCTCTACTATGATCCAATCCCGTATCACCATAGGGAGCCATCCCCAATACCGGGCTCGTGCCGCGTGTCGGGCCCGTCTGTCCATCTCCGCGTCGACATGTGCAACGATGTCGTCGACTCGTCGTCGACTCTCTGCGGTCAAGTCATCGGTTGCCGAGCGTCTGCCCGGGTTCCTGTTAGTTTCGTCATTGTTGGCCATTCCTGTAAGTCTCAAGTTAGTAAACAACAGTTCAACAATAATAGTAATATCAGTGTGCAAGTTTTAAGTGTAGTGTCTAGTGTAGAGCAGTGGCTATAGTCTAAGTTTACTACATGCAAACCTAGCTCCCTATAACCAAGGCTCTGATACCAGTCTGTCACACCCCCAAATTCCCACTCGTGGTGTCAGTCCATGTGGGTGTGACGTGGCCAGGATCACAGCTCATGGTCATATAGAACGACTCTATATGAATTACACAATCACACAGATTTGTAAAAATAATGCAAGTTCAATAATAAGCAGCGGAAAATGTTTAATATTTAAAGCAGTGGAAATATAGAGTAATACAGCGGAAAGTAGATTGTATCAGACAATACATAGTTTTAAATCGTTTTTAAAGCAAAAACATATGCACACAATCCTAAGACACGAGAGTATATGCCAGTCAGACTCCTTAGTGCTTCCAAGTGCGCATCCTAGCGTAAGCTCCATTAGTTACCTGAGAATACATGCGAAAAGTGTCAACTAAAAAGTTGGTGAGTTCACAGGTTTAGACGGACTGAAAAGTAAACAGACATATACTGGGTATGTTAAGTTTTGTAGTTGGATCTATGATCTGTGGAGTGTGTCAGTTCATCTTACCGAAACTAGACTGTTCCGGTTTACCTCCGCATGTCATCGCTGAACCCGCATTCCCATCGAAATTACACTCGTTATGACCTCCAGTCAACATTGGTGCCTAGTGGGGTTAGTCAAACCCAGTAGTACTACGTAATTACGACTCGTTTGCGATACAACTAACGGTAAGGATAAGTGAGGACTTTAAGCGATAATAGTTACACTCGAAAATGGTTTTCACAACAAAACAGTCATATATCTAAAATAGTTGCATAGTATTCTCACCCCAAAGTTAAGTAAAACAGTATAAGAGTAAAAGTGAGGCTGTAACCTCACCTGAGTTACGTAGTGCGATCTTACATAATCGAGTAGCTTACCGGCTAGTAGTTACCTATATCACATAGGTGTTATGAGTTCGTGTTCACATATGTGGGTCTCACAGGACCGTGTTCGTGTCTAACAACTCTAAGTTGTTATGTGGGTCGTGTTGACCGTGTTGACCGTGTTTGTCCTAACGACCCGTTGGTGACGGTTTTGGATCAAGTGTTCGTGTAATGTGTGGTTTAGTGTCGTGTGATGTGTACGGATACCAAAATTCACTCTCGTGAGGAAACTTACTTTTTATAGTAAGTTTCTATTTCAGGAAAGTTTCCATATTTGGCAAGTCAAGTCATAAATCATAATCCGTTTATTCTAACATGCATATTTATCCTAAATGAGCATATTATCACCAAGCACATAGTTACACATAGCCGGTTTAGCGTAATTTGCGCGTAAAAGTTACTAAAATTAAGAAGTTGCACGAATAAGCATATTTACACAAGCTTGATAATCAATATCAACAAAACATCATTATCTTAGTCCTAATAAACCATAAAATCATATTCGCTACAACGAACATGCTATTATTCGCAGACTTTGCAAAATAAAGTTACTATTTATAGTAACTCGTGATAAATACCCGAAACTCATTCTTTTATCATCATTAATCCATCAATAACATTATATTAACTTCAAAGAAGCACATTAGACACACAACATTATCAAAATCAACATTTCTCAACATCTTATGACAAAAAGTTACTATACTTAGTAACATTCATGAAGATCTCATTTTACACAATCCCAACGATCTCAATGCATCTAATAACCATCGTTGCTACTTCTAAACATCATTTTTAGACACATTTTATAAATCTAAACACATGCATTTGGCTATTTCATCATAAACCACAATTTCAAAATATTAAAGTTACCATAATTAGCAATAATGCCCAAACGACCATTACTAGACATAATTCTTCATTCTAACCATGTAGAACATCTCAAATATCATTTCTAATAACATTTCATCATCAAAAATCATCTAGAACAATATGGATCGTGCATGCATGTGGTCTAAAGTACCCATTTCATGGCCAAAACGACAAATCATCATTATGAGCAATCAAAATTAACATATATAGATCATCATCCATTTATCAAATCAGTAGGTAACATCATCAAATAGCAGATTCATAGACTCAAGATTTCGTGCTAATGGTGGTGATGGTGATGCATTTAACCAAGATGGCTTGCATGTGTGATTAGAGACGATTTTAAGCAAGATTAGGCATGGAATCTACCTCACAAAGGTTTAGATTGACGAAATGGGGCTTGAGCAGGTCTAGAAGGGCTCTAATCGTGGCTGAGGTCGAGAACACAACAGCTTTCTTGGTTCTTCGATCTCCTCGTTCGAGCTTGGCCTTTGAATCTTCTATGGATCTCCAAATGATGCTCTTGTTAGTTGCTATGGATGAAAATGATGGTAACAGGTCGTCTTTGATCGAGATTAAGTGTTTCAGTCGAGAGAAAGTGAGTAGAGGTTAGCAGAATGATTAGCCTTGGGTTTATAAAGATTATTTGCGTGTCGGGGTCGTCGCGTACCGCGACACCTGTCAAAAAGTAGCTCCGCGTAGCGCGGCGATTAAAATAATAATTCTGTTCCCGAAACATGCCGCGTACTGTGGTGGTGGAAGATGATCGGTCGTCGCGTACCGCGACGGTTTTCGGAGAATTCAAATTTCTCCCGCCCAGGCTTCGCGTACCGCGAAAGCCCAATTGGGTGCCCATCGCGTACCACGATGGGTCTCGGTTGAGCCCACTAAGCCCAATTTCATTGTTTTGAAGCGATTTTCTCGAATTTATCGACTACGAACATCGTTTCTCAACATGTGAGCATTGTTCTACTTAACTTACGTTCCCCGAAACCTATTGTGTAGCGAAAGTGTTATGTGGTTCGATCCATTCACCAACTTTCGTCATTCATGACACGTGCGAATTTTGTGCGATAATTCCTTGAATCATCGGTGTGTTTGAACTGTTGTGCCACGTGTCACACTAAACATTGGTAATTCTAGTGCCACGTATGCAATAATAATACATATTATTATTTAAAATAAAGAAATGCTGACCTGGAAAATGCGAGGTGTCACATATTTCAATGAAAATTGAAATATTAATATACAACAGCACACGAGAAATAACAACGGGGAATAACAAATGACAAAAGCATATCGATTTTGATCTGATGTCCACAAATAACAGGAATCAGATGGCCGAAAACTCAGTGAGAAAATAATATGAATTCGATTATAACAATGTGAAAATAGGTAAGTTCAGTTGAGTCCGTCTGTGAGGAAATACAATTCAAAACGAAAGCTCAGTATTGTTTATAAATAATAAACTGGCAGTGTGTTTGCATGGGTGACGATTCACACAAACATATCTGTGAGTTTAACATTCTGAACGATGATTGAAAAGTAGAAGACAAAAATCAGAAAGTAAAGCCGTTGTCGTGTTCGTTCGGGTGACGATTCGAAACAATATGTGCGATGGCGATACGATCTGACGAAACGAAATAGATGGTACTACATGGTACATAAACCCTAAATGACACCCTTTCTCATCATTTATTACACTCTCACTCTCTCTCTCTAACCCTCAATCTCGGTTTCTCCCTCTCTATAGAAAACCAACACAAAAACACCAAGATCTCCCTCAATTCTTGGCCAAATCTCTCAAACTTGGTATCCAATCGAAGCTAGGTGTGACAATCCGATATTTTCGGGTTAACCCCGTTAACAAAAATTAACGGAAAATGTCGCGAAACGATACGAAATCTAATTAGAAGAATTTAATTTGGTCAAATAAGCCCAAACATATTTGAAGTAAGGGAAATTGGCTTGTAATTAGTTAAATGGGTCAATTTTGACTATTAGAAGTCAAAATTCGAATTATGGATGCTATTAGAAATTGAAATTACTTTCAATAATCAACTATAGTTGAATTAAACTATCTTAGATTACTCCATTATGGTTATAAGCATCTAGTACATAAGGATTAATGTGGGAATCAAGTAAAAACGAGATTTTGACTTTAAAAAGTCAAAATTCGTGTATGAAAATCAAACAAAATTCGGAATTCCTCGAAAATTCGAATTGTAACCGATCATTAAACATCCTTAATCATCATAATGATGATTATCATTAATAATTATCAGTTATAGTGTCCAATAAATTCGAATTAAACTCGAATGTTAACCAAAACGTCAAAACCGTCCCAAGCATCTATCAAATCGCATCATTCAATCAAATTGTTGGAAATTGAACATACAGAAGCACTAGTCGGCATAGTTAGAGCCATTTTCATATCACAATTTCGTTCTTAGAAGTTTGGATTGAAGGAATCGATCGACTGGTGGCCGAACATCAAACCGTTGATTGAACTTCATCGATTGGTCGTCGAATCAAGTAAGTTTTCAATCCTACATCACCTAAAAGAGCCGAATAAGGATAACCACATCTCAATTTCAGCTGTTAACATCGAATAGTAGGAGTTTTGATTGCTAGGGTTCTTGCAATAAACGATTTGGGGGTTTCGATCGGGATGGATGTTAATATGAAATTAAACATCACCATTAGTTTCAGACACCTCCGATTAAACTAAAACAAGTGCCAATTTCACGAGGCATTAACGAATTTATAGTGTTCGAATTCTAGGGTTTATACTTAGAACCGAATTGGGGGATTCTTAGCAAACATGAATTAGAATCAAATTAGATCACCCTAGTAGTTTCAGAGTATACCGATCAAGCTTAACCCCATGATGATTCATGGTTTTAATTTCGAATTGCACAAGATTAATAATTAGGGTTCATAAGGAAAAAGTTTTTGGGGATTTCGAATGTAACAGTTTTAAAAATCAAATTGAATGATATAGGTAGCTTCAGAAGAGATCGACTAAGGTTAAACCTAAATTAATTGTTGCTGTTAACAACGAATTGATAGATTTCAATTCTAGGGTTTATGTGTTAACACGATTTTGGGGTTTTCTGTAGAAATGGTTTTGATAATCAAATTAAGCATGACAGATAGTTTCGTTTTGATCATGGGAGGGAAAGCCCTATGGAAATATGGACTATTGTTACAGAATTCGATCAAATCGACATATGGGTTTTGAATTTTGGGTTCGAACCTATGAACATCAATTTAATCAATACATGGTGATGTAATTCTGAATTGGAACTGGATTGGAGCTCATTAGGATCCCAGGAACAAAAACCCTATGATGTTGGTTCCAATTAGGTTCGAGCTGAGGTCAATTGGGTGTGATTGTTTCGGTTATGGTTTAACAAAAGGGAACTGGGCCAATTGGGCTTATAACAATTAAAAACCAAGTCTGTTAATGAAAATTTGAACAGATCAGATGGTGGGGTGTGTGTGCTAAGAAGTAGAGGTCGCAGGTTCGAGCCCGGCCTCTGCTGGTTTTTGAGATTTTAATCATTTTAGTAATTTTATCATAACTCTTTCATGATAACTCCGTTTTGACTGGTTCAAGTTGCGTTGGAACCGTAACAGAATCACGAACGTATTAGAGTAATAAAATTTATATTTTAGATTGAAAACGAAATTGCATATAATTACGTTTATTTAAATAAAATCATATATGGTTTTATTTAAACGATTTCAATGGCACGCGTACATACGTGTGCATATTCTTAACAATCTAACATACGTGTGTTGACACGTATGTGATTTCAAGCACAAAACGACATCCCGAATAACACAATGTAATTGTTTAAACACTGATTCTTCGTAGAGGATTATCTACGCGAGTTCAAGTGTGTTTGATCATTCTGCTACAATCAAAGGTGCGTACACGGCCCCTTTCTTATTTTAACTGTTTTGGGGGAGAAAACATGTGCAACAAACACTTTTAGATACATATCACTTGCATGAGTTAGCTGTTTACATTGAGTGCAAACATAGCATTACAAGTCCTTACATTTCGAACCGTTTAGTTTGCCGTAGTGCAAAGCGTGGTAGTTAGGAATAGATCTATTAGGTTTGACAAACCTCAGTTGGTAGATGGGATCTACGCAAGTGTTTGACTAGCCAATCCACATTACTATTGTTTGTGCTAGACAATAGTGGCAAGGCAAAACATGCGTTAGCATGCAACAGTCAGCTTCGGTGTCGACTACTTATGTAAATAGTATAAATGACTAGCAATCATGACTATGCATGTGTGATTATGTTATCTGCAAACATTTTGTTCAAACTGTTGTTTCAAACAATTGTGAATGCTTAAACCTATGTAATGCACCAACGTTTGTGTTGACTTGATTTACATGTTTTCTCAGGACGCTAAGGTACACGAGCAAGCTAGCATGGACTAGGAGATCGAGTCGCATGCATACTTTAAATTTCTGTTGATTTGGATTTAAACATTTGGGACATTGCTTTGTAATTTACAGTTTTCAAACCATTATGTTTGTTTTGTTTTAAAAACGCTTCCGCAACGCTAGAACTTTGATGTTACAGTTTTAGACCAAAGTATGTTTTAAAAATCATATAGAGGTCTTCGTTATGTCTAATGATCTGAGATCCTAGTTTGTCACGTCCCAAACGGTATGATTCCGTTAGTTGAAAATTGGGGGTGTGACAGATTGGTATCAGAGCCATTGGTTATAGCGAACTAGGTTTGCATTTGTAGACTTAGACTATAACTGTTAGACATTAGACACGCATACTTACACATATCACTTAGAAATTACATATGGCATTATGTAATAGACTTGCTTACACATTTTATGACACTGCACTTACATATGTTATTATGTAACAGACATGGCATCTTCATCATCAGCACCATACATACACATTAGTGATTCGGAGGATGAGGAGCCGGTAGCTCCAGTACCACCATCATCACCAGCACCACCTATCCCATCTCCTCCACCATCTGAGAGGGATGATTCAGACCCTGAGGAGGATCCGGAGGAGGAGCCTAAGGAGGAACCAGCTGAGGATACTCAGGAGATTCCTGCTGAGGGACCTTCTACTCATCCAGCACCTGCATTGGATGTTCCTGAGCCTAAGAGGCAACGGACTGATTCAGAGGAGATTGCCCAACTACGTCAGGACTTGTACTGGGCAAATGATAGGATTGAGTACAATGTTCGGGAACTCTGGGATGCGAATGAAAGACACGATAACCTTTACAACTTGGTCAATGGGATGCGAAATGAGATCATCCAGTTGACTGGTCTTCTCCAAGATTCTGAGAACCGAGCTGAGATTCTGGAAGGCAGACTTGTAGCCTTGGAAGACTTGGTGGCCTCAGAGAATGAAGAAGGGGAGGAAGGGGAGGAACCAGGACCAGCAGTTGATTCTGATCCTGAATCCACTATTGATGACCCAGAGGACTGATCTAGTTGAACTTATTAGGGGCGGGTTGTGTCCCTACATTAGATGTTTGGAAAACTTATGTTTTGATTTTAAAAGTATTGTACTCAAACCAGATTATTATCTATTGAAAACTATTACTTATTGCCAACAGTTGTGTTGATTTCTACATTACATGTTTGATGTTTGTTGTATTGTTTACACGTTTCACATTGGACTTTGATAACACTTTAACATTTCTTTTAACTAGGAAGATAATGGCCGGTGAGAACGTACAAATGACAGTTGCTGAGCTCAATGAGCTGATCAATAACAGGGTCGCGAAGGCAATCGCGAACTACGTTCAGACCCACACTACAGGGCCACAGGGACCAGCAGGGGGATTGGTGAACCCACAGGCGTGCACGTTTAAGATGTTCTTGGACTGTAAGCCACATAACTTCAAAGGATTGGAGGGAGCCATTGGACTCCTACGATGGATTGAAAAAGCCGAATCAGTTTTTGAGATGTGTAACTGTCCTGAGGAGAATAAGGTTAAGTATGCTACTGAAACTTTGGAAGGTCCGGCATTGACTTGGTGGAACTCGAATGTTCAGACTTTGGGATTGGGTGAGGCTAATGCCTTGACTTGGAATGCTTTCAAGACTTTACTGCAGGAGGAGTACTGCCCTCGTAATGAAATGCAGAAACTGGAGGAGGAGTATTGGCACCTTAAGATGGAGGGGTCAAACATCGAGTACACGACTCGGTCACATGAACTGGCCAGACTCCTACCTCACATGGCTACTCCAGCAAGCAAGTGGATAGAGAGGTACATCGGGGGATTGGTGCCTCAGATCCAGGGATTGGTCACTTCTGCAAATCCCACAACAATTCAACAAGTTGTTCGTTTAGCGCACCAACTGACTGATCAGGCAGTGTTACAGGGAACTCTGCCTAAACGAACATCAGCTACTAAGGTAGGTGACCACAAGAGGAAGTGGGAAAGCAATAACTCCAAGAACTTCAACCAACAGCCTTTTCAGCAGAATCGGAAGCAGGATTCAAATAAGTCTTATCACAACTCGAATAGTGGTCAGCAGTCATCATCGTCAGGGGGGTATATTGGTAAACACCCAAAGCGCAACAGGTGTGGATTTCATCATGCTGAGAATCAGTGTGATAAGTTTAGGTGTCAAAGGTGTGGAAAAGTTGGGCATGCAGCTAAAGATTGCCGCGGAGAGCTGCAGAACAGTTCCAAAAATCAGAATAACAACCAGAACAATGCACAGAAGGGCTGCTTTGAGTGTGGTAAGCTGGGACACTTCAAAAAGGATTGCCCACAATTAAAGAAAGGCGGGACTAATGACGCAAATGGCAATGGCAACGGCAATGGCACCAATAAAAACAATAACAACAACAATGGTACTCGGGGCAGGGTGTTTGTGATTGGAGGACGTCAGGCACGGGAGGATCCCAACATTGTCACGGGTACGTTCCTCTTAAATAATCACTATGCCTCTATGCTATTTGACACTGGTGCAGACCGGAGTTTTGTATCTAGTTCATTTTCTAAGTTGCTAAATGTTAGTCCCACTGCCTTAGAAAATCTATACACTGTAGAATTAGCTGATGGCAAGTTAATTGTAGTAGAACATATCCTTAAGGGATGTATCCTTGAATTGATGGGTCAAACATTAGAAATTGATCTTATGCCTATCACTTTAGGCGGTTTTGATGTAGTCATTGGCATGGACTGGTTGTCCAAACACCAGGCTGAAATAGTATGCCATGAAAAGATCGTTCGTATACCTCTTTCGCATGGAGAGACATTGTATGTACAAGGCGAAAAGACCAGTACGCCACTGCGTCTCATATCTTGTATGAAAGCACACAAATGTCTGCGTAAAAGTCATACAGCAGTTATAGCACTTATAACTGAGAAGCCGGTAGCTGAGAAGAAGATTGAAGACATCCCAGTAGTTTGTGAATTTCCTGAAGTATTTCCAGAAGACTTACCGGGATTACCGCCTATCAGACAGGTGGAATTTTGAATCGACCTTACACCAGATGCAGCACCGACAGCTAGGGCATCTTATCGACTTGCACCATCTGAGATGCAAGAGTTATCTACACAACTGCAAGAGTTGTTGGATAAGGGTTTTATACGACCTAGTTTTTCGCCGTGGGGAGCTCCAGTCTTATTTGTCAAGAAAAAGGACGGGACTTCCCGTATGTGTATCGATTACCGGGAACTTAATAAGGTTAGCATCAAAAACCGGTATCCGTTACCTAGAATTGACGATCTGTTTGATCAATTGCAAGGTTCGAGTTACTACTCGAAGATTGATCTCAGGTCTGGTTATCATCAACTCAGAGTACAGGAAGAAGATATCCCGAAGACAGCATTCAGGACGCGCTATGGCCATTATGAATTCTTGGTCATGCCATTTGGGTTGACAAACGCTCCAGCTGTATTCATGGATCTCTTGAATCGTGTTTGCCTTGATAAGTATGTCATTGTTTTTATTGATGACATTCTCATATATTCTCAAACTGAGGAGGAGCACGCTGAACATCTTCGATTGCTGTTGGAATTACTGAAACAGGAACAATTGTACGCTAAGTTCTCGAAATGTGATTTCTGGATGCGAGAAGTACAATTCTTGGGTCATATAGTCAATGAAAAGGGCATACATGTTGATCCAGCAAAGATTGAAGCGATTAAGAATTGGGAAGCACCAAAGACCCCTACCGAGGTACGACAATTCCTTGGTTTGGCGGGTTACTACCGACGATTCATTGAAGGTTTCTCAAAGATCGCTCAACCACTTACAGCTCTTACGCATAAGGGAACGAAGTATAATTGGACGGATAAACAGGAAGCTGCATTCCAGTTATTGAAACAGAAACTTTGTAGTGCACCGATTCTGTCCTTACCAGAAGGGACGGAAGACTTTGTGGTGTATTGTGATGCATCTGCACAGGGTTTGGGGTGTGTGTTGATGCAACGTGATAAAGTGATTGCTTATGCTTCAAGGCAACTACGACCACACGAAAAGAATTACACTACTCATGACTTGGAGTTAGGAGCAGTGGTTTTTGCTTTGAAGATTTGGAGGCATTACTTATATGGAACTAAGTGTACCATTTACACTGATCATAATAGTCTGCAGCATATCTTTGATCAGAAGGAGCTTAATATGAGACAGCGACGGTGGGTTGAGTTGTTGAACGACTACGAATGCGCGATTAAGTATCACCCGGGAAAAGCTAATGTGGTAGCTGATGCTTTAAGCAGAAAAGACACATCAACAAGACAGGTTCGCGAACTTATGATGACGATACATACTGATTTACCTGACAAGGTACGCAGTGCTCAGCTCGAGGCCTTGAAAAAGGAAAACTTGGTGCAGGAATCCTTACGAGGAATGGAAGAACAATTGGATGTTAAACCTAATGGAATTCGTTATTTCATTAATCGACTGTGGATACCTTTGTATGGAGGTTTGAGGGAACTCGTGATGGATGAAGCGCACAAGTCCAGATATTCAGTCCATCCGGGATCAGACAAGATGTATCACGACTTGAAGGCACTGTATTGGTGGCCTCACACGAAAGCCGACATTGCTAGGTATGTTAGCAAATGTTTGACTTGTTCAAAAGTCAAAGTTGAATCTCAGAAACCATCTGGTTTGCTGCAACAACCAGAAATACCGATGTGGAAATGGGAACAGATTTCGATGGACTTCATTACTAAGTTACCCCGTACACCGAGTGGTTGTGATACGATATTGGTAATTGTCGATCGATTAACGAAATCTGCACATTTCCTAGCAATCAAGGAAACCAACAAGATGGAGAAACTGACTCGCATTTACATCAAGGAAGTGGTAGCACGGCATGGTGTGCCAATCTCTATTATATCAGATCGGGATGCTCGATTTACTTCCAACTTTTGGAAATCACTTTATAAGTCATTGGGAACTCGTTTGGATATGAGTACCGCATATCATCCACAGACCGACGGTCAGAGTGAACGCACAATTCAAACGCTCGAGGATATGTTACGAGCTTGTGTAATTGACTTTGGTGATAGCTGGGAAAACCACTTACCGTTAGTGGAATTCTTTTACAACAACAGTTATCATACAAGTATTCAGGCAGCACCTTTTGAAGCTTTGTGTGGTCGTAAATGTTGTTCACCAGTTTGCTGGGCTGAAATTGGTGACAGTCAGATTACAGGTCCTGAATTAGTACACGAAACGACAGAGAAGATAGTTCAAATCCGGAACCGTATGGCAGCGGCCCGGGATCGACAGAAGAGTTATGCTGACAAACGTCTTAAGCCGTTGGAATTTCAAGTATGAGACCTTGTTCTTCTAAAGGTATCACCTTGGATAGGTGTGATACGATTCGGCAAGCGCGGGAAGCTTAGTCCACGGTACGTAGGACCTTTTGAGATCCTGAAAAGGATTGGTCCGGTTGCGTATCAACTCAAACTACCGGATGAACTCAGTGGAGTTCATGATGTCTTTCATGTTTCAAACTTGAAGAAATGTCGTTCTGATGAGACATTGATTGTACCATTGGAAGAAATACAAGTGGATGAACAGTTACGATTTATTGAAGAACCAGCTGAAATCATGGACCGGGAGGTCAAACAACTTAAACAAAGCTAGATTCCTATAGTCAAAGTCTGTTGGAATTCAAGACGTGGTCCTGAATTCACATGGGAAAGAGAAGATCAAATGATGAAGAAGTATCCTCATCTGTTCAAAACAACAACTACAAACACCAAGAGCGCACGTTAAATTTCGGGACGAAATTTCCTTCAACAAGGGGATGACGTGATGCTTCACACATAAACATTTCAGATTTCAAACTGTAAGCACAAACACTTTATTCAATTGGTTTTGTTACAAACATTTGTGCTACATTACATTTTTTGTGCTACATTTCATATGTTACATGTTTTGGTAGTACATGCATGATTAGTTACACATTTTGCTATGTGCGAGGTTATATAGTACAAACAGTTGCAAACACTTACTATGTGCAAGATTACATAGCATAGTATGACCAAACACAAACAGTCTCAGTTAGGTGAACTAACTAATGTACACGCAAACAGTTACATAGAACGATCACACTTAGTTGTGATGTTGTAAACATTGGATTTCGTGTGTGAGTACACACAAGCACACAGAATGATCAAACATCACACCAACACGTACAATTTGAACTCACAAGTAGTGTCCTAACTACTTCTAACATTTAACAATTTTCGGGACGAAAATTCCTTCAACAAGGGGATGATGTGACAATCCGATATTTTCGGGTTAACCCCGTTAACAAAAAATTAACTGAAA
Organism: Mikania micrantha; assembly: GCA_009363875.1. Lineage (NCBI taxonomy): Eukaryota > Viridiplantae > Streptophyta > Magnoliopsida > Asterales > Asteraceae > Mikania > Mikania micrantha. The sequence continues at coordinate 54,626,289 of CM018692.1, forward strand.
ATGTCGCGAAACGATACGAAATCTAATTAGAAGGATTTAATTTGGTCAAATAAGCCCAAACATATTTGAAATAAGGGAAATTGGCTTGTAATTAGTTAAATGGGTCAATTTCGACTATTAGAAGTCAACATTCGAATTATGGATGCTATTAGAAATTGAAATTACTTTCAATAATCAACTATAGTTGAATTAAACTATCTTAGATTACTCCATTATGGTTATAAGCATCTAGTACATAAGGATTAATGTGGGAATCAAGTAAAAACGACATTTTGACTTTAAAAAGTCAAAATTCGTGTATGAAAATCAAAGAAAATTCGGAATTCCTCGAAAATTCGAATTGTAACCGATCATTAAACATCCTTAATCATCATAATGATGATTATCATCAATAATTATCAGTTATAGTGTCCAATAAATTCGAATTAAACTCGAATGTTAACCAAAACGTCAAAACCGTCCCAAGCATCTATCAAATCGCATCATTCAATCAAATTGTTCGAAATTGAACATACAGAAGCACTAGTCGGCATAGTTAGAGCCATTTTCATATCACAATTTCATTCTAAGAAGTTTGGATTGAAGGAATCTATCGAGTGGTGACCGAACATCAAACCGTTGATTGAACTTCATCGATTGGTCCTCGAATCAAGTAAGTTTTCAATCCTACATCACCTAAAAGAGCCGAATAAGGATAGCCACATCTAAATTTCAGCTGTTAACATCGAATAGTAGGAGTTTTGATTGCTAGGGTTCTTGCAATAAACGATTTGGGGGTTTCGATCGGGATGGATGTTAATATGAAATTAAACATCACCATTAGTTTCAGACACCTCTGATTAAACTAAAACAAGTGCCAATTTCATGAGGCATTAACGAATTTATAGTGTTCGAATTCTAGGGTTTATACTTAGAACCGAATTGGGGGATTCTTAGCAAACATGAATTAGAATCAAATTAGATCACCCTAGTAGTTTCAGAGTATACCGATCAAGCTTGGCCCCATGATGATTCATGGTTTTAATTTCGAATTGCACAAGATTGATAATTAGGGTTCATAAGGAAAACGTTTTTGGGGATTTCGAATGTAACAGTTTTAAAAATCAAATTGAATGATATAGGTAGCTTCAGAAGAGATCGACTAAGGTTAAACCAAAATTAATTGTTGCTGTTAACAACGAATTGATAGATTTCAATTCTAGGGTTTATGTGTTAACACGATTTTGGGGTTTTCTATAGAAATGGTTTTGATAATCAAATTAAGCATGACAGATAGTTTCGTTTTGATCATGGGAGGGAAAGCCCTATGGAAATATGAACTATTGTTACAGAATTCGATCAAATCGACATATGGGTTTTGAATTTTGGGTTCGAACCTATGAACATCAATTTAATCGATACATGGTGATGTAATTCTGAATTGGAACTGGATTGGAGCTCATTAGGATCCCAGGAACAAAAACCCTATGATGTTGGTTCCAATTAGGTTCGAGTTGAGGTCAATTGGGTGTGATTGTTTCGGTTATGGTTTAACAAAAGGGAACTGGGCCAATTGGGCTTATAACAATTAAAAACCAAGTCTGTTAATGAAAATTTGAACAGATCAGATGGTGGGGTGTGTGTGCTAAGAAGTAGAGGTCGCGGGTTCGAGCCCGGCCTCTGCTGGTTTTTGAGATTTTAATCATTTTAGTAATTTTATCATAACTCTTTCATGATAACTCCGTTTTGACTGGTTCAAGTTGCGTTGGAACCGTAACGGAATCACGAACGTATTAGAGTAATAAAATTTATATTTTAGATCGAAAACGAAATTGCATATAATTACGTTTATTTAAATAAAATCATATATGGTTTTATTTAAACGATTTCAAAGGCACGCGTACATACGTGTGCATATTCTTAACAATCTAACATACGTGTGTTGACACGTATGTGATTTCAAGCACAAAACGACATCCCGAATAACACAATGTAATTGTTTAAACACAGATTCTTCGTAGAGGATTATCTACGCGAGTTCAAGTGTGTTTGATCATTCTGCTACAATCAAAGGTGCGTACACGGCCCCTTTCTTATTTTAACTGTTTTGGGGGAGAAAACATGTGCAACAAACACTTTTAGATACATATCACTTGCATGAGTTAGCTGTTTACATTGAGTGCAAACATAGCATTACAAGTCCTTACATTTCGAACCGTTTAGTTTGCCGTAGTGCAAAGCGTGGTAGTTGGGAATAGATCTATTAGGTTTGACAAACCTCACTGGTAGATGGGATCTACGCAAGTGTTTGACTAGCCAATCCACATTACTATTGTTTGTGCTAGACAATAGTGGCAAGGCAAAACATGCGTTAGCATGCAACAGTCAGCTTCGGTGTCGACCACTTATGTAAATAGTATAAATGACTAGCTATCATGACTATGCATGTGTGATTATGTTATCTGCAAACATTTTGTTCAAACTGTTGTTTCAAACAATTGTGAATGCTTAAACCTGTGTAATGCACCAACCTTTGTGTTGACTTGATTTACATGTTTTCTCAGGACGCTAAGGTACACGAGCAAGCTAGCATGGACTAGGAGATCGAGTCGCATGCATACTTTAAATTTCTGTTGATTTGGATTTAAACATTTGGGACATTGCTTTGTAATTTACAGTTTTCAAACCATTATGTTTGTTTTGTTTTAAAAACGCTTCCGCAACGCTAGAACTTTGATGTTACAGTTTTAGACCAAAGTATGTTTTAAAAATCATATAGAGGTTTTCGTTATGTCTAATGATCTGAGATCCTGGTTTGTCACGTCCCAAACGGTATGATTCTGTTAGTTGAAAATTGGGGGTGTGACACTAGGAACATACTCTACATGAAAGTACAACAGATCGGGAGTGAAAACAACCAAAATCGAGGTAATGTGAGCTGCAAGATACCAAAAATTACGGTTTTCTACAACCCTGTGATAACCATGGTGTTTAACTAGTGTTAGAACCGAAAAATCACTAGAAAACTCATCCAAAATGAAGTATAACCAGGAGGAAGACTTTGAATGAGCTGCCATCTTGAAAAATACACCATGAGGGTGTTCGATTGCAACTCGAGCAAATGGGACTGCACGAGTGAGGCTAGGGCCGAATGGGTATTTCCACTAGCATGGCTTGATGAACGAATGAGCAGCCGAACGAATGGCTGCTAATGGTGTTCCATTCGCATGCAAGCGGCCCATTCGTATGATCATACTCATTCGTATCTCAGGACCATTCGCACCAAGAAATGGGTTTCCATTTGGTTGGAGAGGGCCATTCGCACCATGCGATCATTTGCCCCACGATCTGAGAACTTCATTCGTGTGATGGTCCTCATTCTTCCCACATGCCTCAACACCCTAAAACATGTAAATAACTTCTTGAGTCAACCCCATTAAACAACATGCGTTGAGTTAAAGGTGCTAAATAGTTTTACTACAAAGTTGGTGAAGTGCTTTTATTAAACCTAACTTAATAACATCTCAAATTCTTTTTTAAGGTGATAAGTAGCTAAGTTTTTTAACTTGTTTCTTATATTAACACTTTCAAATAAAGAGGATCACTTGAAGATTTACATAAGTATAATAAAGAGATTAAAACCAACAAACCAAAGTTTATACTTTGGGACTATTTTGAATTCCAATTTTTTACAACATGTCATGGCCTTAAGTCACGTTAAGAGTAAATCAAGAAGGGGTAACATGCTTTGTCTAGCCTCAAAGGGTTAAGCCTTAGTGTAGTAGATCATCATATAAATTCAAGAGTGGCCAAATAATAAAAGTCCACAAGGGTTAACCCAATTTAAGGTTAGCTTAAATATCCACAACTTATACTTACGAGTTACTAACAACATGGAATTAAATACAGGATCGTGAACTCAACCACATAACAACAATAACGAGCGCGTGCATTTTGTGATTATTAGTCAACCACGTCAACTACCAGGTGAGTTCATACGCCCCTTTTCAAATCTTTTGATTTCAAATGCGGGGCTGAGGAACATGCTAAATCTTTTAAAGTATTAAAAGTTTTGGTACATTATTCAAACATCATGGGATTTAGATAATAAAGATGTTATCTTTATTATCATACTTTATTCAAGATAAATGTGTATGATTGTGTGTGCATCAACAACAATGACAATCGGGATGTTTCATGATAATATAACTTCATGAATTCATCCAAACATTTAAATAACTTAAGTGAAATAAGATTTGATCTTATAACACTTTGTTATTTACATTGAGATAACAACGTAATCACATGAGACAATTACAAGTGATAACAAGAATGATAATCATGATAACATAATTTCATGATGATAATATCATTCACCACATTTGTTAACATTTGTTAAAACTATGAGATCGTAAAACACTGAGAACATGTAACATTGAGACAATAACCTTGGGGAACATAATCAATAATTACTATTAAGACTGTTTGTATTATATCACAACAATCATGTGTTCATGAGATCATGTCCAGTTGTAAGTCCCTTACAAGAGAATCGTTTACCATTGATTTAGTGCGACTAAACCGACGATAACGTAGTGTTACCATAGGTTTGACAAACCGCCGACGAGTGAGGCCGGTACGTTGATCGTATTTATATCATTGGCCGGTATCGTATGACCGGTAACAGGGCGGCATCAGTCAGGTTTGGTAAACGACACATGGTGATAATAATCTACATAAACTGATTGTAATTAAATCCTACGATTCTATTTACTAATAGACTGAGGAATTGATTTTCTCTCATGTCATATTACTAGTAATAGTTTCGTTGAAGGCACTGAGATTACAAATGGGATAGAGGTAAATTGGATGCATTGGGGTCTGATTACGTGAGGACCATAATGGATCACATTTAGGCTCTATATATTCAAGATTGAGAACAACGTCAATAAGTTAATTGTCGCTACTATTATTAGAAGTGAATTACAGCTAACCCTACAATTAAGAAAATAATAATAAGGATAAGATTTGATAAATCTATTTTCCTTAAAACGCTGAGGGTTTATCATCACATAAGTTTTAATAACTTACTTCCCTCATATTCTTTTATTCTATACATATAATACTATGGGTGATGAACATAATTTATGGGTGAATATCAAATGGGGTGAACACATGAGAGATAGGAATGGGTATCCATAGTTGTATTGCAAGTGGTGTTGAATTCAATCAGGTATGCGGTGGGATGGCGGCTGGGCTTGTCCCCTACGTATGCCCTATATATAAGCATGCTTGATTTGGATGAAATATTGTTTGTAAGTATAACTATGGAGAGGACATTGTGTGAGTCAAATGAGACAATTATCAATGAGACTTGTGCATGACATTGTGATTGTTAATGACAATAAATCATTTATTTTCAATTACTAAACTTATGAACTCACCAACCTAGTGTTGACTTGTTTTAAATGCATGTTTTTCTCAGGTGAAGAACATGTTTTTCTCATGTGTTGACTAAGTATGATTTACTTGTTCGCAAATGTTCGCAATTACCCAATTACTCGTTCACACTTACTCCGAGTATCATTTACTTGTTCACAATTGCTTGAGATTACTCATTCGTAAATGTCCCAAGTATAATTTACTCGTTCGTAAAAGTTTATGATCATTCGGAAATCATCCAATTATACTGGTTTACTTGTTCGCAAATGCCTAGAATTATTCATCCGCAATTGTTCCAAGTACTAATTACTTGTTCGCAAACACTCCGGGCTCATCATCCACATATGTTCCACAAGTAGTCGTTCACAAACACTCCGGATTACTCATCCGCAAATGTCCCAACTAATAGCTACTTGTTTATTTCTTCATGAATCTCTTTTGTAAATATTCTTTTATGATGATACCAAGTATACCGTGTCTGTTCGCAATTACTTCTAGGTACTTATTTATACTTTTCTTAATCTCTTAATGAATTCTTTCTATTAAATTTAATCATTAATGAAAAGTTTCCCCTTTTTTTTGGAATTATACATTTTTGATACGAAAATGTAAATTTATTTTTATACACCATAGATGGTTAGTTGATAATGTGGCCGGTGGCGACTGGCCTGCTAGAGGGTGAACGTGACCCTAAGATAGTGACTTATTTTCATGTTTCTTAGTTAATTTATAATCATATAAATATATGTGATAAATTGATAATTCAGTAAATGGTTTGGTTTGTTTGGTGTTCTTAAATAAGAATCGTGGAACATAAGGCACTGTCTTAGGGTCACGTTCACCCTCCCCTAGCTATTCCTCCCCGAGCAAATTGGTAAAATCTGAACACTATGAGACGATAGTATACGACACTATTCGTCTAATGCATTAGTTTCAATCACAATCCAAAACATAATTTATGCATTTATGGTAACATGTATAATTATTATGTGCCAGCTCAAAATATATAAAAATATAGCGTCATAGAACTCACATGGTTGGTCTCTTAACTTATCTTTCTTTAAGTCGTCAACCAAGTATCATTGACCTATAATAACATTCATATAGTACTATTTGGTGTACTGTAGTTATTTACGAATGTCTTGTTCATTCGCAGATGTACTAAATTATAAGTTTGTTCATTCGTAAAGTCATGGTTCATGCGTAAACATTTGTAACTGGTCGTTCGCAATCATACTAAGTATGATTTTCTATTGTTTACCCTACAAATGTTTTCCCTAAATCATGACATTTATTTAATTTGTTGCTTAGTATCACTTAAGTCAAAGTATCTAAGATTATTGTATTCCCAAATCAACCTGTTCAACTTAAGCATATATTACTTATATGCTTCAATACACAAATTAAACACTATAATTCCCCTATGCATAACTTGATAAACTTCAATTTAAAAAATTAGTAAATCTTAATTTAGAATAAGTCAAATTCCTACAATTTTTCATAAATTATGGATTCAATTTACAATGATTTTATGATTTTAAAACTTCTAAAAATTAGAATTGAAAGATAAAAGCAAAAACTAATAGAAGAAAAATAAATTTTTAAGTGTAATTTTCAATCAAAATTAATCATCCCAAGTCCTACAAGAGAAGAAAATCAGGCTGCATCAAAAGCTTTGTTAAAAATATCGACAACGTTATCAAATACGCACGATTTGACAGAATCTGTGGAGCTCGTATTTGACCGAAATGAGATGAAAATGGTTGAAATCTTGAAATGGAGGTGTTGAGGTTGAAATACACACGATTTGGAAGGTGAAATGGTCTGGTTTTTTTGGAAACGGCCGAAAATCGAGGGGGGCGAAAACGGGGTTCGTTTGGGAGAGTTGGCTGAAAAAAATGGGTTTGAAAAACGTAAGTGTTGCTTTTATAGCAGTGTTGTCGAACGAATCAACCGTTCGTACGAATGGCTCTCATTTGTGCGAACGAACTGTGGCTACAAAGCTTCACGAAATAGACCGGTTCGTACGAATGAGAGCCCAATCGTACGAACGGTCGTGTGTTTTAAAATTTTGATTGTTTATTAAATTGTTTTGGTGGGTTTTATTTGTTATTTAAAATTGTTATTGTTTTATGTCGACATTAAAGACATCACGCTGACATCTGTATGAATCGTCACCCATACAAAGGCCGCGTTGTATTTAACTGCTGACATTGTTTTATACTGCAAGGATTTCATTTAGGGTATTCGAATCTAACAATATGCCCACATGGATCGTCACCCATGTCGATATCTCGTTGGTTTGACACTCCAAATGTCATCTTTTCATGTTTGTTCATTGTTTTCCCTCACAGGTTGTTTCCCTTTTCTTTTGATTCATGTTCATGTGATTAAGTGGATTTCCTAACTGTTTTAGGAAGACCCGTGTATTTTTGTGGTCATTTTTTATTGTTGTCCTTACTCTCGTAACCCTATGTCTTACCCTGTGGTTGTGTACACCCTTGGATTTCCGACTCATGGTTGCTCGAATGCCGATTGTCATAGTGTCCCCCTGTTGAAAAAATTTCGTCCCAAAATTGAATGTGTGTTATCGGGCCCTCATTTTCTTTTTGAATGTTCTGGGGGACAACCGGTTATGACTTTGAGTTTCCATGTTCTCCCTGTTGTATTGAGGCGTACATGGGAAAAATGTTGTCACTGTCTGATATCCACTTGTGTGTACTTCGCTCGAGTTCTAGCAGTTGCCGATCATAGTGTCGGTTTGTGGTTTGGCAATGATGTACTGAATGTCCACTTGAAGTCTTACTGTTCATGATGGTGTAATGTGGTTAACGCGGTTTTACACAGACGGTTCATACACTAATGATGTTACGATACAACATGTGTCTATATGTCCTTTGTTGACCGAGCTAATGGCTGTGGCCTGGTAGAAGCAGATGTATAACTTGGATCAGTTATTCTTGATGCTTCCCTGTTGTGCTAGGCTTATGAACTTGGTTCGCATAGATTTGGGGGTTTGTTTAGTGAGTTAGTCTAATTTATTTAGACTCTTCATTGAGGCAGTTTTTCACTTTACGTTTCAAAGAACGTCCACTTCCTCATTGTACTCACTGTTGACAATGCAAAGTGTTGAACCGTATCCTTTGTACGGTTTTCTTGCATTGTTCCAGATGTGGTCACCTATGGTTTCTTTCCTTCAAATCCCCAAGTTCACGGTATTGCTCCTTAAGTTGTATGGATGTCCTCTCACCTTGTAGTTGTGGCTGCTCTAAGGCTTTGGTTTTTTAATTTGTTCAGGTAGAACAAATCATGGATCATCCTTGATTGGGTTTTGGAAATTCTGCCATTGGTGATTGACCTCTCGCGACTATTACCCTGCGATCTGGTGCAGACAGGTCAGTTGTGGCATTGCACAATATGGCAGTATAGCTCTCTCGGAACTATCCTGGATTGTTTCTCTTCCAATCCCATCAAGGTCATGGAGAAATTCCTCTTCTGGGTTGGACGCTGCATGTAGAGGATGCTTTCTCATGCTGGGTTGTTAAAAATGATACTCATTTGGGAGGTGAAGAATATTATTTCTTGACATTCTTGTTTGTTCCTTCGCCATCCGCGATCTTAATGTGTTAAACTGAGACAGTCAATGACCGTCTCTTCACATTCATCCTTAGGATCGACTTCTTCACCGTTCCGTGCAGTTATTAATAATGCATACCTTGAGTGTGTTCCTTTTGAAATCTCAGACTTCGGGAAAGGTCTCCGTCGGTAGGCACTTCGCCTCCCGTGCTTGGAAAGATGTTTTGAGTTGTTCTCACAACATGTAAGTCCTCCCTATTGAGTTTCAGATCCATTTTGGGAATGATGAAAATGGTTGAAATCTTGAAATGGAGGGGTTGAGGTTGAAATACACACGATTCGGATGGTGAAATGGTCTGATTTTGTGTGGAAACGGCCGAAAATCGAATGGGGCAAAAAGGGGTTCGTTTGGGAGAGTTGGGTGAATAAAATGGGTTTGAAAAATGTAAGTGCTGCTTTTATAGCTGTGCTGTCGCACGAATCAGCCGTTCGTACGAATGGCTCCCATTCGTGCAAACAAATTGTGGCTACAAAGCTTCATGAAATAGACCGGTTCGTACGAATGAGAGCCTAGTCGTACGAACGGTCGTCTGTTTTAAAATTTTGATTGTTTATTAAAATGTTTTGGTGGGTTTTATTTATTATTTAAAATTGTTATTTTTTTTCGTCGACGTTAAAGACATCACGCTGACATCTGTATGAATCGTCACCCATACAAATGTCATTTTTCAGGTTTGTTCATTGTTTTTCCTCACAGGTTGTTTCTCTTTTCTTCTGATTCATGTTCATGTGATTAAGTGGATTTTCCTAACTGTTTTAGGAAAACTCGTGTATTTTTGTGGTCATTTGTTATTGTTGTCTTTACTCTGGTAACCCTATGTCTTATCCTGTGGTTGTGTACACCCTGGGATTTCCGACTCATGGTTGCTCGAATGCCGGTTGTCACACAAAGTACAGGCTTTGAATTTCCCTTCAGATAGCGAAAAATACATTTCACAGCCTTGATGTGTGAGCCCTTAGGTTTGGCTTGAAACATGGAACACAAGCAAACAACAAACATTATGTCAGGTCTAGAAGCGGTCAAATACATTAGAGAACCAATCATTGCACGATATAGATGTTGATCAACATGTGACAACTGGCAACTTCACAGGTAAATCACAAACATCCCTAGAAACTAAATCAAACCTTTTCACTTAAAAGCATTCATGTGATGGCCCTTCGAATCAGATTTGTATCTGGAGGGGTGACGATCCATAAAGATGTGAATCTGAGTCGGAGACATTACTGGAATGACTAATAAATTCAACACACCAGCAGGCATAATTACGGATGTGACTGTTTGGGTGACGACTCAAACAGCTGCATACGCTAATAAAGTCGTCTGGTCTTAACTAAGAAAGCTCGACAAGATATCATACACAAACCAATGACTTAATACACGAAATAAAATCTAAACAATTTAGAAACTAAACTGAAAACCTTGAGAAAAGAGAGATCACTCGTACGAATGAACTCATTCGTTCGTACGAATGAAGCCCGGAGAACCGAACACCCAATTGGCCAGCTGATTCGTCCGACCGAGGGCTCTTCGCAATAAACGGGCTATTCATGTGAGTGAGCTGCTATATAAGCAGCACTTAGACCAAATTTCATCCATTTCTAAAAAACACCTCACACACACATACGAACGGCGATTCGCGAATTTTGGCCGATCATCGTGCGATTCCGACTTCCACGCATGAAGAACACCTCCGAGAACATCACTTCACCCTCTTCACCATTTCTCTCACAATTTCCACATCCAAGACGCAACCGAGAACCATCCGAGAGTTTTTGGTGCATGTTTCGCCGAAATAAACACACCAATGTGCTCCCTAACACCTTCAAAAGGTTCGACGAACAAAATCGTCACCAATGCAGTTACAAAACGAAAAAGGGATTTTCGGTGGAGTTGCAGGAGAATGAGACGTGCAATCGTCTCATTCGTGCGAACAAGAGGTTCGTTCGTTCAGTCACATTCAAATGGTTCGCCGGTCATGACAGGTTCGCAACATGCAATAGGTTCGGCCGGGGTTCGGCTCTACGCGGGTTCGTCCAGAACTAGTAGCAGGGTTCATGGGCTTGCAGCCACAAGGTTCGCGAAGCCCCAAAAGGGTTCCGTTATCTGTAGTTTCCCCCACGAACCTGCCTTTTCCAGCGGCACCTTCCCATCGTCTCCTTCAACCTTGTGTGTTGGTATAGTTGTCTTGGGATGATAGCCAGGCTACTAGGGTTCCCTCGTGGGCTTGTGGTTCAAAAGTTCAAGATGGTTTACCGGCTAAATGATGGAACCGATCCAAGTTTAGAAAACCCTACTTTTTCGTGATATTCCATGGATCATACCTTGTTTTTAACTGAAGAAAACTTCAGATCGTTTGTACTTCCTTGTAGAGGATGTCAAGAGCTTCGTGTGGACACCAAGAACGCCCGATTTCGTTGCGAATTGACCAAGATATGGAGCTTTGAAGGTTGATGATGGAGGTTTTCTTCTTGAGAGAAAAAGAGACGTGAATGAAAGGGTAGAGAGAGAGATGATGCAAATGAGGGAAAAAACACCTCATTTGGTGTTTAAATACTCCGGGAGTATTCGGGTTTGTTTCGGTTGTTCGGTTTGTGTTTTCGTTACGTGTTCGGAACTTAACGCGTAATTAGTATGTTTTAAATAAAAGAACAGTTTTAATTATTTGATGAGTTTCAAAATTGTAAAATGTAATTTATTTTATTTTATTAATTTTATTTTCGTTCGGGTCTTAATTAGTATGTTTTAAATAAAAGAACAGTTTTAATTATTTGATGAGTTTCAAAAAACACCTCATTTGGTGTTTAAATACTCCGGGATACTTTGTCTTCATGTTGTCCTCGCGCTCCTAGGTAAATTCTTGTCCACGCTTGGAGTTCCATCAAACCTTTACAATAGGGATACGGCTTCATTTCAGTTTCTTAACTTCACGTTCCATAATCTCTATAGGTTCTTCAATGAAATGTAGTTGCTCATCAACTTGTATCTCTTCCAATGGTATGATTAATGTTTCATCTGCTAAGCACCTCTTGAGATTTGATACATGAAACACATCGTGTACTCCGCTGAGCTCATCAGGGAGTCTGAGTCTGTATGCCACAGGACCTATGTGCTGAGTAATCTCAAACGGTCCAACATACCTTGGTGCTTGCTTGCCTTTAGCCCCAAATCGAACTACGCCTTTCCATGGGGACACTTTCAACATAACTCGGTCACCCACATCGAATTCCAAAGGCTAGCGCCTTTTGTCTGCGTAACTCTTTTGGCGGCTACGTGTTGCTTGTAATCTCTGTTGTATCTGGGCTATCTTATCAGTATTTTCCTGAATAAGTTCAGCCCCAGTAATCCTGTTGTCTCCCACTTCGGTCCAACAAATTGGAGACCGACATTTTCTACCATAGAATGCTTCGAAAGGAGCACATCCAATGCTGCTGTGGTAGCTATTGTTGTAGCAGAACTCAATGAGTGGTAGATGAGTATCCCAACTTCCAGCGAAGTCTAGGATGCATGTTCTCAACATATCCTCTAGGGTTTGAATGGTGTGCTCGCTTTGTCCATCCGTTTGTGGATGATAAGCGGTGCTCAAGTTAACACTTGTCCCCAAGGATTGTTGCAATGATTGCCAGAACCGCGATGTAAATCGACTGTCCCGGTCGGAAATAATAGACAATGGTACCCCGTGCCTTACTACTATTTCATCTATGTATAATCTCGCTAGTTTCTCCATCCTGTATGTCTCTCTAATTGGCAAGAAGTGTGCGGACTTGGTCAATCTATCAATGATGACCCAAATAGAATCATATCCGCTGGAAGTCCGGGGTAGCTTGGTAATGAAATCCATAGCTATCTGTTCCCACTTCCATTGTGGAATCTCTGGTTGCTCCAGCAAGCCCAAATGTTTCTGGTGTTCAGCTTTGACTTTGGCACATGTGATGCATTTGCCAACATAAGTGGCAACATCTTTCTTCATACCCGGCCACCAATAAAATGACCTAAGATCTTGGTACATCTTATCGGCACCAGGATGAACTGAGTAACGTGACTTGTGTGCCTCGTCAAGTATGAGTGTTCGGAGTTCATCTACTGCTAGAATCCATACACGATCCAGATAATAGATAACTCCATCCTGTTTTGTCTTGAAGTGTTTCTCGGCTCCACAATCGAGCTCGCGTTTCAAATTGTCTCTTGCCACTGCCTCTTGTTGTGCTTGTAGAATGTGATCTCTCAAACTTGTTTGCACAGTCATTCCCATTGCTCGAACGCGTAAGGGTTTGACTCTTTCCTTCCGATTCAAACCATCTACAACAACATTTGCTTTGCCCGGATGGTATTTGATCACACTGTCATAATCGTTCAGAAGCTCAACCCAACGTCTCTGCCTCATGTTAAGCTCCTTCTGATCAAATATGTGTTGTAGGCTCTTGTGATCTGTGAAGATAGTGCATTTGGTACCATAAAGGTAGTGTCTCCAAATCGTTAAAGCAAAAACAACAGCTCCCAGTTCTAAGTCATGTGTCGTGTAATTCTTCTCATGTATCTTTAGCTGTCTTGAGGCATAAGCAATGACTTTGTCTCGTTGCATCAAAATACATCCAAGTCCCTGATGGGAAGCATCACAGTAAACTACAAAGTCATCATTTCCCTATGGGAGTGTTAAGATTGGAGCAATGCACAATCTTTGTTTCAGTGCCTGGAATGCCTCTTCCTGTTTATGTGTCCACACAAAAGGTTCAGACTTCTATGTGAGCTTGGTGAGAGGCAAGGCTATCTTAGAGAAATTCGAAATGAATCTCCTGTAATAACCTGCCAATCCCAAGAATGATCGGATCTCTGTAGGTGTTGTAGGCACATCCCAGTTCTTGATTGCTTAAATCTTGGCGGGATCCACGTGAATACCCTCCTTGTTAATCACGTGACCCAAGAACTGAACTTCTCTTAACCAAAATTCACACTTGGATAATTTGGCATAGAGTCGTTCTTCTTTCAGAAGTTCCAAGACTGTCTTGAGATGTTGTTCATGTTCTTTCTCGTTCTATGAATAAATCAGTATATCATCAATGAAGACGATAACAAACTGATCTAAGTACGGCTTGCACACCCGGTTCATCAAATCCATGAACACTGCCGGTGCATTCGTCAGTCCGAATGGCATCACCATGAACTCGTAGTGACCACAACGGGTACGAAAGGTCGTCTTTGGTATGTCCTCCTCTTGAATCCGGAGCTGATGATAACCTGATCTTAGGTCTATCTCTGAAAAGTATTGTGCTCCCTGTAACTGATCAAACAAATCATCAATCCATGGTAACGGGTACCAATTCTTGATAGTGAGTTTGTTGAGCTCCCTGTAATCAATGCATATCCTGAAGGTTCCATCCTTCTTCTTCACAGAAAGAACCGGAGCTCCCCACCGGGAAAGCTCGGTCGGATGAATCCTTTGTCGAGTAGCTGTTGTAATTGATTGGACAACTCCTGTATCTCAGATGGTGCAAGTCTATAAGGAGACTTAGCTACAGGAGTCGATCCAGAACTAGTAGCAGGTTTCGTTTCGGTCGGATGAATCCTTTGTCGGGTTTGTTTCGGTTGCTCATTTTGTGTTTTTGTTACGTATCCGGAACTTTACGCGTAATTAGTATGTTTTAAATAAAAGAACGGTTTTAATTATTTGATGAGTTTCAAAATTGTAAAATGTTATTTATTTTATTTTATTAATTTTATTTTCGTTCGGGTCGTATTTCGTTTTCCTTTCGTCGGATCGCGTCGCCTTCGCGCATATTCGTTTCGAATCGTCACCCGAACGAACACGACGATGGTTTTGCTTTCCGACTTTTGTTTTCTACTTCCCAGTCATCATTTCAGAACGTTAAACTCACATATATGTTTGCGTGAATCGTCACTCGCGCAAACACACTGTTATTTCGTTATTCTGAAACCACACTGTAAATTATGTTTGAATTGTGTTTCATCACTGTCAGACTCAACTAAACACCCTGTTTTCGCATTGTTTTCACATTGAATTGTCGGCCATCTGATTCCTGTCATCTATGGATATCATATCGCAACCGATTTTTTATTGTTATTTGCTTGAACGCCGTTGTTTCTCATGATCTGTTGTGTTAATTGTACTTAGGTTTTCACTTAAATACACACAACTAATGTTTCGAATGCGTGTCGTACTTACAGTATTTAAGTTTACACGAAAATACGTACAACTGTTTCTTGTATTTAGATTTCTGTTAATACAAGTACTGTTTATACACATATAATTACACCTAGTTACTGTTGAAAGTACACGTACCGTACGGACTTGCCGGCCGGTCCGGTACTAGTTGTCACAGAGGTAGAGCATCTGCCAAGCACTGGATCTTCTCCTGAGTTTTAGTCTTGACTTGATGATTGAACAGTTCACTCAGAAGATGGTAGAATCTTGCAATTAGATCATCCAGTTATTCGTTTCCAACATACATAAAGCTGTTGAATTCCTTCCTCAAAGCTTTGGACTTGATGTTCTTCAATGCATCATTTCCCTCATATCTCTGCTGCAAAGCATCCCACAAACTGTCTGAACTGATGGAAGATATCAGTTGCAATGGACTGGGACAGGATAGCATAAGCTTTCTTCTCATTGGAGTCCCATCTTCATTCAGTGGTCTCAGACCACTCCATTAATGTGGATCTCGAATATGTATTTCCAGTGCGGGTAATCAACAAAAGATAGCTACTTGGGAGCTTTATTGGAGTTCCCTGTCTTAGTTTCAGTAAGTAACAATGTCTGAATCCGATGGTTCTGGTTGCCCATCAGTGCTAGGTCTTCCATGTCCAGAACAAGTATGTCCAACACCTAGAAAATTTCTGAAATCTGATGGTCGAATGTCAACAATTTGACCGAATTTCGGGAACCGAATGAGGTTAATGTTGGCGAATGAACAGAATTGGTCGAGTGAGAAAGTCAGAATGACAACAAGGCCGAATGACTCCGGCGATTGAGGCTATTCGACGAATGAGTTGACCGAATGAAGCTATTCGGCGAATGAATAGGTGAAAGAGAGCTACTTGGCAAATGAGACTGATTTGGCCGAATGAGGGTGATTCGGGCACGCTATTCGGTCGGGTGACTCATTCGGGTAATCTGGGGTTTTCAGCTGCAAAAATCATGATAACTTTCGATCTAGGCCAACTCTAAGCACCAAATTTGGTACAAAATATCATGACATGATTACCAACCAATTGGGATGACTATTTTGACAAAAACACCACAAAAACTCACTGATTTTAAATAGAACAGTAACTTGGGGAACAAGAAAGTTAGGGTTTTTACAGATTTCGAACAACCAATCAAAGATATTATGATTTTGAATGGAAATCGAGCAGAATCAAGAGCCAAAACACTGATACCACTTTGTAGGACCAAGTAGGAGCTCGGAAACAATCTGGTTCCAATGGATATCTGCTCGACAGCCTCTGGAATAGGGCGGAATCCTATTCCAGGGTTTTCCAATCGAAACCAACAGCAACTGTGGTGATCCAAAGGTGTAGGATGAACGTTTGATGCTTGATCGAACACCATGGGTTGAGCATCGAACTTGGACAACAAAAACCGCTCAAAACTTCTAGGGTTTGACACTTGAGTGCTCTGGGAAGAAGGAGGGCTCGGGAAAGTTAGGTTTGCATCGGTTTGGGTTTGTATTTATAGACTGTCATCATTCAGCCGAATGAGTGGCCGAAGCAAACCATTCGGCGAATGACTCAGCCGAATGGACCTGAACCAGTGAATGAGTCATACAGCTGACTCATTCGTTTTCCCTACTCATTCTGTATGTGTTCATTCGGCCGAATTCCTTCATTCTTAGAGCCATTCGCCCGAATGGGTCTATAAATCATATTAAATCAACTTTAGACATAATCAAACACTAGTAAACCATAATAAACATTAAGAACATGATAGAAATACTGATTTCATTAATGATAAACTTTATACATCAAATGATCAAACACAAAGGAATCACAAAACTGAACTAGGGACATTCATGCACCAACATGTTTTCATATATGCCATATCAAATAATTCATCAAAATTCCCTTATGATAACCGTACAGATTTATGTTTGCAACTCAGGATTGACTCGGTACACAAATGTAACATTTAGTGGTTAGGATCCATGGTTAGGCTAAGTGACCTATTTGCAGTTATTTGCGTTAGACTTGGCGGTTAAGTATAAAGGATCTGTGGTTAATGGTTCAAAGGTTAATTTTTCAGTGGTTAAGGTTGAGAGGTTATGTCTTTAAGGCTAAGGGGTTTTCAATTTCTTTATTTAGCGGTTAAGGAGACATAATTGGTTAAGGCAAAAAGGGTTAAAGTTTTAAGAAGGGGGATATGATTTTGACTCATTTTTCCTTAGTTTCCCATCAATCTCCCTCTAAACTAATAAAGCCAAACCACTTATTTCTTCAAAAGGATCATTTGATTCTGACCTCTTAGTTCTAGTAACATTTCTTAAGCCTTGTTGTTGAGCACTGCATTTTCCAACCTTAGGTTCAACATCCTCCTATGATCTTCCTCATATAAACCCAAAATGGAGTACCAGAAAGTGAAAGAAGTTTTGGATTTCTTGTATCTCTCAGTTATTATTGAATTGGTTCTCTCCTCACAGAACCATCTCTTATCCCTGATTTGGGTTAAGAATTATGGTGTACGGATTAGAGGGAAGAGTTGGCAGTTTCGTTATTTGTTTTTTGGACCTTTTGGGAGGAGATTTGGGTGTAGGAGGAAGAAGCCTTAAGGATGAGGGCATGTTTAGGTTTGTTTCCTTCTTTGTCTTGGTCTTTTTATTAATTGTTTTCCAGAATAGAGCGTCATGATAAGGCTCATATGCTGTTAGGATATCAGGCTTGTAATCCTCCTCAACATAGTTATAAACATTATAGTGTTTCCTATTTCTTCTTGCACATGGTTACCTGTAGAGACTCCGCCTTGTAAAAGTTGGTCAATTAAACCATGGGCTATAAGTTCTCTAGTTTCTTATTGTTGAAGCAGGAATAAAGGCAGAGGAAGAATCATTAGCTTATTCGAAAAGCTCAGGGTGGAGGACTCATCATACAATGTCATGCAATTCCACCTGATAATGACACCCCTTGTGTTCCATTCATTTTGGATCAAGATATGCTTCACCCTCTTTCGTTTATTAGCATCTCTCCTCTTCCTTCTTGTTGCCTTTATTCTTAAAAGAGAGAGAATCAACTTCCTTCCTTCAACTGGAAATGTCGGAGTTCATGAAGTTCTCAACTTTGTATTTGATTTCATCCTGGAGGAATTTTATTAAAGATTGTCTTTTGGCTAGGTATGACTACTCCTATTGATGATCAAAAAGATTTATATGATCTTGCTAAGCATTGAGTAAATCTTCTCCTTGAAGCCTCGTGGCTTCAAGATTATCCAAGAGCTTATTCTTCCTCTCATCCTTTAGATCTTTTTGTTTTTGAATTTCTTCAGCTGAAGAGATATATCTTTTGGGAGAGAATGATTGTTTACTGAGAGAAGACTGTGTATTTTTCTCAGTTGAAATGTAAACTTGCTTTATTAGTGAGGTATGGATCTGCATAGGTATGGGTATTGTGTGGTTTGTATGGGAGAAGTAACATAATTGTCATAATCATCAGATAACACCAATTTTCTTTTTCTTAGTATCGGAGATGAAATTGGCTTTTTCTCATTAGAGTTTGAACCACATTTAGGAGATTGGGTTGTGTTTTTTATAGGTTTACAAGGAGAAGGCTTGGATTTCTTTGTAAACCTCTTACTCATTATGAAAGAATGTTTTACTTCAGGTTGGGTTTTGGTGGGGATTTTAGATAGGTTATGAACAGTTTCAGAAATGGTTTTGGGAGAAAAAAAATATGAAAAGGTTCTTTGGTTGGGTTATTTGTATTTGAATTATGTACCATGGAAAGTATCGTTGTTTAGAGGAAGTATTTACAAGGTGTAGTTATGGCTATGTGTACAGAAGAAGGTATGGTTTTATGTATATGGGAAGGTATGGTTTTATGTATAAGGGAAGGTATGGTTTTATGTACAGAAGAAAGTATGGTTTTTATTGGAGTTGTTTGTGCAGGTTTCTTAGCATTGGGTTTAAGCTTCCTAGTTACACCAGAGCTCCCAGTCTCAATCCGGGCAGAGGCCTCCATTTTCTATTGTTCTTAACTGGCCTTGGCAGTTTCAGTGTAAAACTGTTGACCCAAGGCAGCCTTAAAAAGAACCTTTTTATTCTTGTGTTTCATAATTTTCATCTTTTGTTTTTCAGACTTCCCTTTAGCCAAATTGGCTTTCACAGCTGTAAAGAGAAGCTTCTCACTCTCCCTCTTTTTGGCTTCATCAGCATGTTTCTTGAATTTAGAGGGAGGTGGAGCTATACATGTTAGGGATTTTAGGTAAATAGTATGGTGTCTCACCTCATTTATGAAGGACTTTATTTTGGTATCAACAGAATTCTTTATTATTTCCATCTCCATTTTATTTGAATGAATGAAATCTAGGGAAAAATTATAGCAAATAATATTTAGGTGGGTGGTGAGATGTGGGTTTAAAACATCTCAAAACTAAAGAGAGTTATGAGGAATATTTGAGGTGGATGAAGTATTTGGGGGATCTTCAGGTGAAGGTGCCTGTATTCGGACGGATTTGGGTTGCAGTACTTTCTCATTCAATAGCTTTGTGACCAAATTTGTGATTTTAGTCACATCAGTATGAAGATTTATTAATAGTTGTCATAATTTCATTTGTTTTGTTATTTGATTCCCCACTCGACTTAATGATTTCATCTGAATCCCTGACACTTTTCTCAGTAGAAATATGACTTCGGTCCACCCCAATATTGTCAAGCACTTATTTTTTCGTGGTACTGGCATCGGTTGAGAGAACTTCATCGGCCATTGTCATAAATGGACTCTTATTGCCTAATCCATCCAAGTGATGTTCATATGAACCATCACATGAAGTGGATGCTCTATCTATCTGGTCGAGGTTCCTAGGTGGACTGGGCACCCTGACCTCATCCTCATCTCCGGGGTGTGGAGATTGGGCATTTTGGGCCATAGTTATCTGTGGCTACTCCTATTGTGTTTTGGTGATATGAGAACCAGGGTCCCAAAGGCTTTGTCTGTCTCCATGAGAACTTGGTTTATGTCATTTGGGTCAGGCTAGGTTATTAAAGGAGAGCGTCCATAATAGAATGGACTTCCATCTGAGGATGAAGTGATACCTCAGTCGCTATTGTGGGTTCCCTTTGGAGTGCAATCATAATCCTTTTGAAAGGATGGATAAGGAGATTGTTGATATTGAGGTTCTTGGTCCATCTGAGAGGATGTTTCAGGTTGTCTCTGTTGTCTAGTAGGGACAAAGACACGTTCAAGGACCTCGTCTTCTTGAAAAGTCTTTTTGGGGATTTTATTTTTGGGGAGTGACTTCGTGGATGTGTTTTCTCTTGGTGGGTACCTTTGTAGGTGTGGAAGTGGTGGTGGATCTCGGTTCACCTTGGACGGTTGTGTCCTCGGTGTCATCAAAATTCTTTGAATCGGTATTCAACCTAGAAATATTATGTTTGTCTATTGCCTTTATTCAAGAGACATGGGAAATACGATAAACATAGGACAATTGGCTTTAAAGGCAAGCAATAACAAAACATGGAAACACAACAAATTTTGGTGCCTTTTGTTGATGCACGAGATGATCAAAATTATTTGGGATAAAAACACCTTATTACTAGTGAGGAAAGAGTAAAAGACATATTGCATTTCATATGACATATCTCCCCAACTAGTAGTTGTCTAAGATAGGCATTGTAGGATAATATGATAAAGGAATTTATATGTTGGGTGAAGAAAGGCTTTGTATAGAGTTCGGTTTTTGAGACCTGGTATTCATGCTAAATGAATTCAGCATGAAGGACACTCACAACGAAGGTTGTAGAGGCATCAGTATCATCAAGGTTAAGAATAGAGGAAAGAAGTGTAGGGAAAATGCTAACTTGTTGTTCAGCAATTTCCGAGTTAATATTAACAATAGTGTTATTCTAAGAAAGAAGAGAGGAGTTAGCCCAGGATTTATTTAAACCAAGAACAGAGATGAATGGTGTCACACCCCAAGCCAGCGGGATAGTTCGACGTTTCCGCCGGGCAAAATGGTCTCAGGGAGCGACATCGTGTGATAATCAACCTGATCAGATTGTTTACATGGCACGTGATATATAATGAGAAATGCTAAAATGATATTGATATATGATTACAAAGTTAAATTACATAAGTCATGTTCATAATTTAACAATTTAAATCTACGCAAATAGAATCATAAATTTGTTATCTTGTATCTGCACAGGATTTACAAAAGTGATTCACGAAGTATGTCATCAAATGATATTCACAAAAAAAGTAGCTAGGTCCACTATCAAGGCCCACTAGCTAAAGCATCCGGAATCATGTGACTAAACATGTTCGTCACCTAAGAAAAACAAGCATTTAAAACAAGTCAACACTAGGTTGGTGAGTTCCTAAGTTTTGTAAATTAAAACTATTGAAATATGCTATTCTCATGTCATAGTATCACACACAAGTCTTGTTGTATTCACAATGTCTTATCTCACAGCAATGTACTATCCATAGTTCCACATACAAATGGTATGCCACTCTATTAAGCATGCTTATATATAGGGCATACCTATCATGAGTGAAGCCGCCAGCCCACCACGCACGAAACTGAATTCGATACCACCTGTATTGCAACTAAGGATACTCTTTTCATTCTCACATTCGCTACCAACATTTTTGACATGAGTGAGGTCAGTCACTCAGTCTACCAGTCTACAAAACGGAAGGGTACAATTACTAACAGTGTATGTTGATAAATATCACCCATGTGTACGTTTACTAAACCTGACTGATGCAGCCCTGTTACGGGTCATACGATACCGGACAAATGATAAAAGGTTACGTATAATGTACCGACCTCACTCGCCGGTCGTTTGTTAAACCTATGGTACAACTACGCTACCATCGGATTAGCCTCTACTACGTAATGGTAAAAGATATAGAAAGGGGCTTACGACTTGAAATGAATACGGGGCACATGAATACAGTGATATCATGCAATCAGGCTTTCTAGTAATCAATTCTAATGTTATGATATCATTGTTATTTTCTCAATGCCATCTTTATGTAACATAACATTCTAATACTAAACCAGTTTAGGTTAAGCTTAGTTTGTTATGATATTCCTTGGTTATTTATTTTGAACTCTACCTTGATCATTAACATAATGTAGGTGTTTGCAACCATATCATTTCCTAAGTTATAACTTAGGTTTTAGATTAAAACATGGTTATTACTTCTTTGTTTAACTAGGCTTGTTATTAATAACTAATCATACTAACACAAGTTATTTGTTATAAAACTTTACCATTTGATATGTTATAAAGATGTTTAACTTTGATACATCTTTTTAGTTTTAAAAATCTTTTAACACTTAAAGAAAACCTTAATGGTTCTCAGCCCCTTTTAGTACTTGTTTTAATCATGTATTTTACTTACTAAAACATATATGTTATTAGTAAAACACTTACTTTATGTCATATATAGGCATATATATGTTTTAAGTTGATTTTAAATGGTATCGATGGGAAAACGACTAGCATCGATGAGCACAAGCTAATATCGATGGGTTCATTATTGGTTACGATCAACCGAAACCCTAATGGGTTCCCCAACGACTACACCTGGCTCCCATCGACCATGTGACCTCAATTGTGAACCATGTTGCTTGATTTTTGGTTTAGATAAATTGTATAGAATTTGTGAACTAGTATCGACGAGTTTGGCCACCAAAAGGACGCATCGAACTTGTTAATATGGATGATAAAGATGGAAATCCCACTGCTGATATTAACAGTA
Source organism: Mikania micrantha (assembly GCA_009363875.1). Taxonomy (NCBI): domain Eukaryota; kingdom Viridiplantae; phylum Streptophyta; class Magnoliopsida; order Asterales; family Asteraceae; genus Mikania; species Mikania micrantha. Next base: position 54,649,282 of record CM018692.1, read on the forward strand.
TCGAGGCTACTTAGTATCGATGGTACATCGTCGATACTGCCTAGTATCGATGGAATCCAACCCCTTAATCCTTGGACCATTCGATAATATCAGTATCGACCAAGTCCTCGTCAATATTGAGGATGTCGAGACTAGGAAGTCCGATGGAAGTTTGTCCACATCAGCTGACCGTCGATACTACCTTGTTCCGTTTTTCATCCATCGATATTAACATCTCTTGTGTCGATACTATCACCAACTGATCCAAATCATTATTCCAACATAATCCAAGTATAGTGAATCCATTTTCATGCATTTCTAATGGGTTTTGAAGAAAAAAATTCGACTTACATAGCTGTAGGTGCTGGGTTTAAGAAAACCATGAAAAATTGGAATTTGAGCTCCATTTACCTTCGATTCAGTTGATTTTAGCCCCGATTCTTTGTACTTTCGTGTTGTAGATGTTGAGATTTCGATCTAATACCAAATATGAGTGATTAGGTTAGAAATTGAGTGGGATAGAGTTTGAAATTATAGACATAAGTTTAGAGAGAGATAGCATAGAAGTGAGGGAGAGAATGGGGTAGATGGTGAATTAAATGTGAGGAATTAATGGGTTTTAGAGATTATATACCCCATATCATTTCGGGTACGTTCGGGTCATTCGATTTTGCTTTTACGTAACGTTGACGAAACGTAACGTAACGTAACATACGTGTATTTAAATAAAAATGGTTTTTTTAAATTCTTTTAAGGTTGTAATTCCTAATAAATATTGTGTATTTCTTTTTCTTATTTTATGATTCCGAAATCTTTTATTTTTACCGTTTCGTCAGATCGCATCGACTTTTCGCGTATTCGTTCGAATCGTCACCCGAAGAGACACGACGATGGCTTTACTTTCTGATATTTGTTTTCTACTTTTTAGATATCATTCAAAACGTTAAAGCCACATATATGTTTGTTTGAATCATCACCAACGCAAACACACTGTCAGTTTAATATTCGCAAACGATATCAAATTGTTTTATTGGATTTGTCATTCTCACAGACGGACACAACTTAGTCTAACTGTTTTACCATTGTTTTCTCTGATTTCCCATTGTTTTCTCATTAAATTGTCGGCTATCTGATTCTTGTTATTTGTGTTGATCAGATCACAACCGAATTGTTTTTGTCACTTCTCATGAATGATTGTTATTTTACATCAATTGTTGTATATTATAATTCAAATTTTCATTGAAATAGATACAAATGTTATATGCTTAACATAATTGTTATCACAAAAATGTTATTCACATAGAAATCACACGTAGTAGTAAATGAAAGTACACATATTTTGTACGGTTGTCGGACGGTCACGTACTAGTTGTCACAGTCTACCCTTGTTAAAAAATTTTGTCCCGAAATTTAAGCATCATTTTCGGGCACTACTTCTTCTGTAAATAGGTGCATATACTTTGTCTTCATGCAATCCTCATGCTCTCAGGTAAATTCTGGACCGCGTATGGAGTTCCAACGAACCTTCACGATAGGGATACGGTTCGTTTCAGTATCTTGACTTCACGATTCATAATCTCTATAGGTTCTTCAATGAAATGTAATTGTTCATCAACTTGTATCTCCTCGATTGATATGACTAACGATTCATCAGCGAGGCATTTATTGAGATTAGATACATGAAACACATCATGCACCCCGTTGATTTCATCTGGTAGTCTAAGTCTATATGCAGCAGGAACAATCCGTTGTGTTATCTCGAACGGTCAGACATATTTCGGTGCTACTTTGCCTTTATCCCAAAACAAACTATGCCTTTCCAGGGGACACTTTCAACATGACACGGTCACCCACTTGGAATTCCTAAGGCTTTCGCCATTTGTCTGCGTAACCCTATTGGCGAATACTTGCAGTTTGTAGTTTTTGTTATATTTGGGCTATCTTATCAGTAGTTTCCTGAATTAGCTCGGGCCCAGTGATTCTGTTATCTTCCACTTCCGTCCAAAATATTGGTGACCGACATTTCCTACCATACAGTGCTTCAAACGGTGCATACCCAATACTGCTATGGTAGCTCTTGTTTTAGGAGAAGTCTATGAGTGGCAGGTGTGTGTCCCAACATACACCGAAGTCCAGGACACATGTTCAAAACCTATCCTCTATGGGTTGAATGGTTCGCTCGCTTTGATCATCCGTTTGTGGATAATAGGCGGTGCTTAAGTTCATGTTTGTCTCTAAGGATTGTTGCAATGATTGTCAGAACCTCGATGTAAATCGACTGTCCCAGTCTGAAATGATAGATAGTGGCACACCGTGACACACTACCAATTCATTAATGTATAATCTTGCAAGTTTCTCCATCTGGTAATTCTCCCGTATTGGCAAGAAGTGAGCAGACTTGGTCAATCGATCAATGATGACCCATATAGAATCGTGTTCGCTAAAAGTACGGGGTAGCATGGTAATGTAATCCATAGCTACAAGTTCCCACTTCCATTGTAGTATCTCCGGTTGTTCCAGAAATCCGGACGGTTTCAGGTGTTCGGATTTTAATTTGGCACATGTTAAACACTTCCCAACATAAGTAGCTACATCCTTTTTCATACTCGGCCACTAATAAAATGTCCTAAGATCTTTGTACATTTTATCAGCACCAGGATGAACAGAATTACGTGTCTTGTGTGCCTCATCAAGTATAAGTTTTCGGAGTTCATCTGCCACCGGGATCCATAAACGATCCCGATAATAGATAACTCCATCTTGTTTCGTCTCAAAGTGTTGATGTGCTCCACAATCAAGCTCATTCCTCATATTTTTTTCTTTCCACTACTTCTTGTTGTGCTTGTGGGATTTATTCTTTTAGACTTTTTTGCACTCTCATTCCCATTGCTCTAACGCGCAAGGGTTTGACTCTTTCCTTCTGGCTCAAAGCATCAGTTACCACATTAGCATTGCTTGGATGCTATTTGATCACACAATCATATTCATTCAGGAGCTCAACCCAACGTCTCTGTCTCATGTTAAGCTCCTTCTGATCAAATATAAGTTGTAAGCCCTTGTGATCTATGAAAATAGTGCATTTTGTACCATACAGGTAATGCCTCCAAATCTTTAAGGCAAATTCCACAGCTCCCAATTGTAAATTGTAGGATCAGTTGTTCTCATTTGATCAGTATTAGGTTATAGCAGCGGAATTCAGAGATGAATTAGCATAAGAATTAGCAAGAACACTTGAATATTAATGAAACAGTAAAGAACAATTTGTTATAGAGAGGGAATTCTGCAAATGGAAATATTTCATTCAATGCGCTAACTTCGCTTACAAAAACACTATGTCAACTGTCCTTATATAGAAACAGTGACGTTTGATGATGTCACATGATGTTGACACCTAACAGACATAAAACAACAACTGAAATAAACAAAACTACTGAGGATGTTCATAAAGTCTGAAGGCATCCTCTTACAAAGTCTGACTAACTAAAACTACTGAAAGCAAACTACAACATCTGATGAGTAAACTACTCATCAGACTTTTACAACTAATGAAAGAAAAATACTGAAGACGAAAACAAACATCACAACATCTGAAGACTAACACTTCAGCTGTTGTGAATAACTTCAGATCTTGTAACTCTTCAGATCTTGTGTCACATCAGATCTTGTATCACTTTAAGTAGCCTTCAGCTGTTGTGTTCTTCTTCAGTTGTTGTGTGTCTATGAGACTTAAAGGTTTTTCTGATCAGGCTCATTGGTTCTTTTGGTCCAACAAACTCCCCCTGAACCAATGCAGCCAAAACCTTTAATTATTAACTGTCTCACTTATTATTGGTTTCCCAGGCATTAAGATCTTGTCTTTTTCTTCGAGATCAGCTTCAAAATGACCAAGTAAGAGCAGGCCTGGCAGACAGCAGCTTCTGAAAATCTGAATGGCAAAGGATGAGAGGGAACTCCATTGGGGAATGGACTATGAGCATTGACCCCTCTCATTGAAGCTACTGATCATAAATGAGTCTGAAAGACTCCCTGACATATGCTTCCAAAAGAGCAACTTTATCTTCAGGTGTAAGCATCTCAGGCTCTCCTTCAAAAAATGATTCAGACCCATAATATTCAGATAAGTACCTGGCCTTTGTCCCATCATATAGTTCCACCCTTGTAATTTCTCTGTAGACAAATTCATCAGGATGTTTGCCTTCCAAGAACAATGGCAGCTCATTCTGTTTTACTCCTTCCAATTTTCTATACACTAGACCTTTCTTAATCATTTTATTCTCTAAGAACTTAGGAGCTTTCAATCCAGCATTATACACACTCTTAAAGTCTCCTATTATCTCCCAAGGATCCAGCACAGAACCCAGCATTATATCAGCACTACTCACCTTTTTAATTTTGCTTGCATATGCAGATGGTGCATCTATTCTGTGAATTCTGTCTATCACCCTTGGATCAGGCCACATTCTGATTTGTTCTTTTCGATACTGATAAGTGAACCTTAGTGCATACAACCTCTGTGCTTCTTTCTTCATTGCAATTATTGTTGAGGTCTGAGGGTACTCCTTATCAACCAATCTCAGAATATTCTCATCATGCTTCTTTTGACTCTCTTCTTCTTCAAGTTTGATTTTTACATCTTGTCTCTGAGATTCTGGAGTTATCTTGGGATATTGACCAAAAACCAAGGCCTTTTCTGGCATATAATTAGCTGGCAACTTGAATGTCTTTTTCTGAGCCAATTGTGCAGAACCAGCTTTTGATGACTCAGGCTTATAGGCTTTTGATTGCAACACAGTGGATATTGGAAGCCTGTCTTCTTCATCTGAATCTTCTTCTTCTTGAATTCTCAACATCCTCTTTTTCTTGGGAGGAATATCATCAGCAACTGATTGATGTGATTGGGTAGAGGGTTTGACTTGTGGTTTCTGTATCTCAGACACTTCAGGTTCTTGAACATTATCAGCCTTTTCCACTCCAATCATAAGATCTTGATCTTCTTCTGCCTGATCTTCCTCTCTTTCAGATTGCTTTTCAGGTTCAGAATCTTTCTCAACCTCTTTCTCATTTACATCTTCTACTTCAACATCCTTCTCAACATCAATAGTTTTTGACTTCTTCTGTCTCTTATAAGTGACCTGTATAGATGGAGACTTTTCAGAAGCTTTCTCCTCCTCCTCACTTCTTGATCTCTTCCTCTCAACTTCTGAATCTTTCACTAACTCCCCCTTTTTGGCTGCAAGGGATGAAGGGGTTTGAAGGCTAGAAAATTTTGCAGCAACAGCATCATCAATCATTTTCTGAAGTTGTGTTTGAGATGGAAGCCTCTCATCAACAGCTTGGGTAATGATATTTTTTAGAATTGGAGTGATAAGAGGTAGGGCTGTGAGAAAAGCAGCAACTAATACCTATGGGGGGGTTGAACCCAAAGTATTAGTGCCTGAAGCAGAGGATGGAGGTTTATTTGGTTGTTGAGTAGTGGAGGAAGTGTTTTGGTGACCTTCAAGAGTTGAAGGTGCCATCTGTGGGTTTGGAAGGGCAGATGGACTTTTTTCCTTGGACATCTTGGTGAGCAGCTCATTGAGTCTGCAGACCTCAGCCTCAAGAAACATGTTCTGTTTAAGAACATCTGATAAGGTCCTTTGGTCATCATTAGCCTTGGCCAAATCAGCTGACCTCCTGATCATATCAGGATTAACCTGAGTTGAGTGTGGCTCAACATGTTCAGGTGCCCCTTTGTCTTGGTACTGGGGACTTCCAACCTCAGGGATAAACCCTTCATCAGTTGTTGCCTCTGGCAGGGTCTTAGAGATGTTACTACTATCAATCATTCCAAATGATGGAGATGATGAAGTAGCAGCCCTGTCAGAATTCAGAATCTCTCTGTCCACACTTGGAGACCTGAAATTGTAGTCAAAATCCTGTGGGTTATCAGAAACACTATGATCCTCCCCCTCAATGTTGGAGATAATCCCAGTAGTAAGAGGTGTCTGGGTAGGGATTGGAGTGTTGAGCTGATCCAGGATTTGTTCAATAACAAATGTGGGGCTGTGTTGAGTGGTTTCAGTAGTAGTAGGCTTTGAAGCAGATTGCACCCGGGGAGAATGGTGCTGTTCAATAGAAACCTTTTCAAATGAAAGAGGCTCTAGATGTGTGTCTTCCCCTTCAAGAGTTGCACCAAGTTCCTGTTGAGAGGAACCTTGGGCGGTTTCAGCTGGTGGAGTCTGGTACACCATTGGCTGACTACGGCCAGTGGGCATAGTATGCCTTGGTGAGGCAGGTTCAGACTCAGGGGACTCATCTCCCTGAGCAACCTTTTTGCGCTTTTTGGAAAGTGACTTGGTGGGGACTTTGGATTTGGATTTGGATTTTGAGGCTGTGGGTTCCCTCTGCTTGGGTTTTAGCTTTCGGGCAGCCTCTTTGAGTGTGAGGTTTGTGTTGTGCCGGGAATATACCTCTAGCAAAACTACTGGAGCAGAGATTCCCTGACCAACAAGGCCTTCTTGTTGTAATTGTTTTTCAATGATGGCCATTATAAAACGTGGGTAAAGAAGCCACCTTGTGGTAACAGGTTTAGCAGCATGTTCAGTTAATTCTGAAAATATAATTTGTGAAAAATTAAGTTTTTGTGATTCCAGAATAGAGAAGAGTACCTGCTGCCACCTGGAGGACATCTGGTCCCATGAAGATGATTTTGGAGCCAAACAAATGTTGATCATATGGAAGATGAGACGTTCAGGGTCGTTGAAATGCTTCTTATAGAGAGTGGAGTCACTCAAGTCACCCTGATATTCGTGACTGGTAAAACAGAGATCGGTGAGATTCTTTGGGAATGTAGTGACCAGGTTAGCATCATCCAGATTAAGAACCTCCCTCACTTCGGCTGGACTCACATGAACATTGTGTCCATTCACTGTAGATCGGAGTGAAATTACTCCGGTGCCGACTTTGATAAGTTCCACATTGGTCCAGAATTGATGAAGAGATTCAACATGGAGTGTAGGATTGATAAGAAAAGCGGTTTGAAATTGGGATGCGTTCATAAGATCGACTGCTTCATCAAATTTTGACCAGAAAGAGGATTTCGTGAGATAGGCGACTGAGTTGTGACGAGGTTTGAGGTTCATGGTCGCCATTGAAGCAGAGATTCTAGAGGGAAGATAGGTTTTTGAAAAAGATGGAAAGTTCTGATGAAGTGGTAATGAAACAACTGAAGAAGATTTGGTTTTAATAGAAGACTGAAGGATTGGAATTTTAGTCTTCAGATGTTGCAGAGGGAAAACAACATTGGTTGAAACATCTGAAGAGTAAATTTACTCATCAGGTGTTGTCGACAGTACTTGTTCATCAGCTGTTTCAATTTTAACCAGTTGCTCATCAGACTTTGTCTGACTTCAGATTTACTCATCAGATCTTTTGAACAAAAGTTGTTCATCAGGACTTTGATAATTATTTTTGACCTTCAGTACTTTGTCAACCAAAACCCATCAGTATTTGTAACTGATAATATTGATAAAGGTCAGATGTGGCCTTGAATCAGTACTTCTGATATTTATCAGTACTTACTGTACATATCAGTAGTTTCAAGGTGATTTTTGGCATATTTGAATATTTTTGTATTTTTGAAAATTTTAGCAGGTGTTTGGAATTTTATTAGTTTGAAATCCATTTTATTGTAACTGCAGCATACCAAGCCTTAGTACTAAATTTTGAAAAGTTGAAGTCTCTAAGGGCTTAGTAAATATATCTGCAAGTTCATCAGCACTAGGAACAAACTTTGGATCAATCAGACCTTTTTCAAAGCAATCCCTTATAAAATGATGTCTGATTTCAATATGTTTGGTCCTAGAGTGTTGAACGGGATTCTTGACAATACAAAGAGCTGAGGCACTATCCATTAACAATGGTGTCTTAGACTCTTTGATGCCATAATCCAAAAGTTGGGTTTGAAGCCAGAGAATTTGTGAAGTACAGCTTGCAGCAGCAATGTACTCGGCTTCAGCTGTGGATGTAGCCACAGATGTTTGTTTCTTACTCTGCCAAGAAACCAAACAGTTTCCTAGAAACTGACAACCACCAGAAGTGGATTTCCTGGTGAGTTTGCATCCTGCATAGTCACTATCAGAGAAAGCAACCAGCTTGCAGGAATGCCCAGTTGAATACCAAATTCCTAGTGATTGAGTGCCCTGCAAATATCTAAAAATCCTTTTAACAGCAATCAAATGAGATTCTTTAGGTGCAGCCTGAAATCTAGCACAAACACATGTAGCAAACATAATGTCTGGTCTAGATGCTGTGAGATACATCAAGGAACCAATCATACATCTATAAAGTGTTTCATCAACTGATTTACCTTTCAAGTCTGCATCAAGTTGTGTGGTGCTGCTCATGGGGTTAGAACAGTGTTTACAGTTTTGCAGATCAAATTTCTTTAACAAATCTTTTGTATATTTTGATTGGTGAATGAAAATGCCATCAGGACTTTGTTTGATTTGAAGACCCAAGAAAAACTGTAATTCCCCCATGGCACTCATTTCAAAATTCTTTGTCATTAGCTCAGTAAAAGCATCACACAACTGGGGATCAGATGAAGCAAAAATTATGTCATCAACATAAATTTGAACAAGGAGCTTATGCTGTCCTACTTTCTTTATGAACAAAGTTTTATCTATGCAGCCTCTAGTGAAGTTATTTTGAAGGAGAAAAGTGGATAGAGTATCATACCAGGCTCTCGGTGCTTGTTTCAACCCATAAAGAGCTTTATCAAGCTTGTACACCCAATCAGGATGTTTATTGGCCTCAAAACCTGGTGGTTGACACACATACACTTCCTCTTTTATTTTACCATATAGAAAAGCACTTTTGACATCCATTTGAAAAACTTTTAGTTTGTGTAAGGCAGCATATGCTAAAAACAACCTAATTGCTTCCAGTCTGGCTACAGGGGCAAAAGTCTCATCATAATCAATACCTTCTTCCTAAGAGAACCCCTGTACAACCAGTCTGGCCTTGTTCTTAACTATTTGACCATTTTCATCAGTTTTATTCCTAAACACCCATTTAGTGCCTATTGCACACTTACCTTGGGGTAAAGGAACCAACTCCCAGACTTGCTGTTTCTTGAACTGCAACAGCTCCAACTGCATAGCCTCCACCCAGCCATTGTCTCTGAGTGCTATGTGATAGTTCTTTGGCTCTTGCTGACTGACAAATAAAGTATAGAGACAGAAATTTGACAATTGGCTTCTTGTTGAAACACCAGCAGAAATGTCACCCATAACTTGAGATAATGGATGATCCTTCAGTTCTTGATATGGAATAAGATCAGTGCAAGTGTTGGCAGGAGGTCCAGTTGCTGCAGATGTTGATGAAGATCCAGGAAACAATTTAGCAGGGATTTCAAACGATGTAGAAGATTCCAGAATTTCATCAGCATTTGTATTAGGAGGAACCACTGGAGCAGGAGGAGCATCAGGTTTAGCAGACCTTGGCAGAGTATCACTAAACCTGAACAGGTGAGTACTAACATCATCATCATCAGTACTACCTTGTGAGTTTCCCATAGCAGCTGTTGATGCATTATCTGCCAGAATAACAGACTCAGCTGGAGGTTGATATGGAACATATTGCAGTATATCCAAATCAAACATCTCTACAGGGTTTTGTGGGATGGGATCTTTTGGTGATTCATTGAACTTTACATGGAGAGTTTCTTCAACAATCTTGGTTCTGCAATTAAACACTCTATAAGCCTTGCAAGTGGAAGAATAGCCAACAAAATATCCTGCATCCACTTTGGAGTCAAACTTTTTAAGTGAATCTTTGGTATTGAGGATATAGCAAGGACAACCAAAAGCTCTGAAGAAGGAAATTAAAGGGGTCAAAGTATGAAGCACTTCATAAGGTGTTTTCAACCATCTTTGATTCACCAAAACCCTGTTTTGCACATAACAAGCAGTATTGACAGCTTCTGCCCAGAAAGTCAATGGCAAGCCAGAATCAGCAAGCATTGTTCTGGCAGCTTCAATTAAAGTTCGATTCTTCCTTTCAACTACTCCATTTTGTTCAGGAGTTCTAGGGATGCTGTACTGCCTCTTGATTCCCTTTGACAAATAAAACTCATCCAGAATATGATTTCTGAACTCTGTTCCATTATCACTCCTTACACACTTGACAGGAAGAGAATATTGTTTCTCAACATACAACACAAAGTGAATAATAGACTTAGCAACCTCATCTTTTGAGTGCAAGAAGAAGGTCCAGACAAATCTGGAGTAATCATCAACAACTACTAAGCAATACTTCTTCTTTGCCATACTCATGACCTTCACTGGCCCAAACAAATCCATATGTAACATTTGCAAACAAGCAGTTGATTTTGTATCGCCAATTGGAGGAAAAGATACTTTGTGTTGCTTCCCTTTCAAGCAAGCAGTACAATTTCATCACAACTAAAATCCTTCATTGGAAGACCTCGAACCAGACCATGTTTCACCAGTTGATTCATGTTTTTGAGATTTACATAACCCAACCTTCTGTGCCACAGATTAGATTCCTTGAGAGAGGCCTTAGAAAATAGACATGGTTGACCTTTAACAGAAATTTTCTTTGACAGATCAAATGCATAAACCTTTCCCATTCTGTTAGCTTTAAGAAGAGTATATTCATCCAAGACCTTGCCAATCAGAGGCAACACTTCAGAAGACAGTATCCTGCAGTCTTGCTTGGTGAAAAGAGAAATGTGACCCTTATCACACATCTGACTGACACTTAGTAAGTTGTACTTGAGATTCTCTTCATGGTTCACATCATCAAAACTTAACTCACCATTTGATACATATCCTTTTCCTATGATGTAACCCTTAGCAACATTTCCAAATGAAACAAATCCCTTCCTTCCTGTAAAATAGTCATTAAGAAGAGATCTGCTTCCAGTCATATGCATGGATCCTCCACTGTCAACATACCAGATGCTATTTTGGCATGCTGAAGGACCCTGCATACATGAACACACTCAGTTAGACTTTTGGACCCAAACCAGTTTGGTTTTGGGTCTGTTATCACATGAAGAAACAAAAGTAACAGTTTCATTTGAAACAACACTTGAATCATTCTTTTCAAAAGATTTAACCTTGGTTTTTGACCTTGGTTTCTTCTTATGAAATGAAGCAACAGAGGCATCTACTAGGTTGGCTCTTCCTAGCAGATGTTGCAACATCATAACCAGTTGATGCTGGTTTTGAGTCAAAGTTTTGATTTCCTCAGAAACATCAATACTTGACTTCAAATTTTTGTTCTTCATTTCCTTAACTTCTTTGGGTGATGAAGAAGGTTTCAAGTGCTTTTTCTTTGAATCTGGAAAAACCCCTTGACCTTTCTTGAATTTACTTGAATCATTTCCCTGTGAGGGTTTTCCAGATTTTGAAACTACTGATGATTCTGGTACAAACTTGGAACTAAATTCATTTTTCATCTTGATTATGTTCTTGTTTTTGTGCTTAATTTTATTGAATTTAGATCCTCTTCTGTACCAGCATTCATCAGAAGAATGATTGAACAACCTACAAACTTCACAAGGTACTCTCTTGTGTTTCTCCTTGTGAGTACCTACAAGTACTGAAGACTTAGATACTGAATTTTTTTTCTTCAGTACTTTTGGTGCTTCAGTATTTGTAGATTGTGTTACAACTACTGATGCTTTGACAACCTCTGAAGAGTTCTTCTTCAGTACTTGTCTATCAACACATTTCTCATCAGCAATTGTACCATTACAAGCTTTTTCTACAACTGCTGATGAGACACTCTGACTTATCAGAAGCCGTGCATCATTCTCTCCAGTGCCAAGCCCATCTGACTCAATCAGTTTTAAATTTAATTCATTTGAGACTTTTTCATCAGGATCAATCTCAATTAAAACACTATCCTGACATGTTTCACCCTGGATGACATTTGTACATCCAATGGAATAAGAATATGTTTCAATATCCACAGTTTCAGACTCAGATTTGCATGCACTTAACTCACTTTCAGATGATTCTTCAGCATCAGACTTTTCTGAAGATTTGGTGGATTGGTATACACTGTCCCCTTCAGACTCACAGTCAAGATTTTTTGGTGTATAATTAGCTGGAGGGGCAGTGTGATTGTATCCAATACCAAACTTCACATTTGATGCTGTTTGTTTGTTTAACAACATCTCAAACCCCTTGCAAGACTCAACCCATTTTTCACACTCTACTTGGGTTGCTGCAAGTGTTTGTTTCAGATCATTGTGTTTTACAAGCATGACTTCCACCCTAGCCTTTTCATCAGACAACTGACACTTGAGTTTATAAATTTCAGACTCTTTTTCATTCAAAACTTTCTCAAATTCAGTTTTATTCTTAGTCACAACCTTTTCTAAATCCAACTTCTCATTGATTAATTCAACATTTATTTCCCTAGTGGAAGCAAATGTTGAAATACATGATTCTGAACACAACTTAGCTTTTGATTCAGATGATACCTGGGATGTTGCAGAAGTTGGACCTGAGGTGTCAGTTGAATCTATAGCCATCAAAGCAAGATTCCCGAATGGGTTGTCTCCACCATGTGGACCAGCTTCAGAGTACAGCTGTTCATTGAAATCAGATAAGTCATCAGGTAAACTACTCCAATCTGCTACTCCTGGGGTAAAGAAACTCTGATGTAGTTGTGGAGGCTGTTTATTTGTTTGAGATTTGCTAGGTTCAGGAAGAACAGGTGATTGTGAAGGTATTAGTGCTGGAGTATGAGTGGGTTGTGGCATATAGAAACAAGGATATGGATAAGGCATAGGACTTTGTGGTACAAAATGAGCTGGATAAAATTGTTGTTGACCAGATCCAGAAGATTGTTGTCCTTTGTTTTGTGGGTTGCTGCTAGGAAAGGTCACAAAGGGTGCAGAAGAACTAGGTCCAGTGGATTTGCACTCTCTGGCAAAATGTCCAAGCATGTTACACTTGTGACATCTCAACTTCCCTTTGTCAAAACCAACCTTGGTTTTGCCAGTTAATCCGGGAAATTTTCTTCCAGTTCTTTTGTAGAATTTTTTAGATCTGATGTTTATTAAGGCCATCTGACTTAAGATGTCCATTTCTTCTAGATCATCATCTGGGATTCCCTTTAAATCATCCATCACAAAGCACCAATTCTCTCCAGAGTTTCCTGCATTGCCATCAATTCCAACAAAAGCATGCTCAGCACCATTAGTAGAGAAATCAATATGCTCATCATAAGAACATTCAGATGCAGCATATTCTGACTCTTGACCCATCAAGGCAGTATTGCCAGAAATGAAATCATCAGTGAGCTTGCCAGATGAAGACAGTTTTCTCTTCTGTTCTACCTCTCTCTCAAAAGTTAAGAGTTTCCCATGGAGTTGGGTGAGAGATAGATTCTCTAGATTTGCATTAGATCGTAAGACAATAGTATAAGTGTCCCATCTCTCAGGCAGTGATCTGAGAAATCTATTGTTCATCTGACTATTTGTATACTCCTGCTTAACCATTTTTAATTCAGAAATCAGACAGGAGAACCGCTCAAACTGTTGAGTCAATGACTCACCCTTTCTATGAGAAAAAGTCTCATATTGTTGGGCGAGGATTTGTCTAGTGTTTGCTAGAACCTCATCAGTTCCACCGAATTGTTCTTTCAGTGCAACCCAGAGATCATGAGCAGTGTCATGATGCATCAATCCTGAATATATCTCATTCGGCAAAGCCATGGCCAGAATACCATGAGCTTTTGCATCAATTTCAAACAATTTTATATCCTCATCCGAATACATATCTGATGGTTTCGGAATCATTGTTTTAGTTTCAGGATCAGTGATCATGGGTTTATACGGACCATGCACCACAGATTTCCAACATCCTTCACTGTTAATTGACAGGTGATGTAGCATTCTACGTTGCCAAATGTTGTACTCACTCCGAACCAGCATCGGAGGCTTGGTTGCGGAGCCTGTGTTGTGCGGATCATTGTTTGGAGTCGACATATTCTCATATTCAATCAATTTCAACTAAATTCAAATGGCTTAATCACAAACTCAACAAATTAATTCAAACTAATCTATGTTGAAAAACAAATCAGCAGAAGTTATCAGAAAATTTCAATCTATAACAAGTTCTTACTAATCGGCTAATTCGATCAAACAGAGAACTGAAATGAGCAGTTTCAGAGATCAATTGTTTAATCGATCAATGATTAACCTGCTCTGATACCAATTGTAGGATCAGTTGTTCTCATTTGATCAGTATTAGGTTATAGCAGCGGAATTCAGAGATAAATTAGCATAAGAATTAGCAAGAACACTTGAATATTAATGAAACAGTAAAGAACAATTTGTTATAAAGAGGGAATTCTGCAAATGGAAATATTTCATTCAATGCGCTAACTTCGCTTACAAAAACACTATGTCAACTGTCCTTATATAGAAACAGTGACGTCTGATGATGTCACATGATGTTGACACCTAACAGACATAAAACAACAACTGAAATAAACAAAACTACTGAGGATGTTCATAAAGTCTGAAGGCATCCTCTTACAAAGTCTGACTAACTAAAACTACTGAAAGCAAACTACAACATCTGATGAGTAAACTACTCATCAGACTTTTACAACTAATGAAAGAAAAATACTGAAGATAAAAACAAACATCACAACATCTGAAGACTAACACTTCAGCTGTTGTGAATAACTTCAGATCTTGTCACTCTTCAGATCTTGTGTCACTTCAGATCTTGTATCACTTTAAGTAGCCTTCAGCTGTTGTGTTCTTCTTCAGTTGGTGTGTGTCTATGAGACTTAAAGGTTTTTCTGATCAGGCTCATTGGTTCTTTTGGTCCAACATAAATCGTGCATCGTATAGTTCTTCTCGTGTATTTTCAACTGTCGTGACGCGTAGACAGTGACTTTGTCTCATTGCATTAAGACACAACCGAGTCCCTAATAGGAAGCATCACAATATACCACAAAATCATCATTGCCTTTCGGTAGTGTTAAGATTGGAGCATCGCAAAATCTTTGTTTTAATGTGTGGAAAGCTTCTTCTTGTTAAATGTCCACACAAATGGTTCGCTTTTCTTGGTTTGCTTTGTGAGTAGCTGGGCTATCTTAGAGAAATTCAAAATGAATCTCCTATAATAACCTACCAGAACCAGAAATGATCACATCTCTGTGGGTGTCTTGGGAACATCCCAATACTTAATGGCCTCAATCTTGGCAGTGTCCACATGGATTCCATCACTATTAATCACATGAACCAAGAACTGAACTTCCCTTAGAAAAATTCACACTTTGAGAATTTGGCGTAGAGTTGTTCATTCTTTAACAGTTCCAAGATCGTTTTGAGATGTTGTTCATGTTCTTTCTCACTTTTGGAAAAAAATCAGTATATCTTCAATGAAGACACTAACGAACTGATCAAAATAAGGCATGCACACCCTGTTCATAAGATCCATGGACACCGCTGGTGCTTTCGTCAACCCTAACGGCATCACCATGAACTCATATTGACCGTAACGAGTACGAAAGGTCGTCTTGGGTATGTCTTCCTCTTGAATCCGGAGCTGGTGAAAACTTGAACCTAGATCTATCTTTGAGAAATATTGAGCTCCCTGTAGCAGATCGAACAGATCATCAATCCTTTGTAACGGATACCAATTCTTGATGGTGAGATTGTTAAGGTCTCTCTAATCGATACACATTTTGAAGGATCCATCCTTTTTCTAGAAAACATTACCGGAGGATGAACCACTTGTCTAATAGCTCTTGTAATTGATGGACATTTCCTGCATTTCTGATGGCGTGAGTCTGTAAGGAGACTTAGCCACAGGAATCGCTCCCGGAGTCCGATCGATTCGGAACTGCACCAATCGCTCGAGTGGCACTCCCGGTAGGTCATCCTGAAACAGGTCTGCATAGTCTCTAACAACAGGCACGTCTTGAATCTTCATTCTTTTCTTTACCTTCTCCACCACGTGAGCGAGAAAAGCTACACATTGTTTCCTCAAGCACTTGCGTGTCTTCATGCACGATATTAATTTGACACTGTGATTCGCATGATCTCCATTAATCTCCAACACATGATCGTTCGCCATTGGAATACATAATAGATTTTTGAAAAAAATAATTTCAATCTTGTTAATGGACAACCAGTCCATTCCGATAATGATGGGCAGTTCCTAAGAATTGTATTAATTGTAATATATTTACCATTTGCTACCTCTATTGTGTAAGGGGAGTCTAAAGATTCCTCTACATGATTAAGTTTATGTCCAAAGTCGGACAAGATAAAACTCTGATCCGCACCAGTGTCAAATATATATGCATAAACATCATATAAAAGAAACATACTAGTGACCACATTAGGGTGCTGCTGTGGAGCTGCTGCTCGTAATGCAAAGGCTCGTCTTCTAGCTGCTGGAGCCCTTGGTTGTATCCTCATGGGACAATCCCTTGAGAAGTGTCCAGGTTCTCCACAAGTGTAGCAAGACCTATTATCAACAACAGCAGCAGGCATCACCACTGCGTTTTTGAGCCTGTTTTGGGGCCCTGGGTTTCTGCAACTGTTGGCCCAGTGCCCAAATCTTCCACAACTCGTGCATTGCCTACACTGTGTAGCTGGTTGGTGGTGGTTGTGTTGAAATGGTAGTGGTGGTTGTGTTTCTTGTTTATAAGGTGTGGTCATAGCAAAATTCTTGACCACCTTTTGGTTCTTAGCCGGATGTCTATCCAGCTTCTTGGATGTTCTAGTTTTGCTTGAATTGGCTTCCGTCGTGAGTGCACCGGAGGCAACCATCACGTCGGTCAGTGTAGCTGACAGAGTGGCAGCCATCTCCAATGTGGTTGGATGGGAAGCAATCATATGCCCTTGGATACTGGCCGGTAGTCCACCAACACACCATTCAATCCTTTTCTCCAAAGTGGGCACTATGTTGGGTGCTGATGTTGCTAGCTCATGAAATCTGGTGGTGTAGGCCAGATGCCTAGCTCACGCCATCACATGTTTTAGCAATTCTGTCTCAACTTTCTTGAGTTCTTTCCTCGGGCAGAACTCGCCCCTCATCAAAGTCAAAAAATCCTCCCTAGGCATAGCTAATGCCTCATCTCTTCCGCTGGTTCGGATTTGAGCATTCCACCAGGTCGGTGCTCTTTTGTAGAAAGAGCCTGCAACATATCTCACCTTTTGATGATAAGGACAGCCACTAATATCAAGGGTGTTCTCCAATCTTCTCGATCCATTGGATCAAGCCAACAGCACCCTCGTTCCCACTGAAGCTGGGCGGTTTATATCCTACGAAGCTCTTGTAGGAGTAGTCTGGGTTGCTCCTAGTGTTCCCACTGCCATCCCTGCAAGAGTTCCCGGTATTGTTACTGTTGTTGCTGTTAATACGGTTCACTATGTCAGGAATCACTTCCCTCAGCTGACTTGTCAGGAAAGTGGCCAATGCTATAGTACCATGATCCAACTCATGGTTGGGTGGTGGTTGATGAGGTGGGGTATGCGGAGGAGGATGTGGAGGAGGAGGCGATGGTGGAGGTAATAGTGGTGGTAGTCTCCTTGGCAGCATTCTGATCACAACCAAAAGAACATCAGTTAGTGGAATGATTAAATGCAGAAGACACATGCAAATAAAATCCTAAGTCCTATGTTCTCTACATGAAAGGTCCCTAGGTTATAGTTTAGGCGAAACCGTTTAAGTAAAATGACCTATATTTCTCTTTAACCATGGCTCCGATACCAATCTGTCACACCCCGAGCAGGCAGGTAGGATCGATTTTCGTGTCGGGTGGAAAGGTCTTGGGGTGCGATATCGTGTGATAATCAACATGATCAAATTTTTTAAATGACAAATAAGATATAATGAGAAATGCTAAAATGACATTGATACATAATTACAAAATTAAATTACATAAGTCATGTTCATAATTTAACAATGTAAATCTACCCAAAAAAGAAACATAAAGTTGCTATCTTGATTCTGCAAAAGATTTACAAAAGTGATTCAAAAATTATGTTTTTATATGATATGAACACAAAAGTAGCTAGTTCCACGCAAGGGCCACTAGCTAAAACATCCTAAATCCCGGTGACTAAACATGTTCGGCAACTGATAAAATCATGCATTTAAAACAAGTCAGCACTAGGTTGGTTAGTTCATAAGTTTTGTAATTGAAAACCTTTGAAATTTTTTATTCTCATTTCATAGTATCACACACAAGTTTATTGTATTCGCAATGTCTTATCTCACAGCAATGTACTCTCCATAGTTCCACATACATATGCTATGTCACCCAATTAAGCATGCTTATATATAGGGCATACATATCACGATTGAAACCGCCAGCCCACTACACACTCAACTGAATTCGATACCACACGTATTGCAACTAAAGGTGCCCTTTTCATTCTCACATGTGATTCACAAATGATATTGTAGAGCCCACTACACGATGAAGACTGACAAAGTCAACCATTGGAAGAGCTAAAGTCCAGAATTGTTATTGATTTCCTGTACAGATGGTTCGAATACACCATGTGTTCGAGTACTCGAAATAGTTTGGTGTTAGATTTCGAGTACACCTAGATTAGTATAAATACACGTATTTTGTACTAGTTTAGGTTGAAATCCCGAGGCATTTTCTCTCTAGACGTATTGAGGCATCTGTACTCGAACTTTCAGTATTAATACAAAGATTACATTTTTCTACTTGCTTTCTTGATTCTAGCATGGATTCCGCACTTGTTAGAGTATGTTGGTGATGATTTGAGTGATAAAGCTACGTTCTTGATCCGGTTTGAGACCTACAAGTGGTATCAGAGCTTTAGTGCTCTTTTCGCCATCAAGGTAACATCTTTTTCAAGCAAGTTTACAAATTTATCATTCTACTCTACTCCATCTAGCTACTGTGTAAATTTGGGACTCCAGATCTTAAGAAATATTTTTATAAAATTTTCTTAAGTATTTTCGAGTTCGAAATTTTCGAGTTCAGCTATTTCGAGTACAGATAGAGTGTTCGAAAGGGTGTCAGCAGTTCGACTACAAGGACCAGTGTGTTCAACAACATAGGCTCTTCGGTTACAGTTTGTTTGGATACAATTTGTTCGACAACAATTTGTTTCGAGTACACAAGAGTTTCGATTACAAGATTTCTTCGATAATAGCAGTGATTTCGAGTACAAGGTGATTTCGAGTACAAGGTTTTCGAGTACAGATTTGATTTGTGTACACCAACCACTTCGGGTACAAAGGGTCTTCGAGTATATCTTTAGGATTGCAGGGTGTTACTTCGAGTAGTGCTTCACTTCGAGCAGTATTTGGTCCTCAGCTCTACATGGACTTCGTGAACTACACTTAGAAATTTTTTCTCATCAGCCATGGCATCTAAGAATCTGACCAATCTGTCCAACCTACTCAACCTTGACAAGGAGATCGACATCGGAACTAAGCCACCTAGGCTCATGTTAGGAGACAACTTTCAAGATTAGAAGTTCAGATTTCAATCCTTCATCAAGTATACAGATCCGAAACTTTGGAGGTCAATTGAAGAAGGTCCTTTTGTGCCATCATATCAAAGTGAGATAAACAGTCCTCTTGTTCCTAAAGATCCTGAATTGTACACTGACAATGATATCCTGATGATGGAAAAGGATGAAAAGGCCTATGCATCAATCACAATGGCTCTCTCGACTGATGTAGCTCATGGTTTTAAGGAACACAAGACAACAAAGGAACTATGGAATGCTTTGGTTGAACGATTTGAAGGCAATGAAGACATGCGAGAAAGTCGCAAGGATACGCTGAGACAGAGATTTAACATGTTCAATCACATCAAATGAGAGTCCCTTGAAGCACAGCTAAATAGATTCACTCATCTGATGACCGAGATGACAAGTTCTGGAATTGAAATGACCAAAGGAGAAGTGAACAAGAAGCTCCTGAACTCACTACCTTACACTTGGAACGCAAACTGTACTACAATCAAAAGAACAAAGGATATGTACAAGACCTCCCTGAGTGAGCTGATTTCTATCATCAACTCCTATGACATGGATGATAAACAGAGAGCACTGAATCATGCCAGCTCTATGGGCATTGCACCTGTGTCAGAAAACTCTGCTCTTATGTCAGCTATCAATCTTCAATCCTCAGGGATGCAGCACTATCAGACTCCTTCATCTCAGTCAATTCCTTTTGAAACTGCATTCCTATCATCTGGACAAGTTGGTTCAGTATCCATGATCAGTCTAGAGAGTGAAGAAAATATGCTACTATTTAAAGGTTTTATGAACAATTACAATGCATTCGTAGCTGGAGAATTAGCACCTACCAACCTTACTCAGGATAATCTAGAGCAGATAAATCCAGTAGATGTTGAAGAGATGGATATTGCATGGTAGATGGCAATGGCTGTGTTTTGGGCAAAGAAGTTTCTCAAACGGTATGGAAGGAACAGCTTTGGAAACAACCCAGGAAAGAAGCTTGGATTTGATAAGTCAAATCTGCGATGTTACAACTGTGATCAACCAGGTCACTTTGCCAGGGAATGCAAGCAGCCAAAAGTGACTAAGGAAGGAGAAAAGAAGCCTGAAGAGAAAGCTATGACTGCTGCTGCTGGAGGAAGTGCCAGCATGTCTAAAGCACTGTTGACTCAAGAAACTGACTCCTATGATTCGAATGATCAGGTGCAGGAATTGGAGCTAACTCTGAGTCATGCTTTCATGGCAGAGGTGGATGACAAGCAAAAGGAAGTAACTGAAAATCTTTGCTCTACCTCTTGCATTGATAAAGTGTTTAAGTATATGTCACATAATGAATCACTAATCAAAGAAGTAACCAAACTTAAATACATCAAATCGAAATTTCTTAAAAATGAAGGACTTTTTAAAAGGAAACTTGAAGCCGAGGGTCGGGATGTGTCAAGGCTTAAAGAACTTTTAAGTGATAAAGAGTCCAACTATCGTGATGCTAGACGCAAAATCGATTAACTCACCTTAGAGTTGGACCAAGTTAAAACTTAACTTTCTAAAACTTCAGTAAAATGTGAAAAATATGATTATTCAAGCAAGGTTTTGGAAGACATGGTAAGCATACGATACAGGGAAAAGAGAGGTAAAGGCTTTGGTTTTAAGGAGTGTGAACCACCTTTCAACCATAATTACTCAATCATGCCCAATATCAACACATATGTTGATGATATGTTGTTGAAATCTGACCGAAGGTTTGATTTCAGCACTGGTTCTAACAAACCAGTTTCATTGACAGCAGATCCCATTGAGACCAGTCCCAATATTTCTAATGATTCTGAGATGTGTGCAGATAGTTTAAACAAAGCAGGTGTGAGGGGGAAGACTAGAGAAAGAAGTGCTGAGAAGAGCACAGATTGTTCAACATCTTTTGGACATCATCTTTTATTTCAAAAACTGATTTTGTTGGAAAAGTTGATGAATTTAAAATTAAAACAAATGAGATGTCTAAAAACCTTAAATCAACTTTTGTTAAGAAGAATGTTATTTTGGAAACAATATCTCTGCGTTTACATCATGAGTTCAAGGGTCATTCCACAGTCACCAAAGAGGCGGATTCAAAGTTAAACCCTAACTGTGGACCTTTTGTTCCAACAAGGTCACTTGAACAAGCCTCTACATGCTCCTCTTCTAGTCACAGTGACTGTGATGTGAAACCCTATGACCTTAAGGAATTTCACAAGAAGGTATGTTGTTTTGTTTGTGTTAGACCAGGCCACATTGCCAGAAATTGTCTGCACAGACCTACTGAATTCTTTTATGGAAAGAATCAGAAGGTCACACCCAAGGCTAAACCCTCTATCAAATCAACGAGGACTGACCAATCCTCAAAGCCTAGGGTGAATCCTCAGAAAGAATCACAAAAGCAATCCACTGCTAAAAGGACAAAGTCGTCCAAACATCATCACTCTGGTTTTCAAAAACAAAATTCAAACTTTTCAAAAGTTAAAAACAGGTCATATTGGAGACGTGATCCAACTGTAAGAACCCCATTAAAACCAGTCAACCATGGCAGTGGTGCAAGATCAAAGATTGATAAGGGCAAAACAGTTAAATCAAAAGGGGTTCACAAGAAAAAAACCATTATCTCTCATGTGCCTAAACCTGTTATGGTTTGGGTACCTATCTCTCATTGATTGTGTGTAAAATGAAGGGACGGCCAAATAAGCTTAAACATGTTTGGTATGTAGACAGTGGCTGCTCCCGGTATATGACTGGGGATTTCTCTCAGTTACATGAAGTTACACCATTCAATGGAGGATATGTATCATTTGTGGGACACAAGGGAGGAAGGATAAGCATGAAAGGCACGGTCACCAATGGAACTCTTAGTTTTGAAGACGTGTACTATTTTGAAGAGCTTAATCACAGTCTATTGAGTGTTTCTCATATTTGTGACAAGAGGTTTTCCACACACTTCACAAACAAGGAGTGTCTTATATTGAAGCCTGATTTTGTTGTGCCTGAGAAGTGGATTCTGATGAGAACTCCAAGGATCAACAATGCTTAAATCATTAACATGAATTCAAACTCATTTACTGAGAACACTTGTTTGTTTTCAAAGGCATCAGAGCATGAATGTCTGCTATGGCACCGACGACTGGCTCACGTAAATCTGAAGAATCTCAACAGACTTGCCAAGGAAGATCACGTGATTGGTTTTCCTTCTAAGGACTTCTCTACCATTGAGAAATGCATCGCATGCGCCAAGGGGAAGCAACATAAGAGACCCCACAAGCCTAAGCTATTCAATTATATATCATCGATTCTGCAACTTCTTCATATGGATCTCTTTGGACCGGTTAATGTTATGAGTATCGGGAAGAAATCATACTGTCTGGTGGTGACAGATGATTATTCCAGATTTACTTGGATGTTCTTTCTAGCCAAGAAGGATGATACACCAGAGATTCTGAAGAAGTTTATCACCTTGATTGAAAATCAGAAGAACTTGAAGGTTAAGGTGATCAGAACCAACAATGGCACAGAATTTAGAAATCAGACTCTCATTGATTTCTGCGATGAGAATGGGATAGCTCGGCAGTACAGTGCAGCTAGAACACCTCAGCAAATTGGAGTTGCTAAAAGGAGAAACAGAACGCTTATAGAAGCTGCACGGACCATGCTGTCAGAATCCAAGCTACCAACTTTCTTCTGGGCTGAAGCTGTTACCACAGCTTGCTACGTTCAAAATCGGGCTCTCCTGAACAAGCGCCATCAGAATACTCCTTATGAGATTTTCTTTAATCAGAAGCCTAAAGTTGGTCATTTCAAGTCTTTTGGATGTCCTTGCACTCTTCTTCATACAGAGCCAAACCACAAGTTTGATGACAAGGCTGATGAGTGTTACTTTGTGGGCTTTTCATCCGAGAAGGCAGCTTATAGGGTTTACAACAAGAATACTCGGATGATCATGGAATCTTATTATATTGATTGGCAAAATATGAACTCAACAGATGCCTGTTCTGTTCCAAACTGGTTGTTTGAGTATGAGTCTACTTTTAGGCCCTTTGACACTACATCTGAGAGCACAGGATCATCTGAGCAAACTGATGATTTCTACAAGGGTGATGATGTAGACTATAGGGTTGACTATGTTCCATGTGATCCCAAGCATCTGTCATTTGACCCTCCAGGCATGTACAATCGTGCTCCTCCAGATCAGCCAACTCATATACATGAAGTTCTCCCATCAGAATCAGACACTTCTCAGTCTGGTCAGCCACTTCCAGAAACAGATCAAGTTTCATCTTCCTCCCACCAAACTTTTGATAATCCACTGTTCTCAGATAGCATTCTTGAGGAGAATTGCGTGGATCATGTAGCCGAAGCAAGTGAGACTGCTCCTGTCGACAACATCTCTTCCTCCAATGAAGATCAAGTGAACAACATCAGCAATTTGCTAGTCAATATAGCTATGGAAGAAGTGCCGACACTCAGTATCAACAAGAATCATCCAGAAGAAAATATTATTGGACCTCTCTTAGAAGGCGTTCTCACTCGGAGCCGATCTATTCCAGCTCAGAACCTCTTGCCTGAAGACAGAATTACCAGAAGTCAATCAGGTCCGATTAATTCTTGCTTGTATTCCTGTTTCATTTCGCCAGTCAAGCCCAAGAACGTCAAGATGGTTCTCAAGAAGTCTAGCTGGGTCGAAGCAATGCAGGAAGAGCTGATGCAGTTTCAGAAACTCAAGGTGCGGAATTTGGTTCCTCTACCCAAAGGAAAGCTGCCTATAGGAACCAGATGGGTTTTCAGAAACAAAAGAGCTAACTCAGGAGTTATTATCAAAAACAAGGCACGGTTTGTGACAATCCGACTTTTCGAATTGATTTCGTTAACTGAGAATAGTGAGATCACGGGCCCAACAAGACAAGTTAGGCCCAATAAATCAAAGACAGGCCCAATAAGGCCAGTGTAGGCCTAATGGGGTTTAGGTAGGCCCAATGAGCCCAAGGAAGGCCCAATAGCATTTAGGAGGCTCAATTGGGTTAATCAGGCCCAATACTAGTTCAAGTAACCGATTAGTGACAATTCGGCTTTTCCGGATTAACACCGTTAGTAAAAATTAGCAATATTATCACGAAATTATGTAATATGGCAAACCGAAAGGATTGAAATTGAACAAAACAAACTTAGGAACACTATAATTACAAGAATTAGACTTGTAGTTAGTGATAATGCTCAATTTTGACTTCTAAAGTCAAAATTCGGTTTATACATAATAAGAAAATTAGAAATTATCATTAATTCAGTGATTTTAATGGAATTAAACATCATTAATCATCATATTGATGATGATTATAAGTTATAAACAATTATGGTGCCATTAATATTCGAATTAAAGTTAATTAATCACCTAAAATGTTGAAACCGAAGTCGTGGCCATAGAACCCACACAATTCGATCGACTTTTTCACAATTAAACACACCTACAAGTGAATCGGCACCTTTAGAGTCGTTTTCATACAACAATTGCGACCAAGAATGTTTAGATCGAAGAATTGGGCGTGAGTCGACCGAAAACCAAGCCTCCAATCAAACTACATCGAATTGAGATCAAAACAGGTAATAATTCATTCCTACCTAACCTAAACACACCGACTAAGCATAGCCCCATGACAATTCGTGCTTTTAATAACATGTTGGGTTATTTCGGATATTAGGGTTCATATGTAAAAACGTTTTGGGGATTTCGATTGAGATGAGTTCGAAAATCAAATTAATTGTTATCCTTAGTTTCAGAAACTTCCGATTTAAGTAAAAACGATGATGATTTCATTCAATTGTATCGAATTTTATGAGTTCCTATTCTAGGGTTTACACTAAGAACCGAATTGGGGGTTTCATTTTAAACGAATTCGAAAATCAAATTGACGTACACCAATAGCTTCGTGATCAGTTGTTGAACGAAAAACCCATGTCAATTTGATATCAAAATCTCGAATTAAACGATCTTTAATTCTAGGGTTCTTCATTCATGACGGTTTGGGGGTTTTCATGAAAACGAGGTTAATAATCAAATTAAAGGACACCTTTAGTTACAGACGGGTTCGACTATGTATAAACACATATTAATTCGAATTTATGATATCGAATTTTATGATTTCATGTTCTAGAATTCATAGATTAAAACGGGTTAAAGTTTTTGAATCAAATGGATTCCAAATTACAATTAATTTATATGGTTAGATTCGAGTGGATCCAGAAAAGAAAAACCCCATGAATTCGAACCTTAACAAACTTGAATTCAATCGAAATGGGTTTGAGAAATGTAGTTCGGGTTCGGATCTATTCTAGACCAATTAATACCTATTAATCAAATTATTCCTTGAATTGATTTCACCCAGAGGGTCGCTCAGATATGTTGAATCATAGCCCTATGGTTTCGAGATCAGTTGGTTTCGAATTGGGGCTCCAATCGGGTGTGATGTGGTTATGTTTAAAGAAGCAAAGGGGAACCCGACTAGTAGTGATTAAAAGCATTTGAAACGTAATATGTTAACAAAAATGGATCTGGTTGAGATGGTTAAGTGTGTGTCTTTGGTTCTGGGGGTCACGGGTTCGAACCCGGCTCCTAGTGGTTTTGGGTTTTTAAACCATTTTCAGTATTTTTGTCATAACTAGTTCGTTTTAACTCCGATTTAATCCGTTCAAATTTCGTTGGAACCAGAAATTCATCCCTAACACATTTAAATAATAAAATTCACATTTTAGATCGAAAACAAAATCGCGTATAATTACGTTTATTTAAATAAAATCATATAGAATTTTATTTAAACGACTTCAAAGTCACGCGTATTTACGTATGCACATTTCTAACACTTTAGCATACGTGTGTTGACACGTATGTGATTTCAAGCATAAAACGACATTTCGAATAACATTAAGTTATGGTTTAAACACAGATTCTTCGTAAAAGGATCTTTTACGAGAGTTCACGAGTATTTGATCATTCTGCAACTATCGAAGGTGCGTACACGGCCCCTTTCTTATTTTAAACTGTTTTGGGGGAGAAAACATGTGCAACAAACTGTTTTTAGATACATATCACTTGCATGAGTTAGCTGTTTACATTATGTGAAAACATATCAACTTGAAAGTCCTTACACACCTCGAACCGTTTAGTTTGCTGTAATGCAAAGCGTGGTAGTTGGAAATAGATCTATTAGGTTTGACAAACCTCACCTGGTAGATGGGATCTACGCAGGTGTTTGACTGACCAAACACAATTTTACTATTGTTGTGATAGACAATAGTGGCAAGGCGAAAACATGCTATAGCATGGCAATCCGTCAGCTTCGGTGTCGAACACTTATGTAAATAGTTTATATGACTAGCTATCATGACTGTGCATGTGTGATTATGTTATCTACAACTTGATATTCAAACTATTGTTTTAAACATTGTGAATGCTTAAAACCTGTGTTATGCACCAACCTTTGTGTTGACTTGATTTACATGTTTTCTCAGGACACTAAGACACAAGCAAGGACAAGCAGGGACTAGGACGTTGAGTCTCATGCATACAGTTCACTTTAGTTGTTGATTTAAAACATTGAATATTGTATTTATGGTCTTACAACTGTTACACTTTGTTATTAATTTTCAAACGCTTCCGCAAAAGTTAAACTCTGATTTTACAAATTAAGACTGAATTATGTTTAAAAGCATATAGAGGTCTTTCGTTATGTCTAATGATCTGAGATCCTGGTTTGTCACGTTCCCAAACGGTGTGATTCCGTTAGTTGAAAATTGGGGGTGTGACAGATTGGTATCAGAGACCATTGGTTATAGCGAATTAGGTTTGCATTCGTAGATCTAGACTGTAACTGTTAGACATTAGACACACTTGCTTACACGATAGTTTGCATAACAATTACATATGGTATTATGTAACAAACATGACATCACCATCCACACCTAATAGTGACATAGAACATGAAGTTGTATCATCACCAGCATCCAAGAAGAGGCAACCTGAGCCAAAGGATGACATGACTCACTACGATGAGGAGATACACAAACGACCGAGGGAGAATGGCCAGTACTGACGGTGGATCCCTGATCTCATTCGCAGTTGGGTGCGTGAGGAGCGAGTACCTCTGCCACCTACTTCTGACACTACTACTAGTAGTGGACATTACCTACTCTAAGATACTCACCAGAACAAGCATCTGTAGCTCTTGTTGCACGTACGAATCGGGGGATTCACAACATGTGAGGGGCAGCTGGATAGATCACTAGATTACTAGAGGGACGAAGTAGGCCCCATGATTCACTAAAACCAGTCAAGAGATGAAATAGGCTCTGTGACTCACTAAAACAAGTCAAGGGATGGAATAGGCCCTGTGACTCACTAAAACCAGTCAAGAGATGAAATAGGCTCTGTGACTCACTAAAACAAGTCAAGGGATGAATTAGGCCCTACGACTCACTCAAACAAGTCAATGAATGAAATAGATCACTAAGGCTCACTCGAACAAGTCAGGGGATGAAATAGGCCCTATGGCTCACTCAACGAGTCAACTGATGAAATAAACTCAATGACTCAAACAAAACTATTCCTTAGCTTGGGACTATATCTACTAGTTCCATTGAAATTTTTGGTTTTGACAAATGATTTGTCACTCTTTACAACACTGACGATAGTTAATAAGGTTGTGCTTCAGCCTTGATAGGAAAACATCAATTTTCTTTCTAACTCCTCGACAACATTCTTGTAGCTCTTTGTACCTCCACAAGTACTGTTTACTAGGACCACTTTATGAACTCATCAATTGTAAGATGAGAATTCAAACTCAACCCTTTTTCACACTTGAAGTGCCACCAAACGGACACTATCACTCGAGTTAAGAAGAACTAGAATGATCGTGTGGGAAAGATTTCCGTTACCGGTACATACGTAAAGGCAAATTACATAATATGAAAACACTGGTGACCTCTATTGTGAGTTAATTACCAACTTGGGAAATTATGGGAGATACAATGACTGTAAGGTGGTCAGCTCCAAATAGCTACACTAACATCCACACAATGTGTGTTTCGACATCAGACTACGTAAGAAAAACACACTCAAGCCGAATAGATATTCTTGAAGGATCTACACTAGACCCTATATTAGCATTCAACCCAAGTAACTATTCCTCAGAAATTCTTTGGATAGACTATCCAATCATACATTATGTGACTATTGTCTGAATCTTGATGTCCTGAATAAACTCTGAATCCCACAAAGACCAAATAGCTCAATGTAGGAGGAACTAGAATCCTTATGTAAGGTAAATTGACGATCATGGTGCGCAACGTAATCGTGAATTTACAGGTACGCATGAATTCTAGAAAATTCTATTGTGAGTCTATTTTCGAAACACATATCTATAATATTCACTTATCTTTCATTCTAGTAGTTGAAACGAATTCCGTTAACATATCGAGATTCCAACATAACATTCATCAAACTTCCAGCCGTAGTTCTGGTTAATCTGTGTTTGAGAAACACTCATAGTGAGATTTTGCACTTCACTTGGATAACTTCAAATGTATGTCAAAACATCTACTTGCGAACATCTGTAAGGATTCCCTATCAAACGAGGAACGAAATCTGATTTCATGTGTCTACTGAGCAGAGTTCTCAATGACCACAACAACAACAAGAAACACTCAAAGGATGCTTTGGATGCAAGAAACCAGGGCATTTCAATTGAACCACACTGGTAGTAACAACAAGAGGAACATAAACAATGGTCTGAGGGGAAAAGTCTTCATGATCATAAGAAGCATAGAGAAAAGCTCGACCTCATTGCAAGTACATATGTGATAAACAAATGTTATGATCTGTGTTGTTGGATACTGGAACATAAATGAGCTTTAGATCTAATGAATTTGGTGGAATAATTGCCATAACCTTAACACCATTAGAGGTGGA
The DNA here is from genome assembly GCA_009363875.1 of Mikania micrantha. Taxonomy (NCBI): domain Eukaryota; kingdom Viridiplantae; phylum Streptophyta; class Magnoliopsida; order Asterales; family Asteraceae; genus Mikania; species Mikania micrantha. Next base: position 54,678,738 of record CM018692.1, read on the forward strand.
ATACACTGTAGAACTAGCTGATGGCAAGTTAATCATAGTAGAACATATTCTCAAAGACTGTGTCCTAGACTTGATGGGTCAAATACTGGACATAGACCTTATGCCTATCGCATTAGGCAGTTTTGATGTAGTCATAGGCATGGACTGGTTGTTCAAACACCAGGTTGAAACAGTAGGATATCAAAAGATCGTTCGTATACCGCTTTCATATGGAGAGACACTGTATGTACAAGGTGAGAAGAGCAGTACGCCACTGCGTCTCATATCTTGTGTGAAAGCACACAAATGTCTGCGTAAAGGTCATACGGTAGTTATAACACTTATAACTGAGAAGCCGGTAGTTGAGAAGAAGATAGAAGACATTCTAGTAATTTGTGAATTTCCTGAAGTATTTCCAGAAGACCTACCGGGATTACCGCCTATCAAACAGGTGGAATTCCAAATCGACCTTACACAAAACGCAACACCGATAACTAGGGCGCCTTATTGACTTGCATCATTCGAAATGCAAGAGTTATCTACACAATTGCAAGAGTTGTTGGATAATGGCTTTATACAACCTAGTTTTTCACCGTGGGGAGCTCCAGTTTTGTTTGTTAAGAAGAAGGACGGGACTTTCCATATGTGTATCGATTACCGGGAACTTAACAAGGTTACAATCAAGAACCGGTATCCGTTACCCAGAATTGACGATCTGTTCGATCAGTTGCAAGGTTCGAGTTACTACTCGAAGATTGATCTCAGATCGGGTTATCATCAATTAAGAGTTCAAGAAGAAGATATTCTGAAGACAGCATTCAGAACGCGCTATAGCCATTATGAGTTCTTGGTCATGCCATTTGGGTTGACAAACGCTCCGGCAGTATTCATGGATCTCATGAATCGTGTTTGTAAACCTTACCTTGATAAGTTTGTCATTGTTTTCATTGATGACATTCTCATCTATTCTCAGACCGAAGAAGAGCACGCTGAACATCTCCGATTGCTACTAGAATTACTGAAACAGGAACAATTGTACGCCAAGTTCTCGAAATGTGATTTCTGGATGCGAGAAGTACAATTCTTGGGTCATATAGTTAATGAAAAGGGTATACATGTTGATCCAGTGAAGATTGAAGCGATTAAGAATTGGGAAGCGCCAAAGACCCCTACCGAGGTACGACAATTCCTTGGTTTGGCGGGTTACTACCGAAGATTCATTGAGGGATTCTCAAAGATCGCTCAACCACTTACAGCTCTTACGCACAAGGGAACGAAATATAACTGGACGGATAAACAGGAAGCTGCATTCCAGTTATTGGAACAGAAACTCTGAAGCGCACCGATTCTGTCCTTACCAGAAGGGACGGAATACTTTGTGGTGTATTGTGATGCATCTACACAGGGTTTGGGATGTGTATTGATGCAACGTGATAAAGTGATTGCATATGCTTCAAGGCAGCTACGACCACACGAGAAGAATTACACTACTCATGACTTGGAGTTAGGAGTAGTGGTGTTTGCTTTGAAGATTTGGAGGCATTACCTGTATGGAACTAAGTGTACTATTTATACTGATCATAAGAGTAGCAACATATATTTGATCAGAAGGAACTCAACATGAGACAGCGACGATGGGTTGAGTTGTTGAACGACTACGAATGCGCGATAAAGTATCACCCGGGAAAAGCTAATGTGGTAGCGGATGCTTTAAGCAGAAAAGACACATCAACAAGACGGGTTTGTGCACTTATGATGACAATACATACTGACTTACCTGACAAGGTACGCAGTGTTCAGCTCGAGGCTTTGAAAAAGGAAAACTTAGTACAAGAATCCTTACGAGGAATGGAAACACAATTGGATGTTAAGTCTGATGGAATTCGTTATTTCATTAATCGACTTGGATACCTTTGTATGGAGGTTTAAGGGAACTCGTGACAGATGAAGCACACAAGTCCAGATATTCAGTCCATCCGGGATCAGATAAGATGTATCCTAATTTGAAGGCACTGTATTGGTGGCCTCACATGAAAGCTGACATTGCTAAGTACGTTAGCAAATGTTTGACTTGTTTGAAAGTCAAAGTTGAATATCATTAATCATCTAGTTTACTACAACAACTAGAATTACCAATGTGGAAATGGGAACAGATTTCGATGGACTTTATTACTAAGTTACCCCGTACACCGAGTGGTTGTGATACGATATGGGTAATTGTTGATCGATTAACGAAATCTGCACATTTCTTAGCAATCAAGGAAACCGATAAGATGGAGAAACTGACTCGCATTTACATCAAGGAAGTGGTAGCACGGCATGGCGTGCCCATCTCTATCATATCAGATCGGGATGCCCGATTTACTTCCAACTTTTGGAAATCTTTCCATAAGTCTTTGGGAATTCGCTTGGATATGAGTACTGCCTATCATCCACAGACCGACGGTCAAAGTGAACGTACGATTCAAACGCTCGAGGATATGTTACGAGCTTGTGTAATTGACTTTGGTGACAGCTGGGAGAATCATTTACCGTTAGTGGAATTCTCTTACAATAATAGTTATCATACAAGTATTCAAGCAGCACCGTTTGAAGCTTTGTATGGTCGCAAATGTCGTTCACCAGTTTGTTGGGCTGAAATTGGTGACAGTCAGATAACAGGTTTTGAACTAGTGCACGAATTGACTGAGAAGATAGTTCAGATCCGGAACCGTATGGCAGCGGCCCGGGATCGACAAAAGAGTTATGCTGACAAGTGTCGTAAACCATTGGAATTTCAAGTAGGAGACTGAGTTCTTCTAAAGGTATCACCTTGGAAAGGTGTGATACGATTCGGCAAGCGCGGAAAGCTTAGTCCACGGTACATAGGACCTTCTGAGATCCTGAAAAGGATTGGTCCGGTTGCGTATCAACTCAAATTACCGGATGAACTCAGTGGAGTTCATGATGTCTTTCACGTATCGAACTTAAAGAAATGTCTTTCTGATGAGACATTGATTGTGCCACAGGAGGAAATACAAGTGGATGAGCAGTTACGATTCATTGAAGAACCAGCAGAAATCATGGACCGAGAGGTCAAACAACTTAAGCAAAGCAAGATTCCGATAGTCAAAGTTCGTTGGAATTCAAGACGTGGTCCTGAATTCACATGGGAACGGAAAGACCAAATGATGAAGAAGTATCCTCATTTGTTCAAAACAGCTACTGCAAACACTGAGAGCGCACGTTAAATTTCGGGACGAAATTTCCTTCAACAAGGGGATGACGTGATGCTTTGCTTCACACATCAAACGCTGCAAATTTCAAACTGTAAGCACAAACACTTTATGCAATTGGTTTTGTTACAAACACTTGTGCTACATTACATTTTATATATTTTATGTGCTACATTTCATATGTTACATGTTATGGTAGTACATACATGATTAGTTACATACATTTTGTTATGTGCGGGGTTGCATAGTACAAACAGTTATAGACACTCACTATGTGTGAGGTTACACAACACAGTATGATCAAACACAAACAGTCACAGTTAGGTGAACTAACTAGTGTACACATAAACCGTCACATTGAACGATCACATTTAGTTGTGATGTTGCAAGCATTAGACTTTGTGTGTGAGTACACACAAGCACACAGAATGATCAAATCACACTAACACATACGATTTAAACTCGTAAGTAGTTTCCTAACTACTCCTAACACTTACTAATTTTCGGGACGAAAATTCTTTCAACAAGGGGATGATGTGACAATCCGACTTTTCGAATTGATTTCGTTAACTGAGAATAGTGAGATCACGGGCCCAACAAGACAAGTTAGGCCCAATGAATCAAAGACAGGCCCAATAAGGCCAGTGTAGGCCCAATGGGGTTTAGGTAGGCCCAATGAGCCCAAGGAAGGCCCAATAGCATGTAGGAGGCTCAATTGGGTTAATCAGGCCCAATACTAATTCAAGTAACCGATTAGTGACAATTCGGCTTTTCCGGATTAACACCGTTAGTAAAAATTAGCAATATTATCACGAAATTATGTAATATGGCAAACCGAAAGGATTGAAATTGAACAAAACAAACTTAGGAACACTATAATTACAAGAATTAGACTTGTAGTTAGTGATAATGCTCAATTTTGACTTCTAAAGTCAAAATTCGGTTTATACATAATAAGAAAATTAGAAATTATCATTAATTCAGTGATTTTAATGGAATTAAACATCATTAATCATCATATTGATGATGATTATAAGTTATAAACAATTATGGTGCCATTAATATTCGAATTAAAGTTAATTAATCACCTAAAATGTTGAAACCGAAGTCGTGGCCATAGAACCCACACAATTCGATCGACTTTTGCACAATTAAACACACCTACAAGTGAATCGGCACCTTTAGAGTCGTTTTCATACAACAATTGCGACCAAGAATGTTTAGATCGAAGAATTGGGCGTGAGTCGACCGAAAACCAAGCCTCCAATCGAACTACATCGAATTGAGATCAAAACAGGTAACAATTCATTCCTACCTAACCTAAACACACCGACTAAGCATAGCCCCATGACAATTCGTGCTTTTAATAACATGTTGGGTGATTTCGGATATTAGGGTTCATATGTAAAAACGTTTTGGGGATTTCGATTGAGATGAGTTCGAAAATCAAATTAATTGTTATCCTTAGTTTCAGAAACTTCCGATTTAAGTAAAAACGATGATGATTTCATTCAATTGTATCGAATTTTATGAGTTCCTATTCTAGGGTTTACACTAAGAACCGAATTGGGGGTTTCATTTTAAACGAATTCGAAAATCAAATTGACGTACACCAATAGCTTCGTGATCAGTTGTTGAACGAAAAACCCATGTCAATTTGATATCAAAATCTCGAATTAAACGATCTTTAATTCTAGGGTTCTTCATTCATGACGGTTTGGGGGTTTTCATGAAAACGAGGTTAATAATCAAATTAAAGGACACCTTTAGTTACAGACGGGTTCGACTATGTATAAACACATATTAATTCGAATTTATGATATCGAATTTTATGATTTCATGTTCTAGAATTCATAGATTAAAACGGGTTAAAGTTTTTGAATCAAATGGATTCCAAATTACAATTAATTTATATGGTTAGATTCGAGTGGATCCAGAAAAGAAAAACCCCATGAATTCGAACCTTAACAAACTTGAATTCAATCGAAATGGGTTTGAGAAATGTAGTTCGGGTTCGGATCTATTCTAGACCAATTAATACCTATTAATCAAATTATTCCTTGAATTGATTTCACCCAGAGGGTCGCTCAGATATGTTGAATCATAGCCCTATGGTTTCGAGATCAGTTGGTTTCGAATTGGGGCTTCAATCGGGTGTGATGTGGTTATGTTTAAAGAAGCAAAGGGGAACCCGACCAGTAGTGATTAAAAGCATTTGAAACGTAATATGTTAACAAAAATGGATCTAGTTGAGATGGTTAAGTGTGTGTCTTTGGTTCTGGGGGTCACGGGTTCGAACCCGGCTCCTAGTGGTTTTGGGTTTTTAAACCATTTTCAGTATTTTTGTCATAACTAGTTCGTTTTAACTCCGATTTAATCCGTTCAAATTTCGTTGGAACCAGAAATTCATCCCTAACACATTTAAATAATAAAATTCACATTTTAGATCGAAAACGAAATCGCGTATAATTACGTTTATTTAAATAAAATCATATAGAATTTTATTTAAACGACTTCAAAGTCACGCGTATTTACGTATGCACATTTCTAACACTTTAGCATACGTGTGTTGACACGTATGTGATTTCAAGCATAAAACGACATTTCGAATAACATTAAGTTATTGTTTAAACACAGATTCTTCGTAAAAGGATCTTTTACGAGAGTTCACGAGTATTTGATCATTCTGCAACTATCGAAGGTGCGTACACGGCCCCTTTCTTATTTTAAACTGTTTTGGGGGAGAAAACATGTGCAACAAACTGTTTTTAGATACATATCACTTGCATGAGTTAGCTGTTTACATTATGTGAAAACATATCAACTTGAAAGTCCTTACACACCTCGAACCGTTTAGTTTGCTGTAATGCAAAGCGTGGTAGTTGGAAATAGATCTATTAGGTTTGACAAACCTCACCTGGTAGATGGGATCTACGCAGGTGTTTGACTGACCAAACACAATTTTACTATTGTTGTGATAGACAATAGTGGCAAGGCGAAAACATGCTATAGCATGGCAATCCGTCAGCTTCGGTGTCGAACACTTATGTAAATAGTTTATATGACTAGCTATCATGACTGTGCATGTGTGATTATGTTATCTACAACTTGATATTCAAACTGTTGTTTTAAACATTGTGAATGCTTAAAACCTGTGTTATGCACCAACCTTTGTGTTGACTTGATTTACATGTTTTCTCAGGACACTAAGACACAAGCAAGGACAAGCAGGGACTAGGACGTTGAGTCTCATGCATACAGTTCACTTTAGTTGTTGATTTAAAACATTGAATATTGTATTTATGGTCTTACAACTGTTACACTTTGTTATTAATTTTCAAACGCTTCCGCAAAAGTTAAACTCTGATTTTACAAATTAAGACTGAATTATGTTTAAAAGCATATAGAGGTCTTTCGTTATGTCTAATGATCTGAGATCCTGGTTTGTCACGTTCCCAAACGGTGTGATTCCGTTAGTTGAAAATTGGGGGTGTGACACGGTTGGTAGTTCAGGGCTTCTACCAACGGGAGGGGATAGATTATGAGGAAGTCTTTGTACCAGTCCCATGACTTGAAGCAATGCGGATCTTCTTGGCCTATGCTTCCTACAAGAATTTAACGGTGTATCAGATGGATGTGAAGACTGCTTTCTTGTATGGGAAGGTCAAGGAAGAAATCTATGTGTACCAACCCCCAGGTTTTGAAGATTCTCAGTATCCAGACCATGTCTACAAGTTAGACAAAGCTCTTTATGGTCTTCATCAAGCACCGCGAGCATGGTATGCTACACTTACTGATCACTTACTTGCAAATGGATATACCCGTGGAGCCATCGATCAGACTTTGTTCGTTCGCAAGGATAAGGATGACCTAATTCTCGTCCAAATCTACGTAGACGACATTATATTTGTTTCCACGAGATCTGCACTTTGTAAGGAATTTAAAGGGGTAATAAAGAAGAAGTTTGAGATGAGCGCGATGGGAGAAATGACCTTCTTTCTGGGTCTTCAGGTGAAGCAAGATCCAAAGGGTGGGCTGATTCATCAAGGCAAGTATGTTACAGATATTTTGACCAAGTTCAAAACGATGGATTCAAAGCCAGCATCCACTCCTATGGCTGCTCGTCCCGTCTTAACTTCGGATTTGGAAGGTGAAGATGTTGATCAACACCTCTATCGCTCGATTATTGGTTCTCTGATGTATCTGACTGCTAGTCGTCCAAACATTATGTTTTCATTTTGTCAGAGTGCCAGATATCAGGCGAATCCGATGGCCTCTCACCTTATAGCTGTCAAGAGAATCTTTCGGTATCTTGTCGGGAAGCCTCGTCTCGGTCTGTGGTACCCAAAGAACTATGAGTTTCATTTATTTGCATACTCAGACAGTGACTTTGGTGGATGCAACTTGGACAGGAAGTCAACCACTGGTGGGTGTCAATATTTCGGAGATCGTCTTGTCTCATGGCAGTGCAAGAAACAGACTACCGTATCTACTTCTACTGCAGAAGCCGAGTATGTTGCTGCCTCTAGTTGCTACTCTCAGGTTATATGGATACAACAGCAACTCCTAGATTACGGTTTGAATTTTCTGGACTCTCCTATTTATTGTGACAATGAAGCCGCCCTTCATATCGTCAAAAATCCGGTACAACACTCCAAAACTAAACATATTGACATCCGGATTCACTTCATCCGTGACAGTTTCGAACGGAAACTCATTCATCTTGAAAAGGTCCATACAGATGATAATTTGGCTGATCTTTTCACAAAACCGTTCGACACAGCACGTTTTCATTACTTGCTTGCCTCTCTCAAACTCATAAGTTTTAACTAAAAGCATCTTTTGTAAATACGTTAAAATTTGTGCCTTATTTTGTTTTTAATTTTAGATCACAAATTTAGGGGGAGAAAATTTACAAAAACAACAAAAAGATTTTCGGTTTTTGAGTCAATATACATATAAAAAACAACAAAAAGATTTTTGGTTTTGATTTGGTCTAAGATGATCTACAAAGTTTAGGGGGAGTAAAACTTATGAAAATACAAAAAGATTTTCTATTTTCAAGAACTTAAGAAAATACAAAAAGATTTTGTTTGGACAAGCAAAAGTATAGTTGTTCAATTGGGAGGTGAAATAATTTCTGAGGATCAAAATTTCACTATCTTAATTACATTTGTAAAAGAACAACAACTTTGAATATCTATCTTTCACTAAGAAGATTAAAACAAGTTTTTCCAAATAAAGGAATCGAGCATGATCAATTAAAATATATATTTATATAAATAAGTGTGAAGCTGTGATAAGTAGATAACTAGAAATATGTGACAACTATTTTACTTTTTGTCTAAGTCCTTGAAGTCAAAACAAGATTGTGTTTAAATAAACTTGAAATCGTTTTTGAAAAACTCGGGTATTTCCTATGTTTCGTGTAAACAAAGAGCGGGAAATATCTACTGAAGCATCCTTTGTTTTGCGTAAGTAAAGACCTGGATGGGTGAAGTTAAGGCCAATGTGTCTGCAGATCAATAAATAAAAGATGCCAATGAGCACAAGATGATAGAACCCCTTCTTGTTCTTGATTCTAATCTAATAGATCTGTTATTTTCTCTTCTCATCTATAACTCTGTCAAAACGTTTTAAGTTCGTTAAAACACAATCAAAGTTTGAAACAATAAACTTGTCAAAATTGATAGGTTGCATGTTAATCTAGTCATACTGTCACGAACTTCCCAAAAGATATTTTCAAAAAAACCTTGATCATATGTCGTATTTCTAAATCATGGATTAACAAGTATAAATCAGTGCTGGGATATAGCTGTTTGATAGTTGTGCTTCGTTTAGAAATTACTTAATTTGGTAAGGTTTTGACAACAAATTTGATCCCACAAAATTGTCCCAACTAAACCTTAAACTCGTCCAAAGGTTATTATTTTATTTTATTTTATTTTATTTTATTTTATTTTATTTTATTTTATTTTATTTTATTTTATTTTATTTTATTTTATTTTATTTTATTTTATTTTATTTTATTTTATTATATTTTATTTTATTTTATTTTATTTTATTTTATTTTTGTTTTTATTTTTATTTTTATTTTTATTTTTATTTTTATTTTTATTTTTATTTTTGTTTTTGTTTTTATTTTTATTTTTATTTTCAAAAACTTAGAATTTTTCAGAATAAAATATGTGTGTGTGCTCGAAATTAAGTACACGAAAGATGGGTACTCGAAATAACGGCTATATATAGCCCAATTGAATTCAATTTCGAGTATCAGTCCTTGTCCAGCTCTTCGAGTACAGATCTTGGCTTCACACTATCTCGTTTTCCAGACCCGATTTCATAAATCCACTCCGATAATCTTGTAGATCACCTATAGGTGACCCTAGGTATGAATTTTCATAAAGATTTGTCCATGAATTTGAGAGATATCGGTCTAAGTCGATTTCGAATACACAATAGTTCGTCTACAGAGGTTTTTTTGTGCAAATTGACCACGAAAGACTTGAAATTGAAAGGCAATTCTTAGATATGACGGTCGCCTATTGATTCCGAGTATTTCAAATGAAATTAAAAGTTCTGAGGAGAAAAATTGATGAACTTGTGAAGGTTTCTTGTGTTCTCAAAATTTGACATTTCGAATACAGGAAAATTTCGTGTACAGTCTATACTTCGAATACAGTTTGTAAACTCGAATTTTCGTGTACACCTAGTTTCGTGTACGGCCTGGTCTTCGTGTATGACTGATTTCGAATACATCTCATATTTCGAATAAGCTTTTTACTTCGATTACAATTATGATTTCGAGAACACACAACCTTTCGAGAATGCTTTTGGACTTAGTATTTTTCTGCAATTCGTAGAGTTTTAACCCTGAAATGATTTAATCTGTTTTGCTTTCAGATGGATGACCTACGCTTCGTACCTGATCATAACATGACAACTTTTCTTAGGGACCTGCCAGAGAAACACTCGGAGTACAGGAGTACGGTTGCTGGGCTAATCCTATCACCAGTCAACTATGCCATCATGGAGCATCCCTCGATAGTGACTGATTTTATTAGAGGCTTCTGGAGCACAGTAGAAGAACATACTGATGCACTTGGGACGCTTAGCATTGTTGGAAAGGTTCAGGGTCAACCTATTGTCATCACAGAGCAGATTCTCAAGGAATGTCTGCAATTTGGAGATAAAGCTGATGACCCTGTAGAGTTGGATCAAGAGCCGGTGAACAGGACCGTGTATCAGATGGGACACGAAGGTGCCTATCCTCCAACCGAGAAGAAATTGCTACATCCTTACTGGAGATACTTGGAACACGTGGTCACTCAGTGCCTCTCCGGAAGGAAAGGAAGATACGACGTTCTCAACCAGACTCTTAGTTCTTGTCTGGTAGCCTTAGCGCTTGGAGTTGACTTCAACTTCTCAAAGATGATCTTCCTTGATATGCACGCTAACATCAAAGGAAGAAGGAAGGATCAGTTTCTGGCTTTCTCTCGGTTTCTACAAATCGTCATCAACAAAAGATATCCTTCTCTGACTCTCACGCTGGACACTTTGGAGATCAAGAGAATGCGAGACGACATCTTTGGATACATGAAGATGTATAAACGAGGGAAGAAGTTGTACATTGGAGAGAGACCACTGATCATGTTTGGACGCTTCGTGGGATAAGAAAATGTAGTTGAAGGTCAAGGTACTCTTGTTGCATTTGTTGTTGAGGAGCATGACGTTCCTATGGGCACACAAACTGGCACGACTGCAGAGGAACATCTATCTGAGTCTTCATCCTCATCAAGTGACGACTTTGTTGCTGAAAAGCCTCCTCCGACAAGAGAAGAAAGAGGGGAAGCACAGGATATTGATTACACTCCAACTCCTGAATCATCACCAAAGAGAAAGAGGCAGAAGACGATGTCCAAGCGGACTAGGGATCCCAGACTGCAAAAGATGTTCTCTGATTTATCATTCTCCTCAGCTGCATCGATTCTACCACCTCCACCTACACAACCCAAGCCACCTACAAAACCCAAGCCACCCTCACAACCCAAGCCACCTTCACAACCAAAACCACCAACCAAACCAATCAAACCCAAGCTAGTCATCAAGATCCCTGCTCGTTCTCCACTTTCGCCTTCTACCACTCCCATTCCCTAAACCAGGACTCCTTCATCACCTCCTCATTCACACAGTGACAAGGGAAAATCTCCCTTGCGCGCAGAGTCTCCCTATGAGCCGAAAGGGGTGCCTGTCAATCTCGAGAGCCTACAAGACAGAGTCTTCTTACTTGAGAAGGAATCCGCAGAGAAGGATGAGACCATTCGGATGATGAAAGAGGGAATGCTCAAAGTTTGTGACAAACTAGATGAGTTTCAAGGGCAAATCAAGGCGCACCGAAGAGTCATCAGATTTATTTCAATGGAATATTATGAGATGCGCAAGGATATTAACAAGCTGAAAGGAATCGAAGTCCTAGAGTCCGATGATGATGACAATGAAAATGATGACAGTGATGACAGTGAGGACAGTGATGGTGATGATGATGATGGTGGAGACAAGAAAGAAAAAGATTCCTCTGACAAAAGGCATCAAGGGCCTCCAGATGATAAAGATCAAGGAGGAGACATAGGAAATCCATCCTCATCAGGCAAACCCACGAGCGACTACGATGACTTCTTCGGAGATATTCCTGATGATATCCTTTTTGGAGATTGTGTTCAATCGGATGAAGCCGCAAGATCTGGTTTTGACGGGCTGTTCGATGACTTGCCAGAGGATTTTAACTTTGAAGGGCTTGGTGGAGAGATTGATGAAGCTGAGCATGGAAATTTGTTTCCAAATGAAGAGATTAATCAAAAGGAAGGACCAAAAAATGTCGTCATCGCCGATGTTGCCAAAGACCCATATGTGGATTACTTGTACGCTCACAAGTATATCGATTCAGATGGCAAAGAGATTCCTCCTCTGGGAACAGTGATTAACAGCTGGTTCGACAAGCAGAAGGACTGGACCCCAGCACCTTAGGAAGTCAGAGCAACTTGGATAGGTGAGATGAGTGTTGAGCATCCAGAGCACACATTTATATCCGATGATTGAAATATTTTTATGGTTCTCAAGGACAGATCAGAAGTATGATGCTGGATTATGATAAAGAGAGAAATATTTATCTGGTATAGCGAAGAAATGGCAAGGTTGAGTTCTACAAGAAACCGCGAGACTTCTACACAATGCCAAAGTTTGACATCAGAAGTATCAACAACACGATGTTCTTCAATCCATCCAGGGACTCTCAGGCGAGTTTGTTTTCAAAATTTATCAAGGATCAAGGAGAAAAGGATTTCCCTACAATGAAGACGACTAAGGGAAGACGATTCGTCTCTAAGTGCATCATAGATCCTGTGACAAAAGAGCCTTGGATTTACTACAAGTATCCTCCACCGATTTTGACATGATTCTAGATCCAATGGATCTATTGAAGTACAGGAAAGAGGACCTGATGAAGCTTCACAACTCACCAATCAGAGTCTACCATGGATCTGATGAAGAAGCAAAGCCGTTTACTCGCACAGTTGTGTATGCTATTGATTTGAATCTATATGCAGGAACTGGACCACACTCTGTGACTCTTCCTATTGGATGACTTCGCCAGTCTAGGGGGAGTTTGTAGAGCCCACTACACGATGAAGACTGACAAAGTCAACCATTGGAAGAGCTAAAGTCCAGAATTGTTATTGATTTCGTGTACAGATGGTTCGAATACACCATGTGTTCGAGTACTCGAAATAGTTTTGTGTTAGATTTTGAGTACACCTAGATTAGTATAAATAGACGTATTTTGTACTAGTTTAGGTTGGAATCCCGAGGCATGTGCTCTCGAACTTTCAGTATTAATACAAAGGTTACATTATTATACTTTCTTTCTTGATTCTAGCATGGATTCCGAACTTGATAGAGTCTGTTGGTGATGATTTGAGTGATAAAGCTACGTTCTTGATCCGGTTTGAGACCTACAGATATCCATCCTGATATTCCCATGTGTTATGCTCTCATCCCAAAATGATATATGAATGAAATAAAAGGTTTTGAAGGGTAAGTAATGGTAACCCTTAATGTTTAAAGATATAGATTTTAATAAATCTTAACCTTTTTATTTGTTCTCTCATGTGTTCAGTTTACTAGTATTCACTTCTAAACTAGAAGTGACAATTAACTCAGTTATTGTATTCACACACTTGAATGGATATAGCATAAACGGGACCACATTGCGGTTACCACAAAGTCAACCACATTGTTTCCAATTTATCCCTATCCATTTGTAATCACTTGTAATCCCAGTGCCTTCACAACTAATCTGTCACCAGCATTTTTGACATGAGTGAGGTTAGTCACCCAGTCTACTAGTCTACATAACCGAACGGTACAATTACTAACAGTATCTGCTGATTAATATTACCCATGAGGATGTTTACCAAACCTGAGTGATGCAGCCATGTTATCGGTCATACGAAACTAGCCAAATGATAAAGGTTAATGTACTGACCTCACTCTACAGAGGTTTGTCAAACCTATGGTACCTCTACGCTACCGTCGGCTTACCCTCTACTACTTAATGGTAAACGATATAGAAAGGGACTTACGACTTGAAATGAATACTGGATACATAAATACAATGATATAATGCAATCAGGCTTTCTAGTAATCAATTGTAATGTTATGATCTCATTGTTATTGTCTCAAAGTCATCTTAATGTAATTGTCTTAATGTCATCTCAATGTAGTTGTCTCAATGTGTAACATCCGTAAATTTTTATTATGATAAATAACAAATTACAAACATTAAATAACGAATATTTTGAATTTAAAATTTGGGGTTCTCGTATTCAGCATGAAGAAAGGACGATTGGGTAAAAATTAAAGTCAAGGTGATGTTGATTGGTCATTAGAATAGTACTACTAAATTTAGTAAAGATTCCAAACCATGTGAGATACTGTAAAATGAAAACGGGGTAAAAGAGATTAGGTGGAATACAGGCAATTAAAACCAAATCAAACTAAACATTAAAAGGATAAGATTTTGGGGTAGAAGTGTAATTAAAAGAAATACTATTTCGGGTAATGAAACCAAACACGCGGATCCTTACTGATCTGCTTGGTTTCAAAAAGAAGTATAAAAAGAGGAGCCACCACCCTTCCCCTTCATTCATAACCAACCAAACTTAAGAAATACACACAGTCCAATAACTCTCTCTATCTCCGGTAGATCAAGAACAGAGAACCCATGTTTCTTCAAAGACGGAAACAACGACAGAGCTTCCGACAACTCTGATCAAGGGGAACTGTTATTGCATATGGAAGTCTCTGCTTGAACTCCCAAGATTCCACTTATGTTCAGGTAGAAGCCGAAATGTAACCTGCACAGTGGCAGGACCCCTATCTATGGTGACGGGATGAAGGATTGTTATTGCATGTCAAGGATTCCGGCACCCTAGCAACTATGACACCGCAAGAAACTGCAGGGTCATTCCTTAACCTTATGTTTGCATCCAGATTATGCAATCAAGGTTGAGGAATTCTTATTGCATGTCACATCTCCTTTCATGTTCTAACCCCCACAACAGTAGAGGATAATAGGGAGTTAAGATACTTGAAAAATTGGGGTAAAGACCCAAATCTAAAGAGGAGATGGTGACAGGGGTCAGAAAGAAATGATACCAAGATGTCGTTCACAGGTCTACCAATTGGACTGAATGATTTTGTAACAACTATGAGAGTTGAGGCAAAATTTCAGTTGCTTGATTGGTGGACTGAACCTGTGAGCTGGAGTACTTTTCATTAAAAAAGGGTAAATTTAGGAAGAGAAAACAAAAAAGAATTAAGTATGTATAATTTGGGGGTTTTATCTTGTAAAAGGATTATTTACTTTTCTAATGTATAATTATCGTATACAGTACTTATTGTGTAAGATGAAATTAGAATTATAAAATTTATGATTGGAAAAATTGATGTAATCTAAAGAAAAAGGGAGAAAGTTAATTAATGGATAAATCGGATAAAATTTCATTAAGCGGATATGACAAAATGTGAATAAGTACTGAGAAGTATTTGCGAACAGACAAGGTATGCTTGGTATCAATTTAAGTGAATAATCGCAACAGATAATTCATGAACAAACTGGGAACAAGTGTATCTTACTTGTAACAATTGCGGATGAATAATTCTAGGCATTTGCGAACAAGTAAACCATACTTGGAAAATTTGCGAATGATCATAAACTTTTGCGAACGAGTAGATTATACTTGGGACATTTGCGAATGAGTAATCTTGAGTAATTGCGAACAAGTAAATGATACTCGGAGTAATTACGTATGAGTATATGGATATTTGTGAACAAATACTTGGGTATTTGAGAATATATAATTATGAACATTTGGGAACAAGTAAATCATACTTGGTATGATTGCGGATGACCATTCACAAATGTTTACGCATGAACCATGACTTTGCGAATGAGCAACTTTATAACTTCAGTACTTCTGCGAATGAACTAGACCTTCATAAATATCTACAGCACACTAAATAATACCATAAGAATGTTATTATAGGTCATTGATACTTGGTTGACAACTTAAAGAAATTTAAGTTAAGAGAACAACCAGGTGATTTCTTTGATGCTCTATTTTATTACGATTTGAGTTGCAACATAACTCTAAACGTATATATGTATTAATGTAAATATCTAAATACTATTTATAATAATAATGTGATTGTGATCAATTAGCTGAAAGTGGCTGGTGATGACTGGCCTGGCAGAGGGTGAACGTGACCCAAGGTAGTGACTTATTTTTTTGGTTGTTCGATACAATTTCAGTTCCATGTGTACTGGTGTTGCTGATAGTTCAAAAATAAATATTATTGTTTGGGGGTTCTTAAATAAGAATCGTGGAACTATCAGTAATTTTTCTAAACATATTTATATATATATATATATGTATATGTATATTGATGATTATGATGAATTGCTAAATTGTAAATCATAGAACTCACCATTATATATATACTGAAATTGTTTTTGTTGGGTGCCAGGCAATACCTCAGGAAAAGGGGACAAGTGATAAGGAAATATGTAGGAGAATGGGGGAGACGAGCGAGAAAAATCTTTAGGAAACCGTTTTGACGAAATCTCTCCTCCGTTATTTCTTTTGAATGGCTATATTTTGTTGTATGTAAGCATAAACTCTTGTATCGTTAAATTTTGGATTGTAAACATTCAGTTTAAATAATGTGACTTGGATGTACGTTCTGTTATCATGAATGATGAAATTATTCCGCTGCTTCTTTATCTTTAATTATATCTTTCATATGTGGAAGTTAACTAATTAGTGGTAGCACCAGGAGTCGGGGCGCCATTGTCATCCCAATGTTTTAAACACATTGTTATAAGAACTAGTCTTATTACACTATGTTATCACAAATGTCAAATGATACCATGAAGTTATGTTTTCATGATATCATTCTTGATATTTCATGTAATTGTAATCTACAATTGATTAATCATATATGATATAATTGTACTCTCATACACAAGCATAGTTATAGATATGATAACAATGAAACCTTTATTACCTTATAAACATGTTAATGAAATA
The DNA here is from genome assembly GCA_009363875.1 of Mikania micrantha. Lineage (NCBI taxonomy): Eukaryota > Viridiplantae > Streptophyta > Magnoliopsida > Asterales > Asteraceae > Mikania > Mikania micrantha. The sequence goes on from CM018692.1 coordinate 54,695,578, forward strand.
ATGTACTAAATCTTTTAAGATAAATGATTTAGCATGTTTCGCAGCCCCACATTTGAAGTCAAAAGATTAGAAAACGGGGCATATGAACTCGCCTAGGGATTGGAGTAGTTGACTAGTAATAGGAAGTGCATGCGCTCGTTGTTGTTATATTGTGTTGATTTGAAGCCCTGTATTTGATTCAATGTGGTTCACAATCTATAAGTATGGGTGATGGTGTTATGTATTAACCCTAAAGTTTTGTTGTCTTGTTAAAGTCCTTGTGATTTTGATTAGCCTTAAACACATTTTGTAACATAACACACTAACACTTAACCATTTTAGGTTAAGCTTAGTTTGTTATGATATTCCTTGATTATATATTTTGAACTCAACCTTGATTATTAACATAATGTACGTGTTTGAAACCATATCATTTCCTAAGTTACAACTTAGGTTTTAGATTAAAACATGGTTATAACTTCTTTGTTTAACAAGGCGTGTTATTAATACCTAAGCATACTAACATGAGTTATTTTTTATAAAACTTTACCATTTGATATGCTATAAAGATGTTTAACTTTGTTACATCTTTTTAGTTTTAAAAATAGTTTAACACTTTTAGAAAACCTTAATGGTTCTCAACCCCTTTTAGTACTTGTCTTAATCATGTATTCTGCTTAATAAAACATATATGTTATTAGTAAAACACTTAGTTTATGGCTTATATATGTTTTAAGTTGATTTTAAATAGTATCAATGGGAAAAAGGCTAGTATCGATGAGCAAAAGCTAATATCGATGGGCTCAAAATCGGTTACCATCAACCGAAACCCTAATGGGTTCCCCAACGACTACACCTGGCTCCCATCGACCATTTGACCTCAATTGTGAACCATATTTCTTGATATTTGGTTTAGATTATGTGGATAACATTTTTAGAATTAGTATCGACGAGTTTAGCCACCAAAAGGAAGCATCGAACTTGTTAATATCGATGATAAAGCTGGAAATCCCCACTACCGATATTAATAGTATCGGGGCTACATCGTATCGATGGTGCATCATCGATACTACCTAGTATCGATGAAATCCACCCCCCTGATCCTTGGACCAGTCAATAATACCAGTATCGACCAAGTCCTCGTCGATATTGAGGCTATCTAGACTAGGAAGTTCGATGGATGTTTTTTCCTTATAAGCTGATCGTCGATACTACATTGTTCCAGTTTTTCATCCATCGATATTAACATCTATTGTGTCGATACTATCACCAACTAATCCAAATCATTATTCCAGCATAATCCACATATGGTGAATCCATTTTCATGCATTTCTAATGGGATTTGAAGGATAAAATTCGAGTTACAAAATTGTAGGTGCTGGGTTTAAGAAAACCCTGAAAAACCGGAACTTTGAGCTCCATTTACCTTTGATTCGGTTTATTTTTTATCCCCGATTCTTTGTCCTTCCGTGTTGTAGATGTTGAGAGCTTCGATTTGATACCAAATATGAGTAATTTGGTTAAGAATTGAGTGAGATAGAGTTTGAAGTGAGTGAGCGAATGGGGTAGATGGTGAATTAAATGTGATGAATTAATGGGTTTTAGGGTTTATATACCATGTATCATTTCGGGTTCGTCCGGTTCATTCGATTTCGCCTTTACGTAACGTTTACAAAACGTAACGTAAAATTCGCGTATTTAAATAAAGATAGTTTCTTTTATATTCTTTTAAGGTTGTAATTCCTAATAAATATTTTGTATTTCTTTTTCTTATTTTAAGGTTTTGAAATCTTTTATTTTTACCGTTTCGTCAGATCTCATCGCCTTCGCGCGTATTCGTTCGAATCGTCACTCGAACGAGCACGACGATGGATTTACTTTCTGATTTTTGTTTTCTACTTTTAAGATGTAATTCAGAACGTTAAACCCACAGATATGTTTGTGTGAATCGCCACCCACGCAAACAAGCTGACAGTTTAATATTCGAAAACGATATCGAATTGTTGTTTTGGATTTGTAATTCTCACATACGGGCACAGCTTAGTGTGACTGTTTTACCATTGTTTTCTCTGATTTCCCATTGTTTTCTCATTGTATTGTAGGATATCTGATTCCTGTTATTTATGGGAATCAGATCACAACCGAATTGTTTTTTTCATTTCTCATGAATGCTTGTTGTTTTATATGAATTGTTGTATATTGTAATTCAAATTTTCATTGAAATACATACAACTATTATATGTTTCACATAATTGTTATCACATAAATGTTATTCACATAGAAATCACACGTAGTAGTAAATGAAAGTACACATACCGTACGGTTGCCGGACGGTCAGGTACTAGTTGTCACAAATGGGTTAATAGTAAGAGCAGTGTGGTAGGATGAGTTGGTGAGAAGACCAATTATCTCATCGTAATGAGGATAATTAGGGGATTTGGTCAGATGAGCAATGAGATTGTGAACAGGTTTGAGTTTGAGAGTCAAAATCGCCATTGAGAGTGATGTAGAGAAGGTTTTGAGAGTAGTAAGAGAATTTGGAGAAGAAAAGCGGTAATGGAGAGTTTAGAAATTTAGAGTTAGAACGGAAGAAAAGGACACATTGGATTTAAATAAAGAAATAACTAATGGTCAATTTAGGTTAAAACCACAGAAGAAACTAGCATAATGACAATGGGAAGAAACAATGGATAGTTGTATAACCACGGATACTTAAAACAACGTATACTAGAAACAAAGGATAGTTGTGTAACAACAAATATTTATAATGTAACAATAGAATATGTATCACCACGGATAATAAAATACAAGTGAAAATAACAACGGATTGTTATATCAACTGTTGTCTATCAAAGGTTTTTCATTTTGTCTTTTGTTTGGACAATCAGTGGGTTGTCTTTTATTAATTTATTTGTAACAAGGAAAGTAATAAAATTAAAACTGAAGTTAAAATTAAAATTAAAGATAAAGAAAAATAAAACTTTATTTTGATTCAAATGTTACAGAATGTAGGTCCAGATCTTGATCAAGACATGATCTTTATGACTCCAATCCACACCAAATGACTCCAACGAGTGCGGAATCCAAGTTAGAATCACGAGAGGAAGTAGAAAAATATAGATTTTGTATATAATCTTGAACTTACAAGAACACTGCCTCAATACGTCTAGAGAGCAATGCCTCAGGAATCCAACCCTAGGGCAGTACAAAAATACGTCTATTTATACTACTCCTATGAGTACTTGAATCTCTTTACACAAAAATGGTTTGAGTGCTAAAAATCAAAAGTACACGAAATGTAAATACATGAAAATGAGGAAATCTTGGTCTTCATCTGGTCACGGGTTGATTTTGTCATTTGTTGTCTCTGGAATGGGCTCTACAAACTCCGCCTAGATTGATGAAATCAAAAGATAGGAAGCGTGATAGAATGCGGATCTGCACTAGCATATAGCTTTAGTTCAATGGCGAAAGGAACGACCCTTGTTAACGGCTTTGCATCCTCGACCTAGCCTCCATAGACCATGATCGGAGTGTCATGCAGCTTCTGCATATCGTCCTTGCCGAGCTTCAACAGATCCATTGGATACAAAATAATGTCTACGTCATTGATGTCACCCTTTGTCCTCAAAATAATAGCTATGTGTGTCTTCTCATAAAAATACCAAAAGCGAAAGTTCCTCAGCATGTCATCTGGGACTCGAGTTGAGATTGGGACAGCCTTCTCTATGGCTGGTGGAGGATACGTACAGTAGATCCATGGTTCTTTCTTCACTGGATCTAGAATACATGAAGAGGCAAATCATTTCCCTTTGGTTGTCTTCATGGTTGGGAAATATTTGTCACACTTGTCCTTGAATAATTTGGCGAATAAATCAGCTTGACTGCCCTTGGATGGATTGAAGAAGACGACGTTGTGGATGCTTCGAATATCGAACTTTGGCATCGAACAGAAATCTTGTGGTCGTTTGAAATACTCAAGCTTTCCATTTCTCCTCTTGACAAGATACAGCTGCTTGTCTTTATCGTACATCCAGCAGGTGACCTCCGATATTTCGTTTCGAACGGCGAACAGATCTCGGGAGCCTGTGGTGTATCTGCCCTTAGTGAGTTTAGTCAATTCATCACCCATCCAAGACTTTTGCACTTCTGGAGGAGCAGGAGTCCAATCACTCTGCTTACCAAACCAGCTGTCTATCATTTTCCACAGTGATGCGACTTCCTGTCCTTGTGCGTTGACGTATTTTTTAGCATACAAATAGTTGATATAGGGATCTGTGGAGCCGTTGCCCTGTATAATGTTTTCAGTTCCTTCTTTAGATGCTCCGGCAGAAGACTCAGCAATCTCTTCTCGTTCCTTTGCGCAAACTGCATCAAATACTGAGTCCATCGTCACATCAGTAAAAAGATCACCAAGACCAGCATCCTTCAATTCCTTGCCAAGACCATCAAACATAAAGTAATCAGGAAGATCCTCAAACAAATCATCATATATGTCTAGAGGCTTCTCTGAGGAGCACGGATTGCCTGAGTCATCACCGCCCTGGTCATCTTTGGCGATGTGACACCCGGAAATTTCAGGTAAATTGCAACTCTTACATTCTTTACATTTCACATTCATACTTGTTGCGTTTCATTTAATTATGTTAATTAGATGAGTTGAACACACACAACTGCGAAACGATTGTTTGAGGAATTATCGAATCGTACATTGCACATTGGTTTTGGAAACCAAGTGTGACAAACACAAACTATCAAAGATAATTCGGGGAATTATCGAAACACACACACGAGTCTCACGAACGTTGGTGATCAATCAAACTTATGTGCTATTATAAAATTATGTGCTAAACAGGTGTTAGATGTTTAGGATAAACGTTAGGAATCGAGTACGAGCGAAATCGAATCATCGAAATCGAAAAAACAAGGAAATGGACCCGTCGCGGTACGCGACAACCCCATCGCGAAAGGGCTCGCGATACGCGAAGCAAACCGGGAGTCGAGACTCCCGAATTCCATCGCGATACGCGAAGATAAATTTTGATTGGCCTTCGCGGTACGCGAAGGCCATGCAGATCGAAAATTCTATTTAAACCATCCCCAATTCATTTGTTCGGTTTTTCCCTCATCTTCTTCGAGTTTTCACCTACTCTCTCGACCAAACACACTGAAACCAGGCCTCCAAGTCTCTGTAATCAGCATTGGGAGCTATCCTTTGGAGTTGGAAGCCATTGAAGCACAAGGAAGTCGTTGTAGTTCATCCACAAGCTTAGAGCAACCACCGAACCAGTATATCGTCATTTCCAGAACCTGTTCTAGCACAAATCTATGCCTCTAAGGTAGTTTTAAACGTTTTCCTAGTGTTAGATCGTACATGCAATGGGTAAAAACCCACATGCAACTCCATATGGTTATTGTGCTCAAATTTGTTGGTGATTTGATATGTTATTGTTATGGATTTACTGATTTTATAGTTTAGAAATATTAGGATTGATTATTGGTTAAGTTAGGATTGATTTGGTGAAGATTTGGGCAAACTTGCCATAAAAGGAAACTTTTATGTGCAAGTCTTGGATTGGTAATGATCTAGACATATTAGACATGTCTAGATGTTGTTAAATGCATATTGGAGTGTTTAGAAACACATTTGGATGTTTGATTTTGTCAAAAATTTGGCTTTGTATAAACTTGCTATTTATAGAAACTTTTAAAAATCAAAATAGGGCTTTTGATGTTTTAAAACGTTTTGATGAACTTTGAGCATTGGAATATGCTTAGAAATGATTTCTAACACATTTGGAAACCTTGATTTGTGAAAACGAGTTTTAAAACGGACACTTTCCTAAATTGGAAACTTTCTAAAAATGGTAACTTGTGCGATTAGGGTCATAGAATGCATTATGGTGTTTTATGTGCATCAAGGCACATAAACACAACAATCGTGTCACCAACGATTCGTCGAGTCCCACTAGTTAACACACACACACTCGGTTGAGCACACCGACACTTGGAGTTGTATGGGATACAACGTACCACAAAACACATACTCACACCTATATGGTTATAGGTGCATACTAGCAGGTGCTAGCTCTCGCAGACGCGAACACACTCACAACCGGAACTACTCTATCAGGTGAGTTCATGGCCCTTTTTACTTTTCTACCTTTGGGGAAGAAAACACTGCATGCTAAACTGTTTTACAAACAACAACTCATTTCATTTACGTATGGACATGCTTTATCATATATGTATATGTGTGGACCACATCACAACTAAAAGACCTCGCGATACTCCACGGATCGTTAGTAGCGCGTAGCACCTAGCGTGGTAATCTTGAATACTACTATTTGGGCCTGACAAGCCCCACCCATCGCGCCTGGGAGGCCAACCCGACTGTAGGTCGGAATGGGTGAAATATTGACCAACACTTTGCCATTGTCTTGTGATGGACATGGCGGGAGGCACAACTGTCAGCTTCGGTATGACCCCGCATATAATATAACTGTATTGACTAGCTATCAATCGATATTGCATTGTAATGATATGTAAATCGCGACTGTTACTCTAAACATTGGATGTTTATTGCTTATGAAAAACCTGTGCTCTCACCAACCTTTGTGTTGACCTTTTACTCGCATGTTTTCTCAGGTAGCTAAGGCACGCGCACAAGGATAGGATGCTAAGATGGAGTCTCATGCATCTACATAGTGCTTTAGGCTTGAAAACATTATCACTTTGTTTTGTTGTGTATTGTTAAACAAATTTAAATTGCTTCCGCAAACTAATACTCTGTACCGTTTTGAAAACCGTATTAACCTTATGGTTCCACAACCTATGAACTTAAACTGTTCTGATAATACTAAACTTCCGCAACTCTGATTTTACTAAACTGTTTTAACCAAGTTATTGGATTTACGTATGTAACCAGACATGTAGGTCTCACAACGTTGTGTGACCGGAGACTGCGATCCTAACAGTCTGTTGCTCGCGTCCTGGATGGGACGGGATTTTTCGGGGTGTGACAGGCGGGTTCATCATCTTTTTGGCCTGAGAAGCTCGTTCGTTGGCCAGTATCACCCCCATCATCATCTTCATTATCATCTTTCTTATCATCTTTCTTTTCATCATATTTGTTTTCATCATCACCTTTCTTTTCCTTTTCTTCCACATCATTATCGTCATCGTCTTTGCCGGCCTTGTCTTCTTCTTGGATCACAGACTTAGATCAAGTCAGATCATTAATCACCTTCTTTAACTCTCTATTATCCTTCGTCAGTAGGCTAATATCTTTGTTCTGCTTCCTGATATGCTCACATATCTTTACAAAGGCTTCCTGAAGGTTGGTGTTGAGTCTGTCTTTGGTGGCTGAATCTTGCTCAAGGAGGAACACTCTCTCTTGCAGCCATTCCAAACCAACCGGCACCAGGTAATGCATGTACGGTGATGTAGTTTCCAACGGTGCCTTGCCTTTGTCCTTCTGGACCTTGGGTGGTGATGGTTGTTGTCACACCCGAGGGCGGAATACGTCGGGGCGCGATGTCGATTGTTCAAAAGCTCATGGTGCTATGTTAAAGTTTCAATATTTATAACATCCACATTAATTTAAACAAACAAAAACGTTCAATGTCATTAAATAATATACAAGTGTTCAAAACAAATTACAAATGATATTCTAAACATTTTTTTTAATTAACTAGGTCCTTTATACCTAATCTATGTCTTCCTCATGTGTCTTCAACTTAACCTGTTACATATGTAAAATAAAGGGTCAACTATTTGCATAGTTGGTGAGCAATTCAAAACAGTTTAATATAATACGTATAAAAAGGATGCAAAACTATTAAACTAAATAGAATAGATTTAAAACATATGTAAATTTTCAAGTAGCACAAAGCAAGAATCCAAACAAATGATCTTACAAAATTTAAGTCAAGACTAGCTAGGTCTTAACTTAAAATGTAAATCATAATGAATATGTATGTGTATTTTTCACCTTTTTCACACAAGACATAAGTCAATGCGAAGAACGTCGCTACATTCTTAGGCTACTCGATACTGTTTTGTTTATGTATGAAACGTCTTCTAACCTAAATCCCACATAGCAATTAGCACATAAGTTCACATAGCATTTAAATCATGTCTACTAAGCTTAAGAGTTTGCATCATGTATATGTTTTTGACTCTATGAATATGTTTTTGTATAAGACATATGTAACATCCCAAAAAGTTACAAAATGTAAAAGGGGAGTAAGAATTAACTCACTTGTGTTTTGTCTAAGCTTGTCCAAATGTTTGTTGTATGAGGAAAAGCTAGCAATCCTTTCCTAAAGTTTAAAGCATATGTCTTAGTCTAAAGTTCAAATGATTGCCTAAAGTTTCAAATGTTTGCCTAAAAGTCTATGGCTTGTATGGAATCCCTAAGGTTCTAAAAGTGTTCTTAGAATAATGGTTTAGGTTTATTTAATTATCTATTATAATTAAATAACCTACATTGTATTAAATAAATAAATAAATAAATTGGAATACTTTTATTATTCCATTTATTTATTATGAAGCCTAAGAATAAATGTTTTGAGAATATTTAACTAATATTAAATATTCCTATAAATAAAATGAAATGTCAAAGCATTTCAATTTATTTTTTACACATAGTCTATGAATACTAATTAATACCCCAATAATAATGGTTTTATATGTGTTAAAAGTTAGTAAATAATACTTATTGTTTTAAAAGAAAGGTTTTGATAATATATTGTTTATATTTTATAAAATTACTTTTCTAATAGTTTGGTGAAATTAAGAGTTATAGAATTTAAATTTTGGTCAAAGGATGTTTATTTAAATAGAAAATATGTTGTAAAATTTTGAATAATTTATAAATCATTTTGTAGGATTGTAATATTAAAAAAATTAATTATAGTTTAAAAAGGTTTTAATAAACATAGTGTTTATAAAGTTATTTTGTTTTAAAAATGATTTTTGTAAGGTTATTATTTTAAAAGTTATATTTGTTTTAAGTTTGTGTAGAAAACTTAAAGTTTCTTGTAGTTTAATAAAAATTATTATAAAAATATGTAAAGATTTAAAGGTTATGTTTTTTTATAAATGAATTACAAAGGTTTTATGTTTTTGTTTAGTATTTAAACTGTTTTTATAAAAAGAAAAAAACTTAAACTGTTATAAAAAGTTTTAAAGTTACAAAAACTTTTCAGATTGTTTTTTTTTAAATGCAATTAAAAATGGGTTAAAAAAATTAAAACCCGTTAAGTGGGTCTCGGGTTGGTTTCGAACCCCCGACCCTGAGTTCAAATGCGGGGCGCCCAACCAGTGGGCTGGTTGGCTTGTTATTGAACAGATCCGAATCGTTTAATAGTATTTCAATCTTAAAAATCGATTCTAAAACTCAAGAACCCTAATCCAAATCGAATCTTCAATCCGTTCAATCGATGTTTGTGAGGGATCAAAAGCATAGGGCTTTTGATCCTTACAACACTACAATCTTAGGGATGTAGGTATTACCTGGATTGGTGTTCGTTTGATGAAGTTCGAGTTGCGCAGAGCTTCGGCCGGCTCTTGGTTCCAACCGCGATCAAGCCTTGCTCGGTGCTCCTGTTTCTTTGCCCAGATAGTTTCGTGAGAGTGCTACGGTTCTAAGGGTACCATTTGATTGCGTTTTTATAGAGTTTTCGATGGGATTTGAATTGCGGTCGACCATTGTATTTTTAGAATGGATTAACAAGTTTAATTTGATTTGATTTCGTTTAAATGATGATTGTTAGCTGTTTACGCGCCCGTATCCTTTCCATTTTGATAGACAATGGGTTGTATTGAGATGGGTTCGATCGGGTTTGGAAATGGGTCGGAAGGGGAACCCGGTTAAAGAAACGGGTAGAGAGGGAGGGAGGTTTGGGTTAATTGTTGTTTAGCCCCTCATATTTTCTTTTTGTTTATTTATGCTTTTTAATTCTTTTCTCTCACAAACTAAGTTTTAAGAAAAGTCAAGTTTAGTCCCTCAACTTTTAACTATCCTTTTTGTATTTCAAAACTTATAAAATCTTTTATATATTTAATAATTTAGACTTTATAAATTTAGAAATTTGTATAAAACTTAAATTTCTTTAAAAAAAACTTTCTTCTTTTTTTTTATAAATATAATGTCTTATTATTAGTATTATCTTTATTATATTTATTACTATTGTTATTATTATTACTATTTGTTTATTTGTTTATTTGTTAAAGCCTATTATTATTTATGTTATTCTTAAAGCTTAAAATATATATATATATATATATATATATATATATATATATGTATATACATATATATATATACATATATATATGTATATTAAAGATAAAACATTTATTTTCTTTTAAATCTTTATGGTTTAGTATCAATTGTTTACAAAGTTTATATCATCTTTTAGTAATTGTTATTACTAATTTATTTATTTTTGACTTAGCTTTATAAATTGAACTCATTATTTTATTTCTAATATTTTATTAATTAAATGTTTAGAATAGTACCTATATATATATCTTTATGTATTAATTATCACATAGCTTTGTGTTTATAAATTACAAAAAAACAAACAAATACTTCATACTTTGCTTTATTATAATTTTGTCACGATTACATTTATTAAATTTTCGAAACAAACCCTAGGGATTACAGTCTCCCCTACTTTAGGGAATTTCGTCCCGAAATTAAGTTAATAGAGGGTTTTGATAAAAGGGTTGATTGTTTCTTATGTCGTTTTGTTCTCTTCTAAAGTTTTACTATTGATTTAATTTATTACTTTTGTATTTATCTCGTTAGTGTTATAAAATAGTGTCTCTATTTAAATGATTATGGATGCTTGTAATTACCTTTGTTTAAGATTTAAAGTGTATTAAAATATTTATAGGTTGTTTAAAATCTGTATACACTTGTGTATTTTGCTAAAAGGGTTTAAGTTAACATTAGCTTACTTAGCTCATGATAGGAAGAATTCGCTACATTTTTGAGTAAGCTTAGTGTGAAAATACACGCTCGATATGGGTACTTGAATATCAATTGATTTGCCTAAGATTCTAGACTAAAGAGTAATTCACTAGAAGTTGTTGATTGACAATTCTAACCTTGATCAAGTCTTTGGTGCTACTAACAAAGTATTATTGATGCTTATATATAGGGTATACCGCAGCCAACCCACCACACCTTTAATACTTTGATAGCATTTCAATTACCTACCAAGACTATCCTAACCTTAACTACCTTTGAATAGATGTTTGCCAGCTTGACTAATTGTTTGACTAGTATGAATTAGAGATTTTAACAATTGCAGTCTAGCAGAAAATCTCATGGTTGTAACGCATGATTTGGTTGATAGTTGATTTTTGAATATGCTGATGATATAGAATACATTAGAATGTGATATTACATGGTTGTGATAACTAATTATCATTAACCGTATTACAATACCCTCGAATCTTTTGAATCTTCGTTTAAACGTGAGAGTATAAAACAATTTACTTAGAAATCAATAATATGAACTTGTTGTGAAAGTTTTATATGGAATCACCCATACCAAAATTTCATTAGTTCAAGCCAATCATATTGAATTCTAAACGAAATGCGAATAATAATAAGACATGACATTCAAGATTGGAATAGTTTCATACGAAATCAGAAATACATGAATCAAAAGAAACAATAAAAAGTTAAAATTTATTGGACGCTTCTTGAATAGGTTTGAATATCATAATCAGTTTTTCATACTGCATTGTTCATAACTTCATTGTTATCTTGACCCAGGTTCGCGTTAACATTGAAAACACGACCCCTTGCTCCTTGATTGACTTGATTGTTTGGGGCCACGATTGCATTGACCCTTCGAGGACAAGTATTAGCAAAGTGGTTTGGGTCCCCACAAGTATAACAAGCTCTAACCATTTGTTTTCTCGGGGCAGTGAGGGCAGGAGCATTGATTTGATTGACTTGGTTGTTTTGAACTTTGGCCACACGGCAGTTCGTAGCAAAGTGACCAAAACGGTTGCAATGAGTGCACAACCTACAAGGATGAACAGGCAAATGATGGTGATTGCAAACAGTGCATAGTGGATGATTACCCGAATAGACTTTCTTGGGTGGTTGGGTGAGAATAGCAGGTGCAACTTGTTGAACAGGAGTGGCCTGGGTCATCACATAGTTCATGTGATCGGCCTTCCTTTTTTTGTTTCTCTTGAATGAAGAAGATGACCCAGCTTTGGCCTTTTCTTTAGGTGTTTCGTTTGAACTTTGACCTTGTCTTTCTCTTTCTTGGACCCCTTCCTAGTCAAGGTCCCATCCTTGACATGGTTGTCAGTCAAGGCGAACTTTTTTCAATGGCATTAGCTAAGGTCTTTGGCTGGCTACCAAGAACTGAATCTCGAATCTGCATTGGCAGTCCACCAATATACTTTTCGATCGCCCTTACCAAAGGGGTCACCATGTGAGGGCATAACAGACTTAATTCATGGAAAGGATTATTATAAATCAGATTTTCACCACTATCTTGCTTAAGATCCCAGAATTCGAACTCAAGATTTTTGACCTCACTTCGTGGGCAAAACTCCTGGGTCATTCGTTCCTTGAGTTGATCCCAAGTAAAGTTAGCAGCAGTGTTTTCCCCAATGGCCTTCTTTTCATTGTTCCACCAGGTTAAGGCTCGTTTTTGAAGGGTTCCAACAGCATACCAAACCTTCAGATTGGCAGGGCAGTCACTGTTAAGAAAGGTGTTTTCAATCCCCACGAACCATTGGAGCAGTCCAGTTGCCCCGTCTGACCCATTAAACTTGGGCGGGTTGCAGGAGTTGAAATGCTTAAACGAGCACTTTGGTTGATTGGCTTGTTCGGGAGTCGGGTTGATGTGGAGTTGTTGGTGCAGTTGTGCAACCATAGTAGGTAGTACGGTTCCCATTTGTCGGGCTATTATCGAAGCGATACGACGTTCAGCTGCGCGTTCTCTACGAGCCTTCTATACAAATATGAAGTTTCATTAGGAATAGAATATGATCGATAGAGAATAATTTAGACTTGTGAAATTTGTTTCATCTAAGAATAATAATAAAAAGTTTATTACTAATCTTAGAAAAATTGTCATGGAATATAAAATCACATAATAAATCAATTGAGTTTGCTTTGAATCCTAACATATGTATTGAAGTCATTTGAATTTGATTAATAATCATTCAGAATTAATATTGTTTGTAAGAAGTTAACATGCTTTGGCCTATAGGTAAAATACTTTCATTGAAAAAATCCCCAGGTAAGCCAGACTGGTCCCTCGTCAGGGATTATGAATCGCTTTCCTAGACAGGAGTCTCAATTATTGGTATTCACCCTTCCAGTTAGTACATGTTCTCCTTATAAACTTAATTCTAATGAGATTATAAGCAAATCATTTGAACTTGTTTGAATACATGAGGAATGGTACCCAATATTGAATACCGGGTGACATATTAGAATCATTTGGTTTGTAAAGTGTTTGGTTTGTAAAGTTCCCACAAGTATTACCTGGATTGGTGTTCGTTTGATGAAGTTCGAGTTGCGCAGAGCTTCGGCCGGCTCTTGGTTCCAACCGCGATCAAGCCTTGCTCGGTGCTCCTATTTCTTTGCTCTGATAGTTTCGTGAGAGTGCTACGGTTCTAAGGGTACCATTTGATTGATTTTTTATAGAATTTTCGATGGGATTTGAATTGCGGTCGACCATGGTATTTTTAGAATGGATTAACGAGTTTAATTTGATTTGATTTCATTTAAATGATGATTGCTAGCTGTTTACGCGCCCGTATCCTTTCCATTTTGATAGACAATGGGTTGTATTGAGATGGGTTCGATCGGGTTTGGAAATGGGTCGGAAGGGGAACCCGGTTAAAGAAACGGGTAGAGAGGGAGGGAGGTTTGGGTTAATTGTTGTTTAGCCCCTCATATTTTCTTTTTGTTTATTTATGCTTTTTAATTCTTTTCTCTCACAAACTAAGTTTTAAGAAAAGTCAAGTTTAGTCCCTCAACTTTTAACTATCCTTTTTGTATTTCAAAACTTATAAAATCTTTTATATATTTAATAATTTAGACTTTATAAATTTAGAAATTTGTATAAAACTTAAATTTCTATAAAAAAAACTTTCTTCTTTATATTTATTACTATTGTTATTATTATTACTATTTGTTTATTTGTTAAAGCCTATTATTATTTATGTTATTCTTAAAGCTTAATATATATATATATATATATATATATATATTAAAGATAAAACATTTATTTTCTTTTAAAACTTTATGGTTTAGTATCAATTGTTTACAAAGTTAATATCATCTTTTAGTAATTGTTATTACTAAGTTATTTATTTTTGACTTAGCTTTATAAATCGAACTCACTATTTTATTTCTAATATTTTATTAATTAAATGTTTAGAATAGTACCTATATATATATATATATATATATATATATATATCTTTATGTTTTAATTATCACATAGCTTTGTGTTTATAAATTACATAAAAACAAACAAATACCTCATACTTTGCTTTATTATAATTTTTTCACGATTACATTTATTAAATTTTCGAAACAAACCCTAGGGATTACAGTTGTGGTTTAGAAAAGCTGACGGTAGTAGGGGAATGTGGTGGTGATATGTGTGTAGGTGGAGGAGATAGTGGTTTGGTTTAGGTGGTTGTTTGTGGTGGAATGGTGGTTTGGGTAGATGTATGTGGTGGAATGGTGGTTTGGGTGGATGCGGCTGGTTTAGGCTTTGATGGTGGTGGTTGAGGCTTAGGTTGTGCGGGTTGAGGTTTAGGTGGTGGTGGTGGTGCCTGTGTCTGAGGATTCTTTGAGGATGAAGAGGAGTCGGATGTTTGGGTCTCTTGTCAGCTTGGACATCATCTTCAGTCGCTTCTTCTTATGAGATGATTCAAGAGATGGGACATAATCAGTGTCCTAGATCTCTTCCTGTTCTGCCCGAGATAATTGAGGAATCACAGCCTCAGGCTCTCTAACAACTTCTTCTTCGCTGGATAATGATGACTCAGATGAGGAGTCCTCTACACCTTTGCTAGCTTCAGTTGTTTTTCCTACGGGAGAATGGCCATGCTCATCTGCAACAAAAGTTGTTGGTGTACCTTATTCCTCAGCTTCCTCATCCAATCCCGCAGATAATCTCCCAAACATTTCCAAAGGGCGGGCAAAAACATATTTCTTCTTCCCCTTCTTATTCATAGTCATATAGGAGAAAATGTTTTCCTTCATCCTTTTGATGCCCAATGTTCCTACTGTTGGGATGAGATTTTGATGTCTTTTGTTGATGATTATCTGGATGAATCTGGGAAATACCAAGAATCTCTCCTTTCTCTTCCCTTTGATATTGGTGTGCATATCTCGAAAAATCATCCTTGAATAGTTGAAATCAAGACCCAATGCAATCGCCACCATGCACGAGCTGAGAGTCTGGTTCAGCACATCATATCCTCCCTTACATAGAGAGAGAGGAATTGAGTGACGATGTGAGCCAAGTATCTCCAGTATGGGAGAAGAAGCTTCTTCTCTGTAGGTGGGTAAAGACCCTTGTGCCCCATCCTGAATATTGTACTCTAGATCAACTCTTGATCAAGCTCGATGGGATCTGTGTCTTTATCTCCACACTGAAGACATTCCCTAATGATCTGCTCTGTTATGACCACAGGTTGTCCCTGCACCTTGCCAATCAAACTAATGTTCCCGTTAGCATCGGTTCTCTCTCAAATGGAGTTCCAGAAGTCAAGGATAAATGAGGAGATAATCAGTGGATGCTTCATAATGGCGTAGTTAACTGGTGAGAGTATCAATCCATCCACCATGCTCTTGTACATCGCGTGCTTCTCTGGAGGATCACCAAGATAAGGAGACATATTGTGATCCGGCACGAACCTTAACTTAGCCATTTGAAACAAAAACGAGCTAAGTTAGTTAAAAATTAAATAAATTAAAAGTCAAAGTCAAAAGTAAAAATCAAAGTCAAAGGTCAACGGGTCAAGTCAAATGGAGTTCTCGAAATTCTTAAGTTAACGAATTTTTATAGGTATTCAAAAATGAGGATGGTCAGGAAAATTAATCAGTTCTCGAAATCAGGATCTTGAAAGCTGGTTCTCGAAAATGAGTACACGAAATGTTGTTCACGAAATGGTGTACTCTAAATTCAAATTTCGAGAACTGAAAATCCTTTTTAACTTCTTCAAATTTGCTCCTTAGAACTCCAAGTTGTACTTGAAATGCTTGAAAATGGGAGGCGACCAACATATCAAAAGATCGGTTTCTAATTTTGGGTATTTCGAGGTGATTTGATCAAGATTCCTTGTTAACGAACACAAGTACTCGAAAACACATTTTTTCGAAAACTTTTTATTTTAAGGTTAAAATCCTATAAAAATCTATACCTAGGTTCGCCTAAAGTAGATCTAGAAGGTGGTCGGAGTGAAATTTCGAAATCAAATCCAGAAATGAAAATCGCCTCAAACATGTGTATTCGAAAAATGAGAATATAACTTGGTTTATATAGACTTGACTTTGAGTACACGAAAACGAGTACACAAAATCGTGTACTATATTTCGAATACCCAAATTCGAATACTAATTATTTTAAAATTTCTAACTAAATAAAATAAAATAAAATTTAATTTAATTAACTAAAGAACTTTGGACTAGTTCAAAACTGAGTCGGGTCAATTTTGTGGGATCAAATCTGTATCAGAATGTTGACCATCTTTACATAAGTTCTTATAGAAACCCAGCCTTAAAATAATTATACCCCACTAATGATTTCGACTCGTTTACCCATATTTAATAAATAAGACTTATGATCAAAATTTTCTACCGGTTTTTTCTGAAAAATCCTTTTGGGAAGTTTATGGGCAATCAAACAGTTAAACCAGATTAACATGCAACCTATCAATTTTGCGAAATCTTTTGTTTCAAAATTTTATTGTGTTTCAACGAACTTAAAACGTTTTGACAGAGATTTAGATGTGAGGACAAAAGAAATTATCTATCATATTAGAATCAAAAACAAGAAGGGGTTCTATCATCTTTGTGCTCATTGGCATCTTTTATTTTTACTGACGTGCGGACACATTGGCCTTAACGCCACACATCCAAGCCTTTTCTTACGCAAAACAGAGGATGCTTCAGCGAGTATTTCCCGTTCTTTGTTTACACAAAACATAGAAAATACCCGAGTTTTCTCAAAACGATTTCAAGTTTATCGAAACAATCTTGTTTTGACTTAAAGATTTATACAAAAAGTCAAATAGTTGTTGCATCTTTCCGGTTATCTGATTTTCAATACTTCTCACTTATTTACATACAATTAATTTTTTTTGACTGATCATGTCCAATCTTTATATTGGAAAACGTGTTTTAACTTCTTAGTGATTTATAGTTATCTAAAGTTGTTATTATTTTAGAAATTATGTTTAGGTAGTGAATTTCTGAGTGTCAGAAATCATTTGACATCCTATTGAACCGCTCACCTGACTGTCCAAATGAAATCTTTTTGTATTTTTCTTAAATTTTGAAAATGGCAAAATCATTTTGTTGTTTTCTTGGATTCCACTCCCCCTAAACTTGTTGATCTTCTTAAACTGACTCAAAAACAAAAAAAAATCTTTTTGTTGTTTTTGTAAATAGACTCAAAAAGCGAAAATATTTATGTTGTTTTTTTAAATATTATACCCTTAAACTTGTTATCTAAAAATTAAAATAAAACAAAACATAAATTTTATAGTATTTACAAAAATTGTTTTAATCAAAACTTATTAGTTTGAGAGAGGCAAGCAGATGGTGGCAGCGAGCTGTGTCGAACGGTTTTCTGAAAAGATCTTCCAGATTGTCATTTTTGTGTACCTTTTCAAGATGGACCGTTCGAAGCAGTCTCTGATAAAGTGAATCCGGATATCAATATGTTTAGTTTTGGAGTGTTGTACTGGATTCTTGACGATCTGTAGAGCGTCTTCATTATCACAATATATATGAGAGTCAAGATAGTTTGAACCATAATTGAGAAGTTGTTGTTGCATTCAAATAACCTAAGAACAGCAACTCGAAGCAGTGACATACTCAGCCGCTGCAGTCGAGGTTGACACGGTTCTCTGCATCTTGCACGTCCATGAGACAAGGCGATCTCCTAAGTACTAACATCCACTTGTGGTTGACTTCCTGTCTAAGTTGCAACCACCATATAATCAAATAAACTATATTCAGAGTTCTTTGGATACCATAAACCAAGACGAGGTTTCCCGAAGAGGTAGTGAAAGATCTTCTTGACAGCTATCAGGTGAGAGGCCTTCGGATTTGCTTGATATCTGAACCCTCTGACATACAGAAAACATAATTTCGGGTCTGCTAGTGGTCAGATACATCAGTGAAACAATCATATATCAGTAACAATGATGGTCAACATCTCACCATCAAAATCAAAAGTTAAGACAGGACGAGCAGCCATAGCAGTGGATGCGGGCTTTGAGTCTAGCATGTTGAACTTGGTGAAAATGTCGATAACGTATGTGCCCTGATGAATCAGCACACCCTTTAGATCCTACTTTACTTGAAGACCCAAGAAAACGGTCATATCCCCAATTGAACTCATCTCAAACTTCTTTTCATCACAGCCTAAAACTCTTTGCACTACACCAAGCTCGTGGAACCAAAAATAATGTCATCCACATAGATTTGGACGAGAATTAAGTCATCCTTATCTCTGCAAACGAACAGTTTCTGATCGATGGCTCGACGGGTATATCCATTTGCAAGAAGATGATCTATAAGTGCTGCATACCATGCTTGCGATGCCTGATGAAGACCTGTAACACCCCGACCGGCGGCGGAATCGTCGGGATGCCACGAGGGATGTGTAGATTGTTCAAAAGCTCGTGGGCATCTAATTTAATCATCATCTATCATTTAAGCAAACAACATAATTACACAAAAATCATGTTCGTCATGAATCAATTACATCAATTACACAAAAGAATTAGTTAAACTAACTAAACTCTAATCGCCAGAAATTTAGTTAATTAACTAAGTCCAAGATCCTATATGATGATGTCCAAAAATAGAGGAGGTCCTCTCTTCCTTCCTACTTGTCTCCATCACCTGAAACATGTAAGAAATCAAGTGTCAACTACAAAAGTAGTTGGTGAGTAATCATAAGTCTTTATACTCAAAAATGTTTTAGAAAAATGAGTTTAAAAGTTGGTGTTTTAAAATAGTTTAATAAAATGCTTTGTTTAAAACGGGTGTAAGACTTGTGATCTCCTTGAGAAAATCCATATGAATACCTGTATGAGATAATCCAACACACATCCACCAATTTAACAATCAAACACATACACAATCACATAATCACATAACCAAGTCAAACATAGTCAATTTCAAATAATCATAATCAAATATAGATAATCAATCCACAACAAATCAACCAATCTCATCAATCATATTCTCAAATAATGTTCGTGACTATACATGATCATTATGTAATTAACATAAGTTAAATACATGATTCATGGAGTGGTAGCTAACCACGTGACAATACATGAAGTCAAAGCAATTAACCGAAGTCAAAGGCAATGATTCACAGATGTGGAAACCATCCACGTGACAATACACGATGTCAAAGCAATTAACCAAGGTTAAGAGCGATGATCCTCGGGGTTTGTGACAATACTTGTAAACTTTGTCCTTGACCGAGGTCAATAACAATGTTTACATGGGTATAAGATAATAAGAGGTAATCCAATAACGATGATAATTTCAATTGTGAATATCATATTGATAACAGGTATTAACCTTGAGTTATCAAAACAATATTTAATTTGGTATACATGCTTCACCTCCGAGTTTTAAAACAAAACAGTTTAAAGAAAAGGAGGTTATGAGAACTCACCTGAAGTCCTTAGAATCAGTGTTCTCTAATAATGCGCGCTCGCGTACGTAACTCAAGTCAACTCAACAATCTGCGATTATTGTGCATTTGCATTTATGAGTATAAATGTTTCATCACAGTTTAGTGTTCATTAGGTTTACTTAAACTCAATAGCATCTTGCTAACTTAGTTTATTTTGCCTAATTTTAATATGAGATGTTAAACATCTTATAATTAATTACTATTAACCTATGGTTTAACTTGTGAGTTAGATCAATTAGCAATAGCAGCCAATTATGTTATCTTATGTGTGATCCCTTAATATAAGTATTCCAAGATAATAATTTTAATCATATACCCATTAACCCGTACATGGTCAATTTATAGTTCAACCAAATCTAATTTACATGTATGAAAAAGATCAAGTTCAAGATTTAAGAGGATCTATGTTTACATTACTTTCACAATTGTTTCTCATTATACCAAATTCATAGTTTATCATATTAAGAAAAAGGTGGTGACTAAATCTTCATGCATGCCTAACTTCTTATAAACGAAATTCATGTCCCATGTATCACCCTGTTCGTATATCCTTCCCCCTTGGCTCGATCACATCTATGTTCAATTACCCTAGGTCCAGCGAACCTTAAGGTTCATGGCCCTTAGGGTTCGACAATGGTTCGGTTAAATAGGCCCAAGGGTTTGCCGATCAAGGGTTCGGCCATGCAAGCTTAGGGTTCGTCCAACATGGTTATGAAGGGTTCGACCATCAGGTTCGTTCCCCATGGTCGTGGCTAAAGGTTCGCTAGTTAGGTCACCAGAAGGTTCGTGAATCTGAGATGGTTCGGCAACAGCAAGTAGGTTCGGTGGTGGCTTGAAGGTTCGCGGCCCCCTAGGGTTCGCCGCATGTAATGGTTCGTGAGCCAAATCAGAAGGGGTTCGTGAGTAGAGAAGGGTTCGGCAGCCTCGTGTGGATTCGTGAGGGTTCGTGAAAGCCAACTGGTCCAGGGTTCGTCGAGGTATAGCTGAAACAAAGGTTCGGCCAACTGGTTTGGGTGACGAACCTGTATACTCCAGATTCCACCGAGCTCATCTCCTACGATCTCAAGACTATCTATAGCTTCTATATGTTCTTTACAGCTCGTCTATTGTTTTACAAAAGATTTAGGTCGATTATAACTACAATAAACCATCTATTCGCGATTAACAACAAAACCGAAATAAAAGGACTAGATCTACCTCGAAATGCCACTCGAAAGCTGGGTTTCTTGATATCTTCTTGTTCCTCTTGATCTTGTGGTCGTTTAGGGCCAAGAATCACGTGAATCCGTCAAGAGATGAAGAAGAAAAGCTAGAGAGAAGGTAGAGGGGAGGAGGGTGACGAAAATAGGGTTTTCTAGTGAGAGAGAGGGTTTGTTGAAATGAGGAAGAAAGAGGTTCTTTCTTCCTTATATCGCCTATCCACCCCGCGTACCCGGTCTCGTTTTTATCGCGATAAAATAAAATAAAATGCTCGGTTTTAACACGTTAAGCGCATTAAAACATAAAGTGTTTAAATAATATGGTTTCATTAATTAACTTGATTTTTAAAATAATCTTTGTCTCGTAAAAGATCTCGTTTAATACGCGTGAAATGTAACAACATGCTCGGTTTTCTAACGTAACATATTTAAAACAATAAATCATTTTAAATAAATTGGTTTTGTTTAAATAAAATAAGTTTAAATAAATTGTTTTGTAAATCGCTTTCGATTCATTATCGTTAAATAATTATGTAATAAATTAATCTATTCGAATTCATTTTAGGTTGTGATTCCTAATAAATATTTTTAACTAATCTTTACTATTTTATTAACAATAAATATTATTTAATTATCTCGTCAAAACGCGTTACTTACGTACGTATTCGTAAAGATCGTCACCTTTCCGAATCCAACGCTCGTATCGTATTTCGAGTTGATTTATAATTTATGGAATATCGTTTTAGAACATTATTCTTAATAAGCATATTCGTGTGAATCGTCACCCACGCGAATACATTATTAAGTTAATGTTTCTGAATCAATACCCGCGTTTAAATAATGTCCGTCACCTCACCATCGCGTAATTAATTCCCATTATTTAATAACTTTAATATTATCATTTCCCAAACCAAAACCCACTAAACCCTAGTCACTGACACATCCATGATAGACCGAAATATGCATATATATAGGGCATATGTAAGGGTCAGTCGCAACTGCCCTAGCCACCGTCCCACCGCTATTTCGATAAATCATGACCATGGGTCCTTGACTACGTTTAGTAACCAGACTCTGACAATCTCCCAGTTCCATTCCCAATCCATTCTCATTCCAAACCAATAATTCATAATCAGTATAATCATCTGCGATAAACACTCTGGTCCTGTTTAGTTGCATTACAACTAAACTTCCCATGGTTTACGCGTATAATATATGCTATAATCATGCATACCAGCAACAGTGATAATATCAATAATTTCAACCAATAATTCATTATCATTAATAACAATAAATCTTAGGTCGTAACAGTACCATTGTACGGATGTACGGATAACCTAAAGTACAGTGATGTTACAGTCTCCCCTAGTTAAAGGAATTTCGTCCCGAAATTCAACTTGGAGTGACCGTAGTAAATAGGTGTGGGTACTTAAGCTTCATTTGATCTTCTCACTCCCAGGTGAATTCTGGACCCCGCTTCGATTCCCAACGTACTTTGACGATTGGAATTCTACTGCGTTTGAGCTTTTTAATCTCACGATCCATTATCTCCACTGGTCTTTCAACAAAATGCATGGTATCATCGATGCGTATGTCATCGAGTGGTACCTGAAGATCTTGATCGGCTAAGCACTTTCTCAGATTGGACACGTGGAATGTCGGGTGCACGTTACTAAGTTCATTAGGAAGTTCTAATTTGTAAGCAACCTTCCCGATACGTTCAAGGATCTTAAAAGGGCCAACGTATCGTGGAGCAAGCTTTCCTTTCTTCCCAAATCGCACAACGCCTTTCCAAGGCGACACTTTAAGTAATACCATATCTCCCACATCAAACTCTAAAGGTTTTCTTCTTTTATCCGCGTAGCTCTTTTGTCGACTGCGAGCAGCTAACAGATTGTCGCGGATTTGACGGATCTTGTCAGTCGTTTCCTGAATAATCTCGGGACCAGTAATCTGCGAATCGCCGACCTCGGTCCAACAAATAGGTGACCGACATTTCCTGCCATAAAGAGCTTCGAACGGCGCCATACCAATGCTCGCATGATAACTATTGTTATACGAGAACTCAACCAATGGTAGATGGCTATCCCAGTTGCCACCGAAGTCGATGACACAAGCTCTCAACATGTCTTCCAATGTCTGAATCGTTCGCTCCGTCTGACCATCCGTTTGAGGATGATAAGCAGTGCTAAGATCCAGTCTTGTTCCAAAAGCTTCATGAAGTGATTCCCAAAATCGTGCCGTGAAACGAGCATCACGGTCCGATATTATGCTTAAGGGAATACCGTGTCGGCTAATGATCTCATCAATGTAGATACGAGCTAACTTCCGCACCGGGTAAGTTTTGCGTATCGGTAAGAAATGAGCCGATTTGGTCAATCTATCAACAATTACCCAGATACTATCTTTACCGTTTGCGGTTCTTGGGAGTTTAGTAATGAAATCCATAGAGATATTCTCCCACTTCCACATCGGTATTTCTGGTTGTAATAACAATCTCGAAGGTCGCTGATGTTCTGCCTTGACTTTAGCACAGTTAAGGCACTTAGAAACATACTCAGCAATGTCCTTCTTCATTCCAGGCCACCAGTACAAGCCCTTAAGGTCTTGATACATCTTGTCAGCACCTGGATGAATCGAATAGCGAGACTTATGACCTTCATCCATAATCACCATCCTAAGATCACCTCTGTTCGGTATCCACCACCGATTCAAATAGTACATCAAACCGTCATCCTTAGTTTCCAATAAGATTTCAGCCCCGCAAGACATCTCATTCTTCAAATTATCTTGAGCTAATGAGTGTTGTTGGGCTGTGAGAACATCATTACGGAGATTATTGTGCACTCGGACACTATGGATCTGAACTTGACTCTTGCGACTAAGCGCATCTGCTACTACATTCGCTTTACCAGGATGGTAGCGAATTTCACAGTCATAATCATTCAACAGTTCAACCCATCTCCGTTGTCTCATATTAAGCTCTTTCTGATTGAGAATATGTTGCAAACTTTTATGATCAGTGAACACTACACACTTAGTGCCATAAAGATAATGTCTCCATATCTTCAAGGCAAACACGACTGCACCAAGTTCCAAGTCGTGTGTAGTGTAATTCTTCTCGTGAATCTTCAGCTGCCTGGATGCATAAGCCACAACCTTTCCCCGTTGCATGAGAACACAACCGAGACCTAGGTTAGATGCATCACAATAGACTACAAAATCATCATTTCCATCAGGCAGTGTCAAGACAGGAGCATCACAAAGTTTCTGCTTCAAAGTCTGGAATGCCTCTTCTTGCTTTGGTCCCCACTCGTACGGCCTATTCTTTTGAGTCAAAGCAGTTAGTGGGACAGCAATCCTGGAGAAATTCGAGATAAACCTCCGATAGTAACCGGCAAGTCCGAGAAACGATTGAATCTCCGTCGGTGTCTTCGGTGTACTCCAATTCTTCACCGCATCAATCTTTGCAGGATCCACGTGAACACCGTATTCGTTGACTATGTGTCCCAGAAATTGAACTTCCTTAAGCCAAAATTCACATTTGGAGAATTTGGCATACAGTCGCTCCTCTCTTAGGATCTCCAAAACCATCTTAAGGTGTTTCTCGTGTTCTTCCTTGGTCTTTGAGTAAATCAAAATATCATCAATGAATACTATTACAAATTTATCCAAGTATGGCCTGCAAACACGGTTCATGAGATCCATGAAAACCGCAGGTGCATTGGTAAGGCCGAAGGGCATTACCAGAAATTCATAATGGCCATATCTTGTTCTGAATGCAGTCTTGGGAATATCATCATCATGTACGCGAAGCTGATGATACCCAGACCTAAGATCGATCTTTGAAAACCATGCCGAGCCTTGAAGCTGATCGAAGAGATCATCGATGCGCGGCAATGGATATCGATTCTTAATTGTGAGTTTGTTTAATTCGCGGTAATCGATGCACATTCAGAATGACCCGTCCTTTTTCTTGACAAACAGGACTGGTGCACCCCATGGTGAATGGCTTGGGCGAATAAATCCTTTATCGGTAAGTTCTTGCAGCTGACTCGCCAATTCTTGCAACTCCGAAGGCGCAAGTCTGTAGGGAGCTTTGGCGACTGGGTTCGCACCAGGTACTAAGTCGATTCGGAACTCAACTTGACGTTCTGGTGGAAGACCCGGCAAATCATCTGGAAATACTTCTGGGAAATCTCGTATCACTGGAACATCTTCAATCTTCTTTCTTTTCTCTTTCTTCTCCACAATGTGAGCTAGAAATGCTATACATTTCTTTCTAAGGTACTTGTGTGCCTTAGTGCAAGACATTAACTTAAGACCTTTACTAGCAGTTTCTCCAAATATTCTCAAAGTTTCACCCGAAGGTAAGGGAATACGAATATACTTTTCATGGCATACAATCTCCGCTTTGTGGGTGGCTAACCAATCCATGCCTATGATAACATCAAAGCTACCAAGATGCATAGGTATAAGATCAATTGGGAAAACGTGATCATTTAAGTTTACCGTACATCCAACGATAATAGTGTCAATATCAATAGTGTTTCCGTCAGCCACTTCCATGTTAAACGGTTTATCTAAATATGTACGTGTTCTACCAAGCAAGCATTCAAAATCATATGAAACGAAACTCCTATCGGCACCAGAATCAAACAAGACAGATGCATAAGAGTTGTTGATCAGAAATGTATCGTTGACGACGTCCTGGTTGGCTTGAGCAGCTGGAGCATTCAACTGAAAAGCTCGGCCTCTTGCCACCCTTTGATTATTTCCAGTCAACTTTCGGCATTGATTTCTGAAGTGACCCACTTCACCACATTCATAACAGGCTCTTGCCTGTGCTTGAGGTACCTGGCGAATGGGTACAGCCGGAATAGGTTGTGCATGAGGAGCTGGCAGTGCAAGCGGTGCATGTTGCATCCTTTGTGCTTGCGGTGCACTCCGACAAACATTAGCATAGTGCCCAAACTTGCCACAATTGTTGCAGACGCGACATGGCAAGTTAGGTGCATGATGGTATCTACAAGTATTACATTGGGGAGTGTTCCCAGTGTAATTTCTTGCAGTGGTGTTATTGGATGATTGCTGCGCAGACTTAGCAGCAGGAGCAGTAACCATGAAGTTTCTGGTCTTTCTCTTCTTGTTGCTGCCTTTGGATGAACTAGCAGCTTCAGACTTGACTTCAGTTTTGACCTCTTTTGTAGCGGTCTTGGTGTCAGTCTTCTTGTATCCCTTCCGGGTAAGAGTTCCATTCTTCACGTGATTATCAGTAAGAGTTGCAGATAGACGGATAGCAGCCTCCAGTGTTTTGGGATTGCTCCCGTAGACTGTGTCCTGAATCTGTACCGGCAGTCCGCCGATATACTTCTCAATCGCCCTCTCCAAGGGTGTCACCATGTGGGGTACCAGCAGGCTATACTCATGGAACTGAGTATTGTAGATTACATTCTCCCCGCTGTCCTGCTTGAGTTCCCAGAACTCAGTCTCAAGCTTCCTCATCTCACTTCGCGGACAGAATTCAGTGGTCATTAGGTTCTTGACCTCTGTCCATGTCAGTGCAAGTGCAGCATCCACTCCCCTAGTTCGCTTTTCCCCATTCCACCAAGTCAGTGCTCTCTTTTGGAAAACACTGGTGGCATAGCGAACTTTCAGATTCTCGGGACATTCGCTGTTGATGAAGGTGTTCTCCATACTCTCGAACCACTGCAGCAGACCAGTGGCCGATTCAGCACCCGTGAATTTCAGGGGATTGCAGGAATTGAAGTGTTTGAACGTGCAAGTTGTCAGGTTTGCACCACCTCGATTCTGGTTAATGTTCTGGTTAGCCTGAGTCAGTTGGCTCACCAATCCAGAAATAAGTGTGGCTAACTCTTGTATGCCGGAGTTGGCATTACTGTTGTTAGCATCCCCATTGTTTGAATCATCTCCGTTGTGACGGCGAGGCATGTTTCTGAAGAAATTAGAAACATGTTACTACCGTTTACAACATAAGGCATGCAAACAATGGTCAAATGAGTTCATTTAAACAGTTAGGATTACATATAGGAACTATATTTCTCTCCTATCTGTCATTAAACTCATAACATTTATAAATTTCCTAATATTATACTAAGTGTCCTAGTTGGTCATAATTAATATTAGCTAGCTATTCCTAAGTCCTATACATTTCCCACCCTATACCAACACTGACAACCTCCCGATGCAACGCAACAAGCTTATATATAGGGCATATGCAGAGGTAGATCGCAATCTCCCCTACACCGTCCCACCACCGTTCCGTTGCACCACGATTATGCCCTTGTTAGTGTTTAGGGTGTATCATGTATTTCACCATATTCTCACTTCACAAACCTTATCCAAGATAGGATAATTTTGAGTGAAGTGATCTTTAGTTCCCTTGGAAAATTAGGCTCGCCTAATGTCTAAGTTCACCTGACATGTAGGTTTACCTATTTCTAAGTTCACCTAATGTCTAAGTTCACCTGACATTAGAGTTCCCCTAATTGTCTAAGTTCACTAGATTCCATGCTGTTCTCAATGTCCATAATCATCAATAAGGGTCCATATCGTCACTGAGTGCTCTTATTGTCACTAAGTGTTCATATCCTCCCCCTAATATATTCTCATCAAGTATCCATACCATCACTAAGTGTTAGTATCATCACTATGCGTTTATATTATCACTAAGTGTCTATATCATCACCCAAATCCATATTCCATCACTAATCGCTCATATCGTTCGTTAATCCTATGCACCCTACGTGTCCAATCATTATGGTTCATAAGTGAATTTAATAGTGTCCATCAATGTGATCATCAAAATGTCAATCCAACACATTCTCAACCAACATATCATCACCAACCATCAATCATAACCTCGCAGGAGTTCCTAATAATATCCTAAGTTCCTGACACTGACAGACCCCCAATATACTACAAATGGTATATGTATAGGGCATATGTAGGGGTCAGTCGCAACTGCCCCAGCCACCGTCCCACCACCTTTGTAGTATACCACGAGTGTGTCCTTGTCTGGAGTTTATAGATCAAACAAATAATTCCTAAAGCAGATAATTCCTAAGCATTTAATTTCCTAAGCAGGTAATTTCCCAAACGGGTAGTTCCCACATTCTTCAATACTAACATCCACCCAATGTACCGTAAATGGTATATATATAGGGCATATGTAAGGGTCAGTCGCAACTGCCCTAGCCAACGTCCCACCACCTTTACGATACACCACGTGCATGTCCTTATCGAATCATTAGGGCACACGTAAGCAAGAGATACATGCGAATCAGATATATAGCAGGAGTTCAGTTAACATGTAATAAACACATAAGCATGAAATCCTGAATATACTAACTAGTGTATGAAGTAACTTCATACTAGGGTATCCTACGGTTATAGACTAGGTCAACCATTTCTAGTAACCTAATTCCCTATAACCCAGGCTCTGATACCAATCCGTAACACCCCGACCGGCGGCGGAATCGTCGGGATGCCACGAGGGATGTGTAGATTGTTCAAAAGCTCGTGGGCATCTAATTTAATCATCATATATCATTTAAGCAAACAACATAATTACACAAAAATCATGTTCGTCATGAATCAATTACATCAATTACACAAAAGAATTAGTTAAACTAACTAAACTCTAATCGCCAGAAATTTAGTTAATTAACTAAGTCCAAGATCCTATATGATGATGTCCAAAAATAGAGGAGGTCCTCTCTTCCTTCCTACTTGTCTCCATCACCTGAAACATGTAAGAAATCAAGTGTCAACTACAAAAGTAGTTGGTGAGTAATCATAAGTCTTTATACTCAAAAATGTTTTAGAAAAATGAGTTTAAAAGTTGGTGTTTTAAAATAGTTTAATAAAATGCTTTGTTTAAAACGGGTGTAAGACTTGTGATCTCCTTGAGAAAATCCATATGAATACCTGTATGAGATAATCCAACACACATCCACCAATTTAACAATCAAACACATACACAATCACATAATCACATAACCAAGTCAAACATAGTCAATTTCAAATAATCATAATCAAATATAGATAATCAATCCACAACAAATCAACCAATCTCATCAATCATATTCTCAAATAATGTTCGTGACTATACATGATCATTATGTAATTAACATAAGTTAAATACATGATTCATGGAGTGGTAGCTAACCACGTGACAATACATGAAGTCAAAGCAATTAACCGAAGTCAAAGGCAATGATTCACAGATGTGGAAACCATCCACGTGACAATACACGATGTCAAAGCAATTAACCAAGGTTAAGAGCGATGATCCTCGGGGTTTGTGACAATACTTGTAAACTTTGTCCTTGACCGAGGTCAATAACAATGTTTACATGGGTATAAGATAATAAGAGGTAATCCAATAACGATGATAATTTCAATTGTGAATATCATATTGATAACAGGTATTAACCTTGAGTTATCAAAACAATATTTAATTTGGTATACATGCTTCACCTCCGAGTTTTAAAACAAAACAGTTTAAAGAAAATGAGGTTATGAGAACTCACCTGAAGTCCTTAGAATCAGTGTTCTCTAATAATGCGCGCTCGCGTACGTAACTCAAGTCAACTCAACAATCTGCGATTATTGTGCGTTTGCATTTATGAGTATAAATGTTTCATCACAGTTTAGTGTTCATTAGGTTTACTTAAACTCAATAGCATCTTGCTAACTTAGTTTATTTTGCCTAATTTTAATATGAGATGTTAAACATCTTATAATTAATTACTATTAACCTATGGTTTAACTTGTGAGTTAGATCAATTAGCAATAGCAGCCAATTATGTTATCTTATGTGTGATCCCTTAATATAAGTATTCCAAGATAATAATTTTAATCATATACCCATTAACTCGTACATGGTCAATTTATAGTTCAACCAAATCTAATTTACATGTATGAAAAAGATCAAGTTCAAGATTTAAGAGGATCTATGTTTACATTACTTTCACAATTGTTTCTCATTATACCAAATTCATAGTTTATCATATTAAGAAAAAGGTGGTGACTAAATCTTCATGCATGCCTAACTTCTTATAAACGAAATTCATGTCCCATGTATCACCCTGTTCGTATATCCTTCCCCCTTGGCTCGATCACATCTATGTTCAACAACCCTAGGTCCGGCGAACCTTAAGGTTCGTGGCCCTTAGGGTTCGACAATGGTTCGGTTAAATAGGCCCAAGGGTTTGCCGATCAAGGGTTCGGCCATGCAAGCTTAGGGTTCGTCCAACATGGTTATGAAGGGTTCGACCATCAGGTTCGTTCCCCATGGTCGTGGCTAAAGGTTCGCTAGTTAGGTCACCAGAAGGTTCGTGAATCTGAGATGGTTCGGCAACAGCAAGTAGGTTCGGTGGTGGCTTGAAGGTTCGCGGCCCCCTAGGGTTCGCCGCATGTAATGGTTCGTGAGCCAAATCAGAAGGGGTTCGTGAGTAGAGAAGGGTTCGGCAGCCTCGTGTGGATTCGTGAGGGTTCGTGAAAGCCAACTGGTCCAGGGTTCGTCGAGGTATAGCTGAAACAAAGGTTCGGCCGACTGGTTTGGGTGACGAACCTGTATACTCCAGATTCCACCGAGCTCATCTCCTACGATCTCAAGACTATCTATAGCTTCTATATGTTCTTTACAACTCGTCTAGTGTTTTACAAAAGATTTAGGTCGATTATAACTACAATAAACCATCTATTCGCGATTAACAACAAAACCGAAATAAAAGGACTAGATCTACCTCGAAATGCCACTCGAAAGCTGGGTTTCTTGATATCTTCTTGTTCCTCTTGATCTTGTGGTCGTTTAGGGCCAAGAATCACGTGAATCCGTCAAGAGATGAAGAAGAAAAGCTAGAGAGAAGGTAGAGGGGAGGAGGGTGACGAAAATAGGGTTTTCTAGTGAGAGAGAGGGTTTGTTGAAATGAGGAAGAAAGAGGTTCTTTCTTCCTTATATCGCGTATCCACCCCGCGTACCCGGTCTCGTTTTTATCGCGATAAAATAAAATAAAATGCTCGGTTTTAACACGTTAAGCGCATTAAAACATAAAGTGTTTAAATAATATGGTTTCATTAATTAACTTGATTTTTAAAATAATCTTTGTCTCGTAAAAGATCTCGTTTAATACGCGTGAAATGTAACAACATGCTCGGTTTTCTAACGTAACATATTTAAAACAATAAATCATTTTAAATAAATTGGTTTTGTTTAAATAAAATAAGTTTAAATAAATTGTTTTGTAAATCGCTTTCGATTCATTATCGTTAAATAATTATGTAATAAATTAATCTATTCGAATTCATTTTAGGTTGTGATTCCTAATAAATATTTTTAACTAATCTTTACTATTTTATTAACAATAAATATTATTTAATTATCTCGTCAAAACGCGTTACTTACGTACGTATTCGTAAAGATCGTCACCTTTCCGAATCCAACGCTCGTATCGTATTTCGAGTTGATTTATAATTTATGGAATATCGTTTTAGAACATTATTCTTAATAATCATATTCGTGTGAATCGTCACCCACGCGAATACATTATTAAGTTAATGTTTCTGAATCAATACCCGCGTTTAAATAATGTCCGTCACCTCACCATCGCGTAATTAATTCCCATTATTTAATAACTTTAATATTATCATTTCCCAAACCAAAACCCACTAAACCCTAGTCACTGACACATCCATGATAGACCGAAATATGCATATATATAGGGCATATGTAAGGGTCAGTCGCAACTGCCCTAGCCACCGTCCCACCGCTATTTCGATAAACCATGACCATGGGTCCTTGACTACGTTTAGTAACCAGACTCTGACAAACTCCCAGTTCCATTCCCAATCCATTCTCATTCCAAACCAATAATTCATAATCAGTATAATCATCTGCGATAAACACTCTGGTCCTGTTTAGTTGCATTACAACTAAACTTCCCATGGTTTACGCGTATAATATATGCTATAATCATGCATACCAGCAACAGTGATAATATCAATAATTTCAACCAATAATTCATTATCATTAATAACAATAAATCTTAGGTCGTAACAGTACCATTGTACGGATGTACGGATAACCTAAAGTACAGTGATGTTACAAGACCGTATAGGGCTTTGTCTAGCTTGTAGACGTGGTCATGATACTGCGAATCCTCGAATCCCGAGGGCTGACACAGATAGATCTCTTCCTTGACCTTTCCATACAAGAAAGATGTCTTCACATCCATCTGGTAAATTGTGAAGTTCATGTATGAAGCATAGGCCAAGAAGATGCGGATAGCTTCACGTCTTGCGACCGGAGCAAAGACTTCCTCGTAGTCAATACCTTTTTGTTGGTAGAAGCCCTGGAATAGTACCAGATCGTCCGGCAATCCATACGGTACTGTAGATTAATTTACTATTCATCATCTTCTTCATATGTAACTCGATTTTACAGCTTTTAACTACTTCGAAATTTCATTCAATACCCCTTAGGATGTCTGGAATACATTAGAAAAATGATTTGGGTTGGAGTAGATTAATATCGATGCATGAAATTCACAATGTCGATGTCTGCAATCTAGAAACTTGGTACCGACGATGAACTTAAGTTTCAGCAGGTTTTGGGCATTGACACTACTGAGTTCCATGGCCCTTAGCCCCTTCTACTCATCGAGATTACTAAAGTCGACCAACCTAAGTGATTCCCATGTGGAATAAATTGATACTACTGTCAAGAAGGGGCAAACCATCGAGATTAAGTCTGCTGATCTTGTTGCTATTGACAGGGAGCTGCTTCCAGTTGGATTGTCGATGTTAGCATCTTCGGTGGCCTTAAGGACTTGGAATTCTGTCAATATTAGTTCCTTATGGACCTCCAAGCATCTAAACCTCAACATGTAACAAATTAATCCACAAATGAAATTGCAAGATCGAATAGAACATGGGAAGGTTGATGAGGGCTAATTAGGATTTGTGGGGTTCAACCGGTTGGCTAAATCCATCGAATTTGATAATATGGTCCATCAACATTAACGACAAACAATGCAAGGCACGTTTGCACTAAAAACTAAGTGTCTAGCATAAAAAAAATATGATCTAAACGACATATAAATGATGACAAACTATGGTTGGATATATACATTATTAAGGTTTACAATAAAAAAAAGTGTTGACTTATTTTGAATTTAATAATTCGAACATTTGTAAAATATTTGTGGTAACATGCAAGATAGCAAGGTTTTATAACAACATACTGGTGTTAACATTTTAAAGTGATTACAACCATTTCAAATTAACACTAACACTCTAAGAATGTTATGGGTTTTAAAATAACACAATGTGCTATGGTAATAATTCAAGAGTAAAACATGAACAATAAACATTTGATTATATTAATATTTGACCTAAAATGGGTTAAGTGTAGTATATTATGTTACAAGGAAACTAGGACTAAAAGAACAATAAAGACATATAAGCGTTAACCAAGTTGAGGGTTAACTCTCAAATACATAACTTATACTTATAAGTTACACACCATTGGAATCAAACACAGGTTGAATACAACATCAATACAACAACAAAGAGTGCATGCATTCACTTGAGTCTTAGTCAACCACTTCAATGCCAGGTGAGTACATATGCCCTTTTCTACTAAACTTTTGCTTTAACTGTGGGGCTGAGAACATGCTAAAACATTTTCTTAAATGTTTTAGTACACTCTATGATAATGAGGTTTTACTTTGTTATTATAAGTGTAGACCTCATCATGTTAATGTTAATGTTAATGACTGTGAGTTTATAACTGTTATTTCTGTTAGACAATATCTACGATTTCTAAGTGATAAAAATGTTATTTCTCTGTGATTACAACTGTAATCCTCATGAGGGATACATGCTATTCCTATTGAATTATTTATTTAATTCTAAGGAAAATTATAATTGTTAAGTCTTTGGGAATAATTGCAGTTAATTATAAGCGAAGAGATCTGTTATTCCTATTAGAACATGTATGTTATATCTATTGGATTTCTATGAGTTGATGGTTATGGGTTGAGAACTATAAGAACTCTTTTGATTTTTAGGCAGCCTATTCCAACTCTATCATTTCTGACACGGGTGATAAGAGTATGATAGTGTCTGCTAATTACCTCGCCATTTCTACTCTATGGACCGCTAGATTGAGCGACTGACCTCACTCAAGTCACAGGCTGGTGGCAGATAGTTGTGAGGTCTTGGGAGAACTAATGGATAGAAATGAATTAAGCACATTGTAGTTTGCCTTTGTGGTGGCTGCAACATGGTCAATTCAATTCTATAGACCAATTGGGATATGACTACGTGTCATACTTTCTCTCACTTCCTAATCATATGTGAGTAACAGTAAGTCAAAGAGTATGCCACCCCTAATAACTGTGGTAATACCACCATTAATATCTGTGGTAATCCACCATTTATAACTGTGGAAAATTATACTATTTAGAAACCTATTGTGTTATGTTAATATCATGATAATGTAATGGTTTGTCATATTGGAGATTTTGATTGTGATTAAGCCTATGGGTGATGAAATGGGTATCTATAGCTACAATACAGGTTGTATTGAGTTCGGTCAATGGTGTGTGGGCTGGCGGCTTCATTCGTGATACGTATGCCCTATATATAAGCATGCTTGGCTAGAGAAGAAATACTAGGGGTTTCACTAAAAAGAGTCAACCCAATTTGAAACTTAGTTTATGAAAACACTTATTAATTATGTAAGTAACATGCAAAATAACTAGGTTTTATAACAACTTACTTGTGTTAATACCTTAAAATGATGGCAATCATTTTAGTACACTGTATGATAATGAGGTTTTACTTTGTTACTATAATTGTAGACCTCATTAAGTTATTGTTAATGACTGCGAGTTTGTAACTGTTATTTCTATTAGACAATATCTACGACTTCTAAGTGATAAAAATGTTATTCCTCTGTGATTACAACTGTAACCCTCATGAGGAATACATGTTATTCCTATTGAATTATTTTATTAATTCTAAGGAAAAAGTATAACTGTTAAGTCTTTGGAATAATTGCAGTTAATTCTAAGAGAATAGATCTGTTATTCCTACGAGAACATCGGTGTATATCTATTGGATTTCTATGGGTTGATGGTTATGGGTAGAGAACTATAAGAACTCTTTTGATTTTTAGTCAGCCTATTCCAACTCTATCATTTCTGACACGAGTGATAAGAGTATGATAGTGTCTGCTAATTATCGCACCACTTATACTCTGTGGACTGATAGATTGAGTGACTGACCTCACTCAAGTCACAGGCTGGTGGCAGATAGTTGTGAGACCTTGGGTAAAATAATGGACGAAAATGAATTGAGCACATTATGGTTTGCCTTTGTTGTGGCTGCAATGTGGTCAATTCAATTCCATAGATCAATTGGGATATGACTACGTGTCAGACTTGCTCTCACTTTCTAATTAGATGTGAGTAATAGTAAGTCAAAGAGATGCCACCCCTAATAATTGTGGTAATACCACCATTAATATATGTGGTAATCCATCATTTATAACTGTGGAAGATTGTACTATTTAGAAACCTATTGTGTTATGTTAATATCATGATAGTGTAATGGTTTTTCATATTGGAGATTTTGATGGTGGTTAAGCCTATGGGTGATGAAATGGGTATCTATAGCTACAATACAGGTGGTATTGAGTTCGGTTAAGGGTGTGGTGGGCTGGCGGCTTCATTCGTGATACGTATGCCCTATGTATAAGCATGCTTGACTGGATAATATCCTATCTGTAGATGTATCTACAGAGAGGACATGGGGATGAGTTAATGCCAAATGAGAATAACTGAGACTTGTGTATTACAAGATGTTGTGTGAATAACTCTTAAAGTTTTTAAATAACTAAACTTATGAACTCACCAACCTAGTGTTGACTTTGTTTAAATGCATCTTTTCTCAGGTGACGAACATGTCTAATTACCAAGCATCAGTATTAAGCTAGTGGACTTTAAAAGAGACCTAGCTTACTTTTGTGATGTGCATATTTTGAATGACATAACTTTGAATCATCTTTTGTAAATCTTGTGCAGATACAAGATAGAAAACCCAATGATTCATTTGGTATATTTACTTAGTTAAATTATGAATATGTACTGTGTAATTTAACTTTGTAATTCTATATTAATGTCATGTTAACATTTCTCATTATATCTCATGTGCAATGTAAACAATCTGATCACTATGATTATCACCCGATATCACGCCGCGGGAACCTTCCGCCTGATGGGAAAGTCTATCCAGCCCGCCGGTTCGGGGTGTGACAGTGGAGCTCGATCATACATGCATGGCGGGTCAACGGTCAGAAGCTTTGGATCACATGGAACACAGTCAACCTGGTAGTCCACGTCGTCACTTTTGTAGAAACTGTCTTTAGGCTCAGATGGTCCTGCACTCTCATATGAAGTGTTGAAAGACTCAAAGGTAGAATCATACTGAAATAACAAGTTTGGACCAGAACCGGCATCGGTGTTGTTCATCTCTTACCAATCAATGTAGTATGATTCCATGATCTTCCGGATCTTCTTGTGTATACCTGGTAAAAAGCTTTCTCAGACGAATAGCCCACAAAGTAACACTCATCAGCTTTAGCATCAAACTTGTGATTCGGCTCAATATGGAGGAGAGTGCAAGGACATCCAAATTACTTGAAGTGACCGACCTTCGGCTTCTGATTGAAGAAAATATCATAGGGAGTCTTCTGATGGCGCTTGTTTAGTTTAGCTCGGTTTTGAGCATAGCAAATTGTGTTAACAGGTTCAGCCCAGAATAATATTGGCAGTTTAGACTCTAACAGCATGGTCCGTGCAGCCTCAATAAGCGTTCTGTTCCTTCTTCAGCAACTCTGTTTTGATGAGGTGTACGAGCTGCACTATACTGTCAAGCAATTCCTTTCTCATCGTATAAATCAATGAGTGTCTGATTTCTAAACTCGGTTCCATTGTCAGTTCTGATCACCTTTACTTTCAAATTCTTCTGATTCTCGATCAGGGTGATGAACTTCTTCAGGATCTCTGGTGTCTCATCCTTCTTAACCAGAAAGAACACCCAAGTAAATCTAGAATAGTCATCAGTTATTACGAGACAGTATGACATCTTCCCGATGCTCATTACATTAACCGGTCCGAATAGATCCATATGGAGAAGTTGCAGAACTGATGAAATTGAGTTGAACAGTTTGGGCTTGTGGGGTCTCCTGTGTTGCTTCCCCTTGGCACATGCGATGCACTTCTCAATTGTGGAGAAGTCCTTAGAAGGTAGGCCAATGACATTATCTTCCTTTGCCAGTTGGTTGAGATTCTTCAAGTTGACATGACCCAGTCGGCGATGCCACAACAGACATTCAATCTCCGATGCCTTAGAAAACAAGCAAGCGTTTTCTGTGTATGAATCGGAATTCATGTTGATGATATAGGCATTGTTGATTCTAGGAGTCCTCATCAACATCCATTTCTCCGGTACGAAAAATCCGGGCTTCAAGATAAGACACCTTTTGTTTGTGAAGTGAGTTGAAAAGCTCTTATCACAGATTTGAGATACACTCAACAATTTGTGGTTGAATTCTTCAACATAGTACACATCCTCAAAACTTAGATTTCTATTAGTAATTGTGCCCTTCATACTGATCTTCCCACCTTTGTTCCCATCAAATGAGACGTATCCTACATTAAACTATGTGACTTTGTGCAACTAAGAAAAATCCCCTGTCATAAGCCTGGAACAACCACTATCCACATACCAAACATTCTTCAGGTCGTCCCTGCATGGTACACACACATTTAATTAGAAATGGGTACCCAAATCATAACAGATTTAGGTACTTGTGGAACTTTGGGACTTTGCTTTGTCTTGCCCTTAGGCTTGTCTGACTGAGCCCTAACATTCACAGTCTTGACTCCACTTCCATGATCAA
Source organism: Mikania micrantha (assembly GCA_009363875.1). Classification (NCBI taxonomy): domain Eukaryota; kingdom Viridiplantae; phylum Streptophyta; class Magnoliopsida; order Asterales; family Asteraceae; genus Mikania; species Mikania micrantha. The sequence goes on from CM018692.1 coordinate 54,733,713, forward strand.
TTGGTTTTAAAGGGGGTTTCACTTGTGGCTTATTCTTCCACTATGGTTTACTTTTAGATTTTGAAACCTTTGATTTTCGTTTATGAAAACCAGATTGATTTTGTTTTGTTGGTTTGGTCCTTTTGGCAGTGAGATGATTCAGAGTCATCTTCTGAGGTTTCACCCTAGGCTTGGAGGATTGGTCAGTGCTCATTGGTCTATGGGCAGGTTTAGCCTTGGGTGTGACCTTCAGATTCTTCCTATAGAAGAATTCAGTAGGCCAGTGCAGACAGTGTCTTGCAATGTGGCCTGGTCTTCCACATGCATAGCAGTATACTTTGTCATGAAACTCCTTGGGGTTAAATGGCTTTACATCACAACACTCTAACTAGAGGAAGAACTAGTGGAGGCTTGTTGCAATGACCCATTTGGAACATAAGGTTCACAATTAGGATTTAACTTTGAACCCGCCTCAGTAGTGATTGTGGAATTAGCCTGTTTTACCTGCTCTGTCAAAGGAGAAGAATCTGGTTTTAAGACACATTTGTTTTTAACATCATCATTAATCTTAACAAACTTAGTCTTAAAATCCTTAAACATTTCATTTGGTTTGAATTTAATTGTTTCAAATCTTCCAACAAAGTCAACTTTTGGAACAAAATGCGATTTGCTAGATGAGGTTGAACAATCTGTGCTCTTGCTAGCACTTCTTTCTTCCTCATTCTCCCTTCCACCTGAAACACTTAAATTTTCTTCACACACCTCAGAATCATCAGAACTATTTAAATCAGTCAAAACAAGATCTGCTGAAAGTGGTACTTGTTTGCTAGAACCAACGGTGAACTCAAACATACGGTCTGACTTCAAAATCAGATCATCAACAGACTTGTTGATCTTGGGCATAATCGAATAATTATGGTTAAATGGAGGTTTCACCTTAGTATAACCAAGCGCTATTCTTTCCCTTCCCTTGTTCTCAACATCAACCAATTTGGCCACCACATTACTTACATATTCATATTTCTCAACTCTAATTTTAGTTTTAGACAATTGAGTTTTAGCAAGTTCCAACTCTGAGGAGAGCTCATCTATCCAACACATGGCGTCCTGATAGTTGGACTCTTTGTCACTTAAAACGTCTTTTAACTTTGAAATGTCATGCCTTTCAGCGTCAAATTTCTTTTTGAAAATTCCCTCATTTTTAAGAAATTCAGAGTTAAACTATTTTAGCTTGGTGACCTCCTTGATCAAGTCCTCATGAGAACGATATTTAAAGACCTTTTCAATGCAAGAACTAGAGAAGAGATTTTCTGTTACCTCATTGCGTTTGTCGTCCACCTCAGCCATGAACGCATGGCTCAATGTCAATTCAAGCTCCTGCACCCGGTCACTCCAGTCATAAGAGTCGGTCTCTTGCGTAACTAGTGCCTTGGATGTGCTAGCTCCAGCTCCAGCCTTCTCTTCAGGCTTCTTGTCTGCCTCTTTAACAACCTTGGGTCGTTTACATTCACGAGCAAAGTGACCTGGTTGGTCACAGTTGTAGCACCTGAGCTTTGACTTATCGAACCCAAGCTTCCTTCCTGGGTTGTTTCTGAAGCTCTTCCTTCCATACTTTTTGATGAACTTATTGGCTCGAAAAACTACCATGGCCATCTACCATGAGATATCCATCTCCTCAACATCATCAGGGTTGATCTGCTCCAGATTGTCTTGAGTAGGATTGGCCGGTGCCAATTCTCCTACAATGAATGCGTTGTAACTATTCAGAAACCCCTTGAACAGTAGCAGATTCTCTTCACTTTCAGGGTTGATCTTGGGCACTGAACTAGCTTGTCTAGATGAGAGGAATGCAGTCACGAAAGGTTTAAAGGTTTAAGAAGTGGGAATGTGGTTATGGCTCATCAATCCTTCTTTTTCCAACAGCAACATATTTCATTTCAAACATATGTTATGAGTTTTGTGATGTCATGTCTAATTAACAAAAGAAGGGACGTGACGAAACCCTAATTTTTGTCATGGACATGATCAGGAGGTATCAAAAGCATGGTGGGCTGGATGCTGGGGCTAGACTCTATGTATGCCATATGCAAAAGCTTGCATCGACATTTCAGGAAAGTGAAAATGATAACGTTTAGGGTAAGAGTCTGTTCTAACATACAAAAATATGCATTTTAAGATGATAATAACATTATTTAGAAAAAACATTATGAACTCACCAACCTAGTGTGGACTTCATTTTTGTATGTTTTCTAAGGAGACGCAGGTTTACGTTTGCATATTCAGGATACATGTTAGGTGGACTAAAGTAGTGGATCTAGCATCTTATGGACATCCTTTTGTCGCATCCTATAAATCATTTTTGGCATATCTTGTACGGATAAACGAAATAATGATTTCATAGATTTTGAGGATTACAGAGTTAAATTATTGTACGTGTGACAACTTTAAGTTAACTTTGATATCTGAATGAATGTTTAGTGTTTTAAATTATATTATGTGCTATGTATACAAGGTGTTGACACTGACACGCTTGCGCCTAATCACTATTCCGTCCGTCGGAACGTCCATACAACTTGTCGGCCTGGGGTGTGACACATGCTGCTAATGTATGTTTAGGTTTATGTTTATGTACGAAGTGACTTTTATCTTAACCAAATGTTTGCAAGAAGTAATACACATACAGCAATCAATCTCATTAAATCAAGAACTAACGTATTTGCATCTAAAATTAATTTTGACTCATGAATAATATTGACTGTGTATATGCCATATGTAACATCCCAGAATATTACAAAATGTAAATGGGGATATGAGAAACTAACTAGTTTACTTGCTTGATTCCAAAGATTTCTTTGATATGTTCTTATGAACTTACACATCTCATTAATCCTATGTTTGTATGAATATGACGTTGATTCCAAAAATAAACCTAATATTTTTCTTATAATGAAAAAGGAATAATAATATTTGAAAAGAGAATAATATTTAATAAAAGAATGATATTTGATAAAAGGAATAATATTTGTTGAAAAGAATTATATGTATATGATAATTGATAATTTGAATGATATTAATATTGTAACTAATTATTAAAGATTTTTATTTTTCTTAAATCTATGAATTATAATAAAGATTAAAAATGTTTTATTTAAATAAAATTTAAGATATCATAAGTAAGTTTTTTAAATTATTTATTTAAAAGTTGATCTTGAATAAAAACAACTAGTGGTTGAGTATTATATAATTATAATTATAATTATATTCTAATTAAAATAGCATTCTTACAACTTTTGCATTTCTAAATAACATATTTGATTTATAAAGTTATATAGATTAGTGAAATTTAGTAAAAAAATATATTCTTATAAACTTCAATTTATTTCTTGTTATTAAAATCGAACTTATTAAACCAAACTTTGTGTGACAACCGGCAATTTCAAGTAAATTGTGACTCTTACATTCTTTATATTTCACATTCATACATGTTGCATTTCATTATGTTTAATTACATGAGTTAAACACACACAACTGCGAAACGATAGTTCGAGGAACTATCGAATCGTACATTGCACATTGGTTTTGGAAACCAAGTGTGGCAAACACAAACATTAACGCAAAACAATAATTCGGGGAATTATTAAATTGTGCATCACACGTTGATTAGGATTAATCAAGCGTGCAAACACTTTGTAAGACACGAACACAAACTATCGAAGATAATTCAAGGAATTATCAAAACACACACGAGTTTCATGAACGTTGGTGATCAATCAAACCTATGTGCTATTTTATGTTTATGTGCTTAAACATGTATTAGATGTTTAGGATAAGCATTAGGAATCGAGTACGAGCGAAATCGAATCATCGTAATCGAAAAACACGAAAATGGACCCATCACGGTACGCGACGATCCCTTGGCAAAAGGCTTCGCGATACGCAAAGCAAACCGGGAGTCGGGACTCCCGAATCCCATCGCAGTACACGAAGATGATTTTTGATCGGCCTTCATGGTACGCGAAGGCCATGCAGATCAAAATTTCTTTATAACCAACCCCAATTCATTTCCACTCGGTTTTCCTTCATTTCTCTGAATCTTTACACCTCACACTCGACCAAAACTTGCTGGAACCACCACTCAAACCACTTGAAAGCATTATTGAAGCTACTCATTTGTGTTGGAGACTGTTGGAGCTCGAAGAAGGTGTTAGGAGCCACCAAGAGCTTGGAACAACCACCAACCAGTAGCTTGTCATCATCAGAAGCTGTTCTAGCTTGGATTTGCAGCTCTAAGGTAGTTTTACACGTTTAATAGTCATTAGATCGTACATGCAATGGGTAAAAACCCACATGCAACTCCATTTAGTTATTGTGCTCGAATGTGTTGGTGATTTGATGAGTATTTGTTGTAGATTTACTGATTTTATAGTTTAGAAATGTTAGAATTGAGTTTTGGTTAAGTTAGGTTTGATTTGATGATGATTTGGGTACACTTGCCATAAAAGGAAACTTTTATGTACAAGTCTTGGATTTGTGATGATCTAGACATGTTAGACATGTCTAGATGTTGTTAAATGTATATTGGAGTGTTTAGAAACACACTTGGGTGATCCATTTGGTCAAAAACATGGTTTTGTATAAACTTGCTATTTATGGAAACTTTTAAAAATCAAAAGAGGGCTTTTGATGTTTTTGAATGATTTGATGAACTTTGATTCTTGAAATATGTTTAAAAATGATTTCTAAGCATAGTGGAAAACTTGAATTTGTGAAAACGAGCTTTTAAACAAGTACTTACTATTTTAGGAAACTTTATTTGAGCAAAGCGGCATAAATGGTGATTTATGCGCAAACGACATGTTTTAAGGGTTTAAATGTGTTTTATAAACATATTAATGGTATTAACCTTATGAAATGGGATTTCATAACCACACTTTACTAAATTGGAAACTTTCTAAAAATGGCAACTTGTATGATTAGAGTCATAGGATGCATATAAGTGTCCTACTTGTGCTTGTGACACATTGGATGGTCATAACACAACAATCGTGTCACCAACGATTCATCGAGTCAACACTAGTCAACACACACACTCGGTTGAGCACACCGACACTCGGAGTTGTATGGGATACAACACACCACGAAACACATACTCACACCTATATGGTTATAGGTGCATACTAGCAGGACTGCTAGCACTCGCATGTAGAGAACAGACAATCACACCGGAACTGCTTAACAGGTGAGTTCACGGCCCCTTTTTACTTTTCTAACCTTTGGGGGAGAAAACACTGCATTACAACTGTTTTGAAACAACAACTCATTTTATTTACGTATGGACATGCTTTATCATATATGTATATGTGTGGACCACATCACAACTAAAAGTCCTCGCGATACTCCACGGATCGTTAGTAGCGTGTAACGCCTAGCGTGGTAATCTTAAATAGTACTATTTGGGCCTGACAAGCCCCACCCATCGCGCCTTGGAGGCCAACCCGACTGTAGGTCGGAATGGGTGCAATATTGACCAACACTTTCCCATTGTCTTGTGATGGACATGGCGGGAGGCACAACTGTCAGCTTCGGTAAGACCCCTCATATAATATAACTGTATAGACTAGCTATCAATCGATACTGCATTGTAATGATACGTAGATAACAACTCTTACTTTAAACATTGGATGTGTACTGCTTATAATAAACATGTGCTCTTACCAACCTTTGTGTTGACCCTTTTACTCGCATGTTTTCTCAGGTAGCTAAGGCACGCGCACAAGGATTAGGATGCTAGGCTGGAGTCGCATGCATCTGCTTATGTGTCTTAGACTATTAAACAATTGTTATCATTTTGTTATGTTACTTATTGTATTGTTAAAGAACTTGAATCGCTTCCGCAAACTAATACTCTGTTTCGTTTTGAAAACTGATTAATCTTATGCTTCCGCAACTTACGAATCATATATATGTTTTGATAATCTAAACTTTTACTTTCGCAACTCTGATTTTACAAAACTGTTTTATCCAAGTTATTGGACGTACGTATGCAACCAAGCATATAGGTCTCGTAACTGTGTGACCGGTGACTGCGACCCTGCAAGATCAGCCAGCCGTCGCGCCCCCGTCCGGGACGGGAGGGCTGGGGTGTGAAAGATTGGTATCAGAGCCTCCGGTTATTGCGAATTAGGTTTGCATTTAGTAAACTTAGTCTATAACCACTAGTCTCCACACGAAACTTAGTGCTTAGTATTGTGATACTTGTATATATGATTGTACACACACTTATTACGCATGGCGTCATCATCGTCACCGCATGTGATTGCACATGACGGGGAGGAGCCGATAGCTCTACATGATTCTTTACAGTACCTACCGCACACACCACATTAGTCATTAGACAGACACTAACACTTATTCTCGCTATGAAGATCATGGCTGGAAGACGTGGAGGACGCAGAAACGCGGGAGGACGTGGAAACATCAACTTGACACCCGCTGAACTGAATGCACTCATCAACGAACGAGTTGAAGAGGCACTTGCTGCACGGGAGGCTACCCGCAACCAAAACCTACTGAATCAGGGTGACAACTCTCATCTTAAATTCATCTTGCGCAATGATCACTTGATTATATTACAACCCGTTTATCAGAATCTTAATTCAATTCTTTTCATTCCCTATGACAGGAGCAAACCTTAACCCTCCACTCTGCACATTCAAGATGTTTTTGGATTGCAAACCCCACTCTTTCAGCGGCATAGAGGGTGCCGTCGGACTGTTACGTTGGATCGAAAAAGCAGAATCGGCCTTTGTTATGAGTAATTTCAGGAACGAAGATCGAGTCAAGTTCGCTGCTGGAACTTTTGAGGGAGCTACCCTCACATGGTGGAATGCCAATGTACAGAACCAAGGGCTCGATGCAGCCAATGCTCTACCTTGGGATGACTTTAAGAGGATGCTGAACCGTGAATACTGTCCTCGCGGTGAAGTGTAGAAGCTTGAAACAGAGTTCTGGAACCACAAGATGATTGGTTTCGAGATTGAGGCATACACTACCCGGTCGTATGAGCTGGCAAACCCGTGCCCGGAAATGCCAACCCCACCCTTCAAACACATAGAGAAGTATATTGAGGGACTACCACCTCAAATTCAGGGCATGGTACTATCTGCTGACCCCATCACCATGCAACAAGCCGTGCGACTGGCCCACAAGCTCACTGATTCGGCAGTTGCACAGGGACTCTTACCACCCCGTGGTGCTGTAACCAAACCTGCTGACAACAAACGAAAATGGGATAACACCCTAAGCAATACTTCAACTCTCCAACCACCACCACAACAACGTAATTTTGGGTCACCCCAAGCTTATGCACCACCCATCCCAACCACTCAAACCACAGGAACCTATGCAGGAAAACACCCCAAGTGCAACAAATGCAACCTACACCACGTTCTGGGGCAATGTGGTTCTATCCGATGCCAACGGTGTGGCAAAGGAGGACTCCTCGCCAAAGACTGCAGGGGTGAATTGCTGGCAAAGACCCCACAGCCACAACAACAACTTGAAGCACCGAAGGGCTGCTTCGAATGTGGAAAACAGGGGCACTTCAAGCGGGATTGCCTGCATCTGAAAAAAAACAACAATAACAGGAACAACAACAGTCCGAAGGGACGAGCCTTTGTGATTGGGGCAAAAGAGGCCAGAAACGATCCCAACCTTGCAACTGGTACGTATCTCTTAAACGATAATTATGCTTCTGTATTATTTGATACTGTGCTGAGAGAAGCTTTATATCTAAGGATTTTAGTGAGATATACTGGCCATTACCCAATGTAGAGCTAGCAGATGGTAAATTAATTGTGACCAAGCACATTTTTAAAGAATGCACTTTAGAGCTAGCAGGCCATAAGTTTAAGATTGACCTCATGCCAATTACACTAGGCAGTTTTGATGTCGTAGTGGGCACGGATTGGTTGTCGGAAAACCAAGCTGAAATCATTTGCCACGACAAGGTTGTGCGCATACCTCTCCCTAGTGGAGAAACCTTAAACATCAACGGCTAGAGGAGCGACACTCCTCTGAACATCATCTCATGCATGAAAGCTCACAAATGCTTACGAAAGGGATACACAGCTATTCTGGCGCTTATCACCGACAAGACAGAAGAGGAGAAGAGAATAGAAGACATCCCAGTCGTATGCGACTATCTCGACGTATTCCCTGATGATCTACCAGGACTACCACCACCTCGACAAGTGGAGTTCCGCATAGACCTCGCACCAGGAGCAGCACCTATTGCACGGGCACCCTACTGACTTGCACCTTCGGAGACGCAGGAACTGTCCAACCAACTCCAGGAGTTGTTGGACAAGGGTTTCATCAGACCAAGCTTCTCACCTTGGGGGGGGCTCCAGTCTTATTCGTGAAGAAGAAGGATGGCGCATTCCGTATGTGCATCGACTATCGAGAATTAAACAAAGTGACAATCAAGAACCGTTACCCCTTACCTCGCATCGACGATCTGTTCGATCAACTGCAAGGATCAAGTTACTACTCTAAGATCGATCTGCGATCTGGGTACCATCAACTGAAAATTCAAGAGGAAGATATCCCAAAAACAGCTTTTCGCACTCGGTATGGCCATTATGAGTTTTGGTCTTGCCATTTGGGCTGACAAACGCACCCGCAGTATTCATGGATCTTATGAATAGGGTATGCAAACCCTACCTGGATAAGTTTATCATTGTCTTTATAGATGATATTCTCATCTACTCCAAAACCCAGGAAGAACACAAAGAGCATCTTGAATTGGATCTTGAACGGCTACGGCAAGAGAAGTTGTACGCTAAACTCTCCAAATGCGAATTCTGGATTCAAGAAGTTCAATTTTTGGGCCATGTTGTGAATGAATAGGGAATTCATGTGGATAAGTCTAAGATAGAGGCGATCAAGAACTGGGAAGCACCAAAGACCTCAACTGAGGTGCGGCAATTCCTAGGCTTGGCAGGCTATTATCAACGATTTATTGAGGGATTTTCAAAGATAGCCCAACCACTTACAGCCTTAACCCATAAAGACAAGAAATATCTCTGGACTGAAAAACAAGAAGCTGCATTCCAACTTCTCAAACAGAAGCTCTATAGTGCACCTATCTTATCGCTTCCTAATGGAACGGACGACTTCGTAGTATACTGCGATGCCTCAATATAGGGACTCGGCTGTGTGCTGATGCAGCGAGAGAAGGTGATCGCAAATGCTTCTCGACAACTGAAAGTCCACGAGAAAAATTACACCACCCATGACTTAGAACTTGGAGCCGTTGTATTTGAACTCAAGATCTGGAGACACTACATGTATGGTACAAAGCGTACGATATACACTGATCACAAGAGTCTCCAAAACATATTCGAGCAGAAGGAACTGAACATGCGACAACGTCACTGGCTCGAACTCCTAAACGACTATGAGTGTTCTATCAAGTATCACCCGGGGAAGGCCAACGTTGTGGCCGATGCCCTGAGTCGGAAAATACTTCCAAACCCAAGAGGGTACGAGCTTTACAGCTTACTATCCATCCCAATATCCCTGAACAGATTCGCAGTGCCTAGGTGGAGGCACTTAAAGCAGAAAACCTAGCGGCTGAATCACTAAGGGGAATGGAGCAACAACTGGAGGTCAAAGCCGATGGCTTACATTATTTCATGGAACGCATCTGGGTTCCACATCACGGAAACCTATGAGACCTTGTGATGGATGAGGCTCACAAATCCCGGTATTCCATTCACCCTGGATCTGATAAGATGTATCAGGATCTGAAGATACTCTACTGGTGGCCACACATGAAACCCGACATCGCCACCTACGTAGGCAAATGCTTGACTTGTGCCAAAGTCAAGATCGAGTACCAGAAACCATCTGGAGTACTCACACAACCTGAGATACCCATGTGGAAGTGGGAACAAATATCCATGGACTTCATTACTAAATTACCCCGTACTCCTAGTGGATGTGACACTATCTGGGTAATTGTTGACCGACTGACCAAGTCAGCACATTTCCTTGCGATCAAGGAAAATTATAAGATGGAAAAGCTAGCCAGAATCTATGTCAAGGAAGTGGTCTCGCGACATGGAGTGCCAATCTCCATCATTTCTGATCGAGATGCCAGATTCATCTCTAACTTCTGGAAATCATTGCAAAAGTCGCTTGGCAAGCGGTTGGATATGAGTACAGCATACCACCCACAAACTGATGACCAGAGCGAACGCACGATACAAACTCTCGAAGATATGCTACGAGCTTGAGTAGACTTCGGAAATAGCTGGGAAACTCACCTGCCATTGGTGGAGTTTTCCTATAACAACAGTTACCACACCAGCATCAAGGCAGCGCCTTTTGAGGCACTCTATGGCAGGAAATGCTGATCACCCATCTGCTGGGCGGAAGTGGGCGACAGTCAGCTCACTGGCCCGGAACTTGTACACGAAACCATGGAGAAGATCGTGCAAATCAGAAACCGCATGGCAGCAGCTCGCGATCGTCAAAAGAGCTATGCCGACAAACGGCGGAAACCTTTGGAATTTCAGGTAGGAGATAAAGTCCTTCTGAAAGTTTCGCCATGGAAAGGCGTCATTCGTTTTGGTAAACGAGGCAAACTGAACCCACTGTATATTGGCCCCTTTGAGATCCTAAAGAGGATTGGTCTAGTGGCATACCAACTAAACTTGCCAGCCGAACTCGATGGAGTTCACAACGTGTTTCACGTCTCAAATTTGAAAAAGTGTCTATCTGACGAAACACTTGTAGTTCCACTGGATGAGATCCAGGTGGATGAACAACTAAGGTTCGTGGAAGAACCGGTAGAGATCATGGACCGTGAGGTCAAACAACTCAAACAGAGTAAGATTCCGATTGTCAAGGTCCGATGGAACTCGAAACGCGGACCTGAATTCACATGGGAACGTGAAGATCAGATGATACGCAAATATCCCCATCTCTTCAAATAGACAACATCGAACGCCGACAACAACGAATAAATTTCGGAACGAAATCTCCTTTCAACAAGGGGATGATGTGGCAACCGGAAAATTTTTGTTTCTCAAACATTCTTGCTACTCAAACACTACCAACAACAACCAAATTTCGGGACGAAATTTCTTTTAACAAGGGGATGATGTGACACCCGACAATTTCAGGTAAATTGCGACTCTTACATTCTTTATATTTCACATTCATACTTGTTGCATTTCATTATGTTTAATTAGATGAGTTAAACACACACAACTGCAAAACGATAGTTCGAGGAACTATCGAATCGTACATTGCACATTGGAAACCAAGTGTGGCAAACACAAACATTAACGCAAAACAATAATTCGGGGAATTATTGAATTGTGCATCACACGTTGATTAGGATTAATCAAGCTTGCAAACACTTTGTAAGACACGAACACAAACTATCGAAGATAATTCAAGGAATTATAAACACACACACGAGTTTCATGAACGTTGGTGATCAATCAAACCTATGTGCTATTTTATGTTTATGTGCTTAAACATGTATTAGATGGTTAGGATAAGCGTTAGGAATCGAGTACGAGCGAAATCGAATCATCGTAATAGAAAAACATGAAAATGGATCCATCGTGGTACGCGACGATCCCTTGGCGAAAGGCTTCGCGATACGCGAAGCAAACCGGGAGTCGGGACTCCCGAATCCCATCGCAGTACGCGAAGATGATTTTTGATCGGCCTTTGCGGTACGCGAAGGCCATGCAGATCAAAATTTCTTTATAACCAACCCCAATTCTGTTCCACTCGGTTTTCCTTCATTTCTCCGAATCTTTACACCTCACACTCGACCAAAACTTGCTGGAACCACCACTCAAACCCCCTGAAAGCATTATTGAAACTACTCCTTTGTGTTGGAGACCATTGGAGCTCGAAGAAGGTGTTAGGAGCCATCAAGAGCTTGGAACAACCACCAACCAGTAGCTTGTCATCATCAGAAGCTATTCTAGCTTGGATGTGCAGCTCTAAGGTAGTTTTACACGTTTAATAGTCATTAGATCGTACATGCAATGGGTAAAAACCCACATGCAACTCCATTTAGTTATTGTGCTCGAATGTGTTGGTGATTTGATGAGTATTTGTTGTAGATTTACTGATTTTATAGTTTAGAAATGTTAGAATTGAGTTTTGGTTAAGTTAGGTTTGATTTGATGATGATTTGGGTACACTTGCCATAAAAGGAAACTTTTATGTACAAGTCTTGGATTTGTGATGATCTAGACATGTTAGACATGTCTAGATGTTGTTAAATGTATATTGGAGTGTTTAGAAACACACTTGGGTGATCCATTTGGTCAAAAACACGGTTTTGTATAAACTTGCTATTTATGGAAACTTTTAAAAATCAAAAGAGGGCTTTTGATGTTTTTGAATGATTTGATGAACTTTGATTCTTGAAATATGTTTAAAAATGATTTCTAAGCATAGTGGAAAACTTGAATTTGTGAAAACGAGCTTTTAAACAAGTACTTACTATTTTAGGAAACTTTATTTGAGCAAAGCGGCATAAATGGTGATTTATGCGCAAACGACATGTTTTAAGGGTTTAAATGTGTTTTATAAACATATTAATGGTATTAACCTTATGAAATGGGATTTCATAACCACACTTTACTAAATTGGAAACTTTCTAAAAATGGCAACTTGTATGATTAGAGTCATAGGATGCATATAAGTGTCCTACTTGTGCTTGTGACACATTGGATGGTCATAACACAACAATCGTGTCACCAACGATTCATCGAGTCAACACTAGTCAACACACACACTCGGTTGAGCACACCGACACTCGGAGTTGTATGGGATACAACACACCACGAAACACATACTCACACCTATATGGTTATAGGTGCATACTAGCAGGACTGCTAGCACTCGCATGTAGAGAACAGACAATCACACCGGAACTGCTTAACAGGTGAGTTCACGGCCCCTTTTTACTTTTCTAACCTTTGGGGGAGAAAACACTGCATTACAACTGTTTTGAAACAACAACTCATTTTATTTACGTATGGACATGCTTTATCATATATGTATATGTGTGGACCACATCACAACTAAAAGTCCTCGCAATACTCCACGGATCGTTAGTAGCGTGTAACGCCTAGCGTGGTAATCTTAAATAGTACTATTTGGGCCTGACAAGCCCCACCCATCGCGCCTTGGAGGCCAACCCGACTGTAGGTCGGAATGGGTGCAATATTGACCAACACTTTCCCATTGTCTTGTGATGGACATGGCGGGAGGCACAACTGTCAGCTTCGGTAAGACCCCTCATATAATATAACTGTATGGACTAGCTATCAATCGATACTGCATTGTAATGATACGTAGATAACAACTCTTACTTTAAACATTGGATGTGTACTGCTTATAATAAACATGTGCTCTTACCAACCTTTGTGTTGACCCTTTTACTCGAATGTTTTCTCAGGTAGCTAAGGCACGCGCACAAGGATTAGGATGCTAGGCTGGAGTCGCATGCATCTGCTTATGTGTCTTAGACTATTAAACAATTGTTATCATTTTGTTATATTACTTATTGTATTGTTAAACAACTTGAATCGCTTCCGCAAACTAATACTCTGTTTCGTTTTGAAAACTGATTAATCTTATGCTTCCGCAACTTACGAATCATATATATGTTTTGATAATCTAAACTTTTACTTTCGCAACTCTGATTTTACAAAACTGTTTTATCCAAGTTATTGGACGTACGTATGCAACCAAGCATATAGGTCTCGCAACTGTTCCTTAGATTTATTTGTGACCTTTGAGGAGCCGTATGAGATGAAAATCTCATGTACGGTTCTGGGGTGCCTTCGGGAACGCGGACACAGGTGGGACCGGAGACTGCGATCATGCAAGATGAGCCAGCCGTCACGCCCCTGTCCGGGACGGGAGGGCTGGGGTGCGACACTTTGAAATTAAATTTAGTATATATATCAATTGTTATACGAATGTATGAATATAATAGAAAAATTCCCAAATGTTTTGATATATATTAATTATATAATATATATATTCATACACACAACTTATATAATTATTTTTTGTTAACACATTTAAAATATCTTAAAGTTGTATTTAACTTTTATATTAATATCCCTTAATTGATTAGTATGTTACATATTCCATATATATATATATATATCTGTGTGTGTGTGTGTAACTATGATAAAATTTAACATAGTCCATATTTTTTGTTTACAACGACTTTGACACTATTTCATGTTAAATTTGGTTACTAAAAACCAAAATGTTACATTCATGGTGCCCCGATGACTCTACCATCAGTCGTTGTGTTACTTGAATGCCCATTCAACTGACCATCTTCTTGTTAGTGGACCCGGGAAATAAAGTGGGCTTAACCAAGAAAGAAAAGGTGTTGTTACTAAAGTTGATGGTGTTAGTTGACATCGGCAATCACGTGGGCCTACCAATCAACTAACCCTCATTCATGAGAAATGTTATGGGAAATCAAGATGATAGGAAGGGATATGTTGGGCTTGGATGGTTCATTCATGAGATTCCACCTAACACTAGTCTGGGCCAAAGTTTCTGCTAGGGTAGTGTTTGTTGTCTTGATGGACAACAATGTGTGATGTTTTTCAATGTCAAGATAATGGAAGATATAGACAAGTCCATCATATCTAAACTTGAATACATAAAGGAGTACTTATTAAGAAGGATTGTGATAGTTTTGAGAGTTATAGACAAAAGTGAAATGATGATTACACCTTATGCACCAAGATGTTGGAAGTAATCAAGAAAGACGCAACTGATTGTCATGTAAAGTGGAATGTAAGAGATCTTTAAGAGGTAAGTAGTAAACTTGGTCATCAACGTGTTGTGGATTTAAGGAATAAGACATGTGCTTGCATAAGGTATGCAATTTTGTTCTTTTGTATTAAATTTGGTTCATATGTGCTACATAGGTTTGATATGTGCTATTTTGGTTCACATGTATGCCACGCAGACGTGTAGTTGCAACCATTTGGTTTATGGCTAGCAATGGAAAAGGACCAATGCACTAGAAACTTGGTTTCATTATGTGTATACAATTGACATGTGCCATCATGTTTATTCTTTTAATATAAACCCAATCAATGGTAGCACAATATGGCTAAATAGTCAACATCCTGCAACCATAATACCACCAAGCATCACACCCAGGTCGATAGACCCAAGAAGGAAAGAAAGAGATCAATAACAAAATTTGAGCAAATGCAGAAAGGGTGCAGGTGTCTAGGAAAAACACTAAAGGAGCAAGCGAAACATGTGGAAGCAAAGGCCATAATAAAAGAACTTACAAGGGTAAAGGTGGTGAACCATCTTAGATAATGACATATGTGGGGGGTGTTAGTTTATTTTGCTAATTATGCTTTTAGTTTGGAACACTGTGTGTTGTCCGAACATTATGGTAGCTTTATTTCATGTAATGTATGTTATGCACTAGCTTATGTTTTGTTTAAAACATGTTTAATATTTCAAATGTTATGTTGCAACCAAAAACTTCTAAATCAAATTAAATTAAGAAAAGTTGAATACTTTGCACAACATTACATGTTACAAAAAGCTCTAAATTCAAATTACATAAATTTAAACCTATTCAGCTAACAATTAGCATCTTCTCATTTTACTTGCTTCTGATTTAAGTGTTTAAACTTCTCATGAAGATTTTTGTTTGCATCTTCAAAATTATTCTTAGCTTAATAGTCCACATGGATGATGTACATACATCTTTGACATTGATTTTGATCAAACCATCCAATTAATCGGCATTTTGAGCTCTAAAATTCAAAGGAAAACATGAGAAGAAAGTTATGAGTAACTTATCAATTTAGCCCTAAATTACCTGATTAGGTGTTAGTGCATTAAATGTCCCTAGTTCAGCTTTTGTATGATCTGTGATGTATAAAGTTTATGATTATCAATGAAATCAGTCTTTCTATATTGCTCTTAATGTTTATTCTAGTTTATATGTGTTTGATTATGTTTAACTTTGATCATATATGTTTTATAGACCCATTCGGACGAATGACCCTAAGAATAAGGTCATTCGGCCAAATGAACGCCTACAGAATGACTAGGGCGATCGAATGAGTCATCCACATGACTCATTCGGTTGACCAAGCTCATTCGACTGAGTCATTCGCCGAATGAGTTGTTTCGGCCGAATGAGTACAGTCTATATATACCAGCTCAAACAGATTCAAACCTAACTTTTCCTGAGCCCCTCTCTTCCCAGAGCACTCTAGTGTCAAACCTTAAGGGTTTTGAGCGGTTCTTGTCTGTCCAACTTCGATTCTTATCACGTGGTGTTCGATCTTGATACAAACGTTAATCTCTCACCTTTGGATCACCACGGGGGCTGTTGGTTTCGATTGGAAAACCCTGGAATAGGATTCCGCACTATTCCGGAGGCTGTCGAGCAGATCTCCATAGGAACCAAAAACATCTAAAAAATTGAAAAATCCAAAAACATTTAAAAAATTGTAAAAAATGAGAAAGTCTTATTTGAGAAAGTGATGTGTTAACTTATCATCTCTTAAAAGCAAAAGTGAATGAATAAACCGAAAACACATGAGATTTGTGATTTGATGTGCTGATAGGCCAACTTTACAAAATGTATAGACAACTGGTGATTACTTAAAAAGTCTGATTAGTGGGATCCATTTTAGAAAACCAACTAAGTGATAAATAGTTTTAGACTCAAATCAGGCACACACCTATTATCACAGGATCTAATAAGGTTTCCAATGATTCATGAATTCCTAGTCTGTACACGTGCCATACTGCTTTGTAAAAACCTAGCTGAAGCCGTCCATTCAGATGAGAATGATTGAATCACAAGAAAATAAACGCAAATCTGATTCTGTACATGTGCCATATTGCTGGGTTGCAGCCTAGCTGAAGCCGCCCATTCAGATAGGACAAGCTAATAAAAATACAAAAATATAATAAGTTTGATTCCATATACGTGCCATACTGCTTTGTAAAGACCTAGTTGAAGCCTTCCATTTGGATAGAACAAGTTGATCATGCCAACACAGTTCTGCATATGTGCCATATTGCTTTGTAAAGTCCTAGCTGAAGCCGTCCATGAGAATGTGTTGAACATGAGAGACAAATCAAAATGAAAAATACAAAATGAAAATAAATTGGAACCTTATAGAACTTATGATGTTAGGTATCAAGTTATGCAGAGATGAGTTACAAACTGGTTTTGATCTTTATTGGTTAAATAAAGTGGGTAACTCAGTTAGAAAATATGAGTGTTCATCAAATTTGTTTAGAAGTGATGTATTGTCAGGCTTAAAGTGGACAAGTATATCAGTAATCTTATCATAAGACAAATGTGTCTGAAGTGTAACATTCAGTAATGCTGATTTGATGTGATTAGGTGTATGTGTTATTTTCTTGATAGAATGCTCACAAAAATATGTCCTTCTTAATTGTTTTAGTTTGGTTTGATAGTTGTACAGTTGTATTTAGTTTCAGAAAAATACAAAAAGATTTTATTTTCAAATTTGTTTTAGATGATCATTTGTGTGTTCAGATGTTCAGTCATATCTGGATCCATCGCCAACCAGATTAATCTTCATAATTGCACTCGTTTAACTGATCATAATGCTAAATTTGATATTAAGTTGTGTTTGTGAGTGCTAAGTTTCATTCGTGCGAATGAAACAGGCGAATGACTCAGGCGAAAGGTTCTGTCGACCGAATGAGTCATTCGGCTGAATCAATCTGGGGCGAAGCAACTCAGTCGGTTGAGTCATTCGCCGAATGAGATTTCCTATTTAAAGGGCTCCTTTGGCCGAAACAGCTCATTCCCCTAAATTCATTCGCTCGGTTACTGTGTGTTTTCCTTTCGCCCGAAAAACTCTCTCTCCTCTGTTTATCAATTTTTCACTGATTAACTCGTTTGTTTTGCTAAGATTTCTTCACGTGATTGTGATAGGTACTAATGGAATCAAGTTTTGTCCGTTGATTCTCTGTAAACAGACATGGATTTTGGATTCTAGAGCTTGTAACTGTCGCCACACAATAAATGACCAAATCGAACTCAAAATCACCTAATACCTTTATTAAAAACCTTAATCGGTCGTTTCTGAGTATATTGGTGTAATTTTTGTGACCAGATTTGTGATTTTGTGAACTTGGGATTTTGAACTCCTTCGGCCGACCGAATGACGTCTTTCGGAATTTAGGAGTCGCGAATAATTGCAATGACCGAATGAAGTCATACGGCCGAATGAGACTCTTTCGGTCTCTAGTCTCATTCGCCAGTCTTTCGGTTGACTTGATTCCTTCCTTCAATGGTCAAACCGAATGAGTTCTTTCGGTTGTCATTCGGTTGACTTAGCCTATTCGGTCAGCATACTCACTCAGCCAAGGCTCATTCGGTCAGAATAGTCTCATTCGTAGAAGTTTTACACTTGTAAAAATTTTCTGATTTTAATCAAGTGTTGATGTTTATTAATTTTCTAAAAACCAAAGTAATACAATTGTTAGAAAAGTTACATTTTGTGTCCTTTATGTTATAATATTTTCAAATTAGCTCATTCAACCTTAATAATTACATAAATTATAACTTATATTCTTCATTTACAAAAATTAGATTTTGACATTATATGAACTGAAGTTTTCATGTTAATTAGTTCAATGATATGAGTTCTTACAAATCAAGAAGATCATCAATTTTTTTTTAGTTATTTAAGTTTTAATTATTATTTTATTAGTTAAAGTACTTATCAATATGTAAATTAATAAATTTATAATTTCTTAATTATATTATTAACTATTTACTATTTTATATTAAATCCGTGTAATACACGGGATATAATCTATTATTTAATATAATAGAGAATTAAGTGTATTGATAATGAGTCGACAAGTGTTAATAGTAGTGTAAGAAGGTGATATATGTCAATATTGGTGTATGAAGGTGAAATTGTTAAAGTATATATTATTGTATCATTTAATTTGTTAAAGTATATATTATGTTGATCTCTAATTATTGTATCATTTAATTTAAGAGTTAATTCGATTGATATATTAAGCAGTTAAATTCTGACTTCAAAATTGGACTCCTGCCTTTTTGTAATTTTTGCTTGTTTATTACCTCTTATCTCACTTATATCATTTTCATCATAAAAGTGATCACCTTTTGAAGTTTTTGGATATCATTAATTATTTAATAAATACAAAACAAATCATTTTTATATTAAAATCTGAATATCTTATTAGCATATATGCACTGCCTAACCCAAGTGTGGACTATAAATACAACCATATATGAACTTGTAATTGTACTCATTTCCCATTATTTGCAAAATGACGCAACAAAATATTCATGCATCAGGCTTGTCGGATGTGGGAAATAACAACGCGCTAACCCTGTTACTTGTAACCATTTCATCACTCATCTTGGCTATTTTATGGTACAAGTTCAAACCTTCGAACTCCTCCTCAAATGGTGCACCACCATTGCCACCAGGTCCCCGCTCTCTCCCGATCGTTGGGTACATTCCATTTCTTAGTTCCAGCTTGCACACACAGTTCGTAAGCATAGCACAGACCTACGGCCCCATCTTTAAGTTAAAGCTGGGAAGCAAACTTTACATAGTGATAAGCAACCCCGAGTTATCAAAGGAAGTGGTTCGCGACCAAGATGATATATTTTCTAACCGTGACCAATCGGTTGCAGGCCTAACATTAACTTACGATGGTCAAGATATAGTAATTTCGAACAACAATCCCAACTGGCGTAAGCTTCGTAAGATATTTGTCCATGAGATTCAAAGCCACAAGAATCTTGAAGCAACTATTTCCTTTAGAAGGGACGAAGTTAGAAATTGCGTAAAGACTATTTTTGGTAAAATTGGTACTGCGACCAACGTTCGTGAGATTGTGTTCTCTACTGAGACAAATATCCTGATAAGAACAATATGGGAAACGTCATTAGATAAAGGGGGGTTGAAAGACCAAAATCTTGGTGCCAAGATAGATATGGTGGCTACAAATATCGTTAAGATTTTTGCACGGCCGAATTTGTCTGATTTCTTCCCGTTTCTTGCCCGGTTTGATCTACAACATGTTGAGCGCGACATGCAGATGCAACATGACAAGATGGATGAACTTTTCACTACAATAATTGAAGATCGAATCCAATATAACCTCAAGAAGTCAAAAGATGAAGGGAAGAATGATGGAAAGAAAGATTTTATAGAAATCTTACTGGAGTACAAGGATGAAAAGGATGGAAAACCCCTTAGCACTACCCAAATGAAGGCACTTCTCATGGTAAGTAAGCTAGATTAATATTTCCTCATATATATATATATATATATCCATGAAATTGAAATCGATTCTTACAAGTCAATCTACTACATGCATGTATCAGGATCTTATGATTGCAGGAACTGAAACAACCGCAACAACCGTAGAATGGGCAATGACACACATTATCGGGGATCGTAACATCATGAACAAGATTCAAGAAGAATTAGCAGAAGTTGTGGGACTAGAAAACAAGGTTGAAGAATCTCATGCCCCAAAACTAAAGTACCTTGAGGCAACTATTAAAGAAACATTACGCATGTACCCTATAGTACCATTCCTAATACCAAGATCACCAAGCAAGACATGCACAGTAGGTGGATATACGATCCCAAAGGGTTGTACCATAATTCTAAATGTATGGTCAATCCAACGAGATCCTCATTACTGGGAGAATCCTTTGGAGTTCAGGCCTGAGAGGTTCTTAAACACATCATGGGATTTTAAAGGAACCAATTTAGTTTATTTCCCTTTCGGTTCAGGGAGAAGAATTTGTGCAGGTCTTCCAATGGCTGAAAAGATGCTGATGTATATCCTGGCTTCACTCTTGCACTCCTTTGATTGGAGATTGGCCAAGCCTGAAGAGCATAATATTAAGGAAGTATTTGGCATTGCAATAAAGAAAAAAACCCCACTTATTTGCATCCCGTCTCAAAGGTTGTCTGATAAGAGCCTCTATATGTAATTCAGGAAAGTATGATTTCCTTAATTTTTATGTTTCTTAATTAAATAATGTTGAAGCTATAAGTATTTTACCTACTGTTTTTACTACCTACGGAATAACTTCTCAAAAAATGTATTTGTATCTTAGTTTGTATACATGACACTTTCTTATTATCAAATAAAGAAAAAGTTAGCACGTGTTTCAGTTAACTTCTTTTTATCAATTCCCACTCTTACTTAATTATGTGTATACATTCTTTTTCGTGTTTAACGTATTATCCTTTATTAAATATCAGATAATAAGAATATTAAATAAAGTTAACTCAATAACGATGATCCCGGCCCACCCCTCTTTTTCTTCATCACATAAATCCCATCGGCCATTGTTTCCGATCATTTTCCGGCAACCTACAGCAAGGAAGCTAACAAACCCATATCTATAAGGGAGGTGGATACAATACATAGGATGTTTAACGTGAGAATGATAGGAAAGATTCTGAACCTTTAATCAAATAAATGGTTAATATCTAGTGGTCCCTACTTTTTGTTTAAAACTTTTGTGAATTAAAGCTAAAAGGGCATAAGAATAACCTACATTTATTGATTTTTTGTGGGTAAATCAAGTTACACCATCTTTTTGTAAATTGAATAACTTTTAAACATTTAATTATTTTTTAAAAAAAACCGCACCATAAAATCGATAATTTTATTAACTTTAATTTGAGTATAGTATTGTTATAGTTTATGAAAAAAAATTTACGTGGTCCGTGATTTTTATGTTTGGTACGTAATTGTTGATCCGTGATTATTTAGGTTTCCTTGAGTATGCGTGTTAAACGACGGTTCATGATTTTATATAAGCCATTGGTTCGTGATTTTATATAATGTATTGGTCCGTGATTATCCATTTAGTCCTAGTTTATATGTATTAAATGACGGTTCGAGATTTGATAGAACGCATTGGTCCGTGATTATTCAGTTGGTTTTATAATTATGCCTGTTAAATGATGGCCCGTGATTATATATAACGTGCTTTGTGATTTTACAGGGACCATTATACCCCCCCTCACCCAAATTACACGTGGCACATTCACTACTACAAAACAAGGGATTTGCTACTAGAATATGGTTGCAAAATGATGGCAATTGCCTTTTTGAGACCAATTTGCAACCATAAAGGCGGTGAGAAAAACACTGGTGACAAATGACCTATTGCTACGATTTTGCCACCATTTTATTTTTTGCTACCAGAATGTTGCGACCAAAATATAGGTCAAAAATATTGCTACCGTTTTGCCACCATATTAGTTGCTACCATTTTGCCACCATATTAGTTGCTACCATTTTGCTATTTTTGCCACCAACCTCAAATAAAGTTGTCACCATTTTGCCACCAAAACCTTGTATAATCATTTTTCTACCATAAAACCACCTGTGATCATTTCATTCTACATGCCACATCTCAAAACTCAGATTTACATAAATTTATAAACATCTTTTCATTCCACATGCCAAATAATAAAATTCTAAACATAATTTCTCAAGTATGAGTAACTAAAATTAAACATCAAACAAAATACAAACTATCCAAACATAATAAAAGTCTAAAAACTCAAATTAAAAGTGTTCTATAGTCTATTTTCGGACCAAAATTTCAACATATCTTCGATTTTTTGACATCCGATTGCTCATAGCATCTTTTTCTGCTTTGTGTTTTTCCTTTTCTGCCTCTAAGTTCGCAATAATTCCATTTAATATTTCTTTTTCTTCTTTTTTCCTTCAAAATCTCTTTGATAATCTCATTCAACTTTTCATTCTACCAAACAATCAACAAAAATTTGTTATGTGTCAAATAGAGTTTAAGTTACAAATAAAATTCATAATAGGTCATGTTCATATAGAGAGGATGATGTTGGTAATGGCATCAGTTCATATCTCATTAGACTACTTAATTTATAAAACGAACTATATAATATAACCCAATCATAGTCTTATATGGAATGAAACTCAAACTTATTATTCATAAAAATTATAAAATTAGCATACCTCGGGATCATGTTTGCATTCCCCATCCACATATATACAAAAATAAAGTGAACAAACATGTAGGTAGAGTGAACATTTATGCATAAATTACAAAGGCATTCAAATACAATGAACATTTATGCATAATGATTTTGAGAGAAAAAAATAGGGTTATATATGTAACTACATATAATGTATATATGTGTCGACAGCTCTTGAAGGGCAAAAGTAAAAGTGCACAAATTTTAACGTTATTTTACTTATTCAGTGAAAATAACGTTAAAATCGTTTCGGACGATTGATCAAGCATCATGAGCCGAGGGTCTCACTGGAAGCAGCCTCTCTACCCCTACGGGGTAGGGGTAAGGTTGTCTACATCTCACCCTCCTCAGACCCTGCCTTAGCATGCTAATGGCGGGATATACTGAGTACGTTGATTGATTGATTGATGTAACTACAAACAAACAACCACATATACCAGTATATTCTGACTTTGTGGGTTATGTAACTACATAATTGTTAAATCAATATCTACATGTTTTTATACGGTTCTAAAAAATTGTTTACCTTAAGTTGGTTTAGCATTGAACAAAATTTCTAACCATCAGTTTACATACGTACCAAAAATTAATGTTGAAATTCTCTTACCAAGTTACAAGTCTTCTTTTAAGAACCTGTAGAACAATCAAAGCTTTTAAGTATTTGTTTAAGAACCTATCTGTTGCTAAAACTAGGGATAATTGTTCTTATCACTTGTTTTATATATTTTTTTTACATCTTAATTGCATGTTATTTAGGATTTTGTCACAAAACAATATTAGTTGCCAAATAACACAGAATCATAAAGAAAATCACCGAATGGAGTTGGTATCTAGCATACAGAGTTTGGGTGATTATCAGAGCTTGCTGACTCCACCTCAGTCAGTTATCCCTGCTGCCAATCAGGCTGCTGCAAGAGCACTGATATTCATATCCAGAATTAATTTTGGTGGTAGTGCATATTTTGACCTGGTCAACATGAAAGATATAACAAATAGCATCTGTAAGTAACATACATGATCAAATATAGCTCAAGTCCCTGGCTGGTCAACGTTCATGAAAGGAGCACCAATGACTGCAGCCATGATGAATGCTCTTGTTTCTGAACCTGCTTCAAGGTATATAAAATTCTAAAGCATTTGTACACATGGTTTTTTTTAAAGTGTATAAACTAAAATTCAAGATTTAGTAAACGAAAAAGCAACTAAATATAAGCTAATTGATGGAAGCTTAGAAGAGCTTGAGAAGGTTTTTGAGATCGCAGTCAATGGATCAGATGATGAGAAAATATCTGCTGCTACTATTCTTTGTGGGGCATCTTTGATTGAAGGATGGAATGTGCAGGTATATTGTGTTATTAAACCTTCCCACAATCTCATATGCAGGTTCATTCGGCACCATCAGTAAATCCAAAAAGTCACGTATTGCTCAAACTTAGGATCCTTGGCATAACTCCAACAATAAGTGATTTAACGGTTTTAAATCAAACTTAACAATAGAAATTGATAAACATAATTCATAAATTATAACCAGAACCTTGGTAGATTCAAATTAGGGTTTTGAATGATAAGAAACTTAGTAAAAGAGTATCTAACCTAGTTTTCTGTTCAAGGATTAAAGGAAACTTCACCTTGAAGAAAGTGCAGATGCAGATGACCAACAGCACCACCGATGAATGAGAATTGGACAACGTCGACTATGCATATCAAAAACACAATTTTTCATTAGATCAAAATGTACAATAGGAAAAATTTTAAACTAATTAGAAGTAACGATTGTGAGACCAGAGATGTTACCTATCAAACAAAGAAATCGAAGCAGCTCTTGAGATCGAGCGAAGAAGAAAGCCACGAGTGAAAGAGTTTAGGGTTTCCACTTTCCAGAGCGTTTTCGGTAGGAGAGAAAAATTAAGGCGTTCGAATTTGGTGGAATGTCTGTAGGTGTGGGATTAATCGGGTTGAAGATGGAATGGGTCAGATCCAAGGATCCGCGTGTGAATTAAATTGGATTTCGATATGGGCAGGAAAAACATGGTAAATTTAATTTGTATTTTGGTGGGAAATTGGTAGGTAAATTTGCTACTCTTTATGTTGGTGGGAAATTGGTAGGTGAATCTAATATTGTTTATTTTGGTGGGAAATTGGTAGGTGAATTTGTTACTGTTTATTTTGGTGACAAATTATGGTGGTAATTGCCTTGTTTTCTAATAGTGATTCTAGTGGCTTCCTATCCTTCTCACGTTAATTTCCTTTGTGTGTGTGTGTGTGTGTATAGGGAGATGATCAAATGTTAACATATGTTTATTGCGTTAACCGAATAACTATATCTTATTACTTTTGGGCCCACACTAAAGTAATCTAAAGGTGTAGGTTTTTTGTTTTGTTTTTTTTTATTGATGTAGGGCCCACTTCCATTAATAAAAAATTAAGAAATAACCTACACATTTATATTTACTTTATTGTGGGTCCCAAAGTAATAAGATGTAGTTATTCGGTTATCGCAATAAGGAAGGGTTAACATTCGAACCATCCCCCATATACACACACACACACACACACATATATATATATATATAGAGATGATCAAAAACTAACATTTTCTTATTATTTTAACCGAATAACTACATCTTATTATTTTGGGCCTACATTAAAGTAAATTTAAAGGTATAGGTTTTTCTTATTTTTTTTAATTAATTTAATAAATGTAGGGGCAACTTAAATTAATAAAAATAAAAAAGAAAAAACCTATATCTTTAGTTTATTTTAATGTGGGCCCCAAAGTAATAAGATGTAGTTATTCGTTTAACATAATAAACATGAGTTAACAAAGGAACCCCACCCTATTATATATCTATATGTGTAAATTGCATTTTTGGTCCTTTATGTTTACACAAAATTTCAAAGATAATCCTTAATGTTTCAAAATGTCAAAACCAGCCCCTTAAGTTTTCAAATGTTACAAACTTAGTCCTTTTTCCATTAACGTCGTTAAGTACTAACAAAATAAAGTACCATATTTGAAAATTTATGTAAACATAAAAGACCAAAAGTGAAATTTACTCAATTACTTATATGATTTTTTGACATTTGTGCCCCTACTGTGTTAGTACATAACGACATTAACGGAGAAAGGACCGGGTTTGCAACATTTGAAAACTTAAAGGACTGATTTTGACATTTTGAAACATAAAAGCCTATATTTGAAATTTTGTGTAAACATAAAGGATAAAAAGTGCAATTTACTCTCTATATATAGAGGATGGATCAATTGGTAACCCACTCTAATTAAGATAACTGTATAACCCAAATTGATTGTTTGTCTAATATAATGAATTTGGAATAAGTAGTCCATATTAATTCTGGAAAAATGAGTGGTTGAGATTTGTTTAAGGGTATTTTAGAGATTTGCTAAGTGTACTTAATTTCATTTTAAAAATAAAAGTTTACCCCCCAATTATTTAAACCTTCATAACTCTTATATACATTATTATTATTATTATTTTAAATTACACCATTAAATTTGTCATATTTTTATCTTTAATTCATGTATAGTTTTGTCATTTTTTTTAATGTTTTCGTAATCACACTGATGTAACGAGCTGAATTCTTTCAAAGTGTTCGTAATTACAATTATGCAACGAGCTGAATTTTTTCAAAGGGTTCATAATTACCCTGATGTAACGAACTGTAACATTAGATACAGATTGTTACACTAATGTAACGAGTTGTACATTACTATTTTTTATAAGAAGTTTTCGTTCTTTTCTAAGAAAACTTTTTTATCTTTACTTCATGTATAGTCTCATAAAATTTTTTCAAAGTGTTCGTAATCACTCTGATGTAACGAGCTGAATTTTTCCACGTGTTCGTAATTACACTGATGTAATGAGCTAAATTTTTCAAAGTGTTCATAATTACACTGATGTAAGAAACTGTAACTTATTATTTTTTTACGTTACAATTATCTAACTTTCTATCTTATTTAATATAAATTTATTTAATGAACAAATTTTCATAATAAAAAAATAAGTTTTATGATGAAAAACTTTTTGAAAAATAAGGGAAATTATTGTACTTATGCTTTTTATGTTAGTGTAATTACGAACGCCTGAAAAAAATTGGCAAGACTATAATGTAATTAACGAGAAAAATATGACGATTTGAATGGTGTAATTTTTATAAAAAAAATAACATAGTACAAAAAAAGTTATAAGTATATAAAAATCAAGAGGGGAAACTTTAATTTAAAAATATGAAACTAGATGGTTTTTTAAAAGTGTGACAGTTGTCACTTTCTTATTAAATCTGGTTTTTTAATTAAGTCAGAAGAATAAAATTACCCTTTTGTATTTAAATGTAACTAGGTATAATCCCACCCGCGCGTTGCGGCGGATTATCACAGTACTCTTCCGAGAACGGGTATTATATATCATTTGCAAAATAATAAGTTACATATCAAAATCAAATCTCTCATCACAAACTCTATACAATTATATATATAAATAAAATTATACAAAATCAAAAAAACAAAATTTAAAAGTTTTAGTGGCCAAAATCAAATAAACAAAACTTTATATTATATAAAATTTTGTGACCAAAATTGAAAAAACAAAACTTTACTATTAAGTTTTAGTGGCCATAATCGAAAAAACAAAACTTTATATTATATAAAAGTTTTAGTGGCCAGAATAAAAAAAACTTTAAAAAGTTTTAGTGGCCAAAATCGAAAAAACAAAACTTTATATTATATAAACGTTTTAATGGCCAAAATCGAAAAACCAAACTTTACTATTATGTTTTAGTGGCCAAAATCGAAAAAACAAAACTTTATATTGTATAAAAGCTTTAGTGGCCAAAATCGAAAAACCAAAATTTTAAAAAGTATTAGTGGCCAAAATCGAAAAAACAAAACTTTATATTATATAAAAGTTTTAGTGGCAAAAATAAAAAAAACAAAACTTTAAAAGTTTTTGTGGCCAAAATCAAAAAAACAAAACTTTATATTATATAAAAGGTTTAGTGACCAAAATCGAAAAAACAAAACTTTACTTTTAGTGGCCAAAATCGAAAAAACAAAACTTTGTATTATATAAAAGTTTAGTGGCTAAAATCGAAAAAACAAAACTTTAAAAAGTTTTAGTGGCCAAAATCGAAAAAACAAAACCTTATAATATATAAAAGTTTTAGTGGCAAAAATGAAAAAAACAAAACTTTAAAAGTTTTAGTTGCAAAAATCGAAAAAACTAAACTTTATATTATATAAAAGTTTTGGTGACCGAAATCGAAAAAACAAAACTTTACTATTCTTTTCAACCGCCTTTTAATATATATATATATATATATATATATATATATATATGTAATTAGTGACACATGTCACCATCTTGTTAAATATAAAAAATCTGAACCATTGGATTTGAGTTATTAGGTTCACTCAATTAAAGCGGGTCCTCATTTGATCCCTTCCTTATATATGTGTGTGTGTGTGTGTGTTTGTGTATACGGAGAGGAGGAAATGTTAACCCACTCTTATTGCGCTAACCCGTATAACTCTGCTAAGATCAATCTAAATCTTTTTTTTTCATTTTTTAAATATCATTATTACACATAAACAAGACTTTCTTCTTTTATGTGTATGTGTAAATTTGAAAACCAATTTTTATTGAGAAAACAATGAAAACTTGATGTGAACCATTAGATTGTATATATGAGTGGTTGTGATTAATTTGACAATTTATGTTTAAAATAAATGAGATGTGTAATTTAATAAGAGTACAGAAACGGTTTAAATTGGAAAGGCAAATTGGCTTTTAATTGACCCATTGACCGCTGTCGGTCCCAACTATGAAAATCCCCAATAATGGTCCGAACTTTCAACATATTTTCCCGTGGCGGACCGCCGTCAAATAAACCCTAACGACGTTAACTTGTTTTCGAATTTCGAACAGATTTTTGAGGGCTTTTGTTCAGATGGAGAATACGAGTCGAATGGCGTATAACTTACCTAAAAAACGTTGCTCCAAATTTCTCAATTTGATGATTTCTTTGTCAAATTGAAAGTTTAAACACCAAAATTGGGAAATTTAAAGCAACGTTTTGAGCTAAGTTGTACGCCATTCGACTCGTATTCTCCATATGAACAAAAGCCCTCAAAAATCCGTTGGAAATTGGAAAAAAAGTTAAAGCCGTTAGGGTTTATTTGACGGCGGTCCACCACGAGAAAATATGTCGAAAGTTCGGACCATTATTGGGGATTTTCACAGTTGGGACCGGCAGCGGCCAATGGATCAAAGTTTGGATTATTTAAATCCAATCTGGTACTTTTTGTTGGAAGCTTCAAAACCATCAAATCAAAAAAACCATGCCATTTTCAAACTCCCCAACCCTTCTTTCTTCTCCCACGAACCACCATTGATGGTTTCAGTTGCTCCCATCCCCAAAAAATCCCCTACTTTTGCGAATTGGAACCAACTTCGAAGTACCAAGTTCCTCGCCGGACGAAAACAGCAAGTTCCCGCCAGGGGTTATTGAGGCCGACGCAGGTTTCGAAGGTACTATTTTCGAATCGTAAAATCATTTCCAAAGGAAGTTTCTTTTGGTTTTGTATATTTCGTGGAAGATTGTAACATAAATTTGAATTTTTTTTTGTTCATACATGAATTTTTGTTCATCCTTTGTAATATGTCATCGAGAAGAAAGAGTGGCAAAATCATAAACAAGACTCTTGTCAAAGTTACAAACATCATAGATGATCCAATCAACTTGGATACTGCAGAAAAATCGAATAATAAAAATTTGAAACACAAAAAAAGGTATGGATTATATAAGAACTTGTAATGCTCCAATCTCTTTTCTGTATTTCTTGTTAATAATATTATGTGTCTTGTTTAATGACACAAAGGTGTGGATGAAGGCACTGACTCCGCACTTGGGAGAAAAAAAGGGAAAAATCAAAAGAGGTAATTTTGTTTCTGAATTTAGAACAATTTTTTTTTTTGTGTTTGACAGTTTCGAATTTTCAATGGCCATATAGTGATGTTGAATGGGGCTACCAGTGAGAGTGAAAAAGAAAAAAGTGTGATTGTGTTGAAAAAAAAACATTTAAATAAACATAAAGATGTGAAAAAAAAAACTAGAACACCAGGCATTGTTACAGTAAATTTATGCTTGTTTTATGTGTGTTTCTTGTTTTTTGATAAATGGCAGAATGTCATATTTTGATATATTTGTTGTTAATTACATAGTCGGTAGAAATGATAGAAGAAATCAATATCAAAAAACACTAATCGTACCAAAATAGGTAAGTACAGACTGAAATTACACTTGCATATTGTATATGATTGGATATGTGTTTGTTTAATTTGCATTTCAAAAAAAAATTACTTTCATTATTGTAATACCCCGACCGATGACGGAAACGTCGGGATGCCACGAGATATGTGTAGATTGTTCATAAGCTCTTGGGCATCTAAATGTATCATCACATATCAATTAATTCCATTAAAGTAATTACACAAAAATCATGTTCGTCATGATTAAAATACATCAATTTACACAAAAAATATAGCTAAATTAACTAAACACTAGTCTTCAGTAATCCAGTTAATTTAGCTAAGTTCGAGAACCCAAGTGATGTGTCTAAAAGATGTGAAGCTATCCTTCTCTACCTACTTTTCTTCATTCCCTGAAACATGTAGAAAATCAAGTGTCAACTACGAAGTAGTTGGTGAGTAATTGTAAGTTTTTCATTCTTCAAAAATGTTTATAGATGTTTATAAAAGTTTATAGTTTTAAGAAAAATCACATGTGAACCTATGAGACAATCCAACTCTGTATACACCAACAAACATACCAAGTCAAATGATCCAAGTAATAACAAGTAATCATTCAAGTATATCCTATC
Organism: Mikania micrantha; assembly: GCA_009363875.1. Lineage (NCBI taxonomy): Eukaryota > Viridiplantae > Streptophyta > Magnoliopsida > Asterales > Asteraceae > Mikania > Mikania micrantha. The sequence continues at coordinate 54,764,736 of CM018692.1, forward strand.
AATCTCAACCAAACACATCAAATCAATAATCATCATTCATCATAATTATCTCAATAATGTACCGCGGAGGACCTCAGTCAACTCAATCAACGGTGGGTGGGAGTTTGGTAATAAAATCCATAGGTATATTCTCCCACTTCCACATGGGTATTTCCGGTTGTACTAACAATCCCGAGGGTCGCTGGTGTTCTGCCTTGACTTTTGCGAATTGAAGGCATTTGGCTACATACTATTGGTGCATGTAATGTCCCTAGTTCTATGTTTTCTATGTATTTGATTGTATAAAGTTTATATTAGTAATGAAATCGGCTATTATGTATTGTTCGTTTATGTTTATTTGAATTTAATGTGTTTAAACATAGTTAACTTTGACTTTATCTATGATACAGACCCATTCGTGCGAATGGTACCTACGAATGAGTCCATTCACATGAATGAACAACTAGCGAATGACTGAGGTGAACGAATGAGTCACTCGCATGACTCATTCGGTTGACCAGCTCTTTCGGCTGACCCATTCGTCCGAATGAGTGTTTCGCACAATTCATTCGGCCAAATGAGTTCAGCCTATATATAGACAGGCAAACAGAATGTTTTACATCACTTCTCTGACCCCTGAACATTCCCTGTCATACTCCTAGGGTTTTGAGCCACCATCCCCTCTCCAACTTCGTTTATCACCCCGTGGTGTTCAATTTCGATCAAAACGTAGACTCCGCATCATCGGATTGCCACGGGGCTTGGTGATTTCGATTGGAAAACCCTTGAATAGGATTCCGCACTATTCAAGGGCCTGCCAAGCATAATCCGCAAGGAACCGATTGGTTTCCAAGGGTTTAATAGGTGCTACAAAGTGGTATCAGAGCTTTGGCTTTTGATTCTGGTCGATTTTTTATCCAAATCATCATATTACAGATTGTTAGTTCGAGATATTTGAAAACCCTGAGTTTCTTGGGCTCTAAACTGCTTCATTGGTAAAAGGTGTGTTTTTATGGTTGTTTTGGTCAATAGTACATTCCTAAAGCTTAGGGATATTGTCCAGAGATTGTGTACCAAATTTGGTGGTCAGATTCGATCAAAATCTAAAGATATCAGAATTTTTGTTGGTGAAAACCACAGTTTATGCGAATGACTCGACTGGGCGAATAGCCATTGTGCGAATAGGTTCATTCGGCCGAATAGCTCTCGTTCGGTCCAAGAGTTGATACGAATAGCCACTCATTCGGCTGGTTAAGCTTCATTCGGTTGTTAAGCCATTTGGTCATCTACTCATTCGCATCAGACAAGCCATTCGGTCAAATCAGTTCATTCGGCTTATTCCCACTCATTCGGGCCTCGACATTCGGCTGGTGCTTCTTCATTCGGCCATCTGTCCTGCAAAGTTAGTGAGACAAAGACAGGAAATTCAAACAAAGCTCCAAAGTTACTTTCCTTGGATGATTATCCACATTGGAAGTATCGATTCGAGATTCACATTAATGGAGTGGATACAAATCTTTGGATGATGATTGAGAGTGGATACCTGAGACCACTTAGTGAGGATGGATCACCTATGCTTGTTACTAGGATGACTGAGCCTCAGAGAAAACTATATGATTTTGAGAAGAAGGCGTATGCAATATTGTCTCAATCTATTGCTTCAGATATATTTCATCAATTCAGACAGTTTACTTCTTCAAAATTACTGTGGGATGCTTTGCAACAAAGATATGAGGGGAATGATGCATTGAAAAGCATCAAGTCTAAAGCTTTGAAGAAAGAATTCAATAGCTTCATGTGTGTGGGAAATGAATCTTTGGATGATCTGATTCTAGATTCTATCATCTTTTCAGTGAGCTCTACAACCATCAAGTCAAGAAAACTACACAAGAGAAGATCCAATGTCTGGCTGATGCATTACCTCCTAAATGGGAATCTTTTCTGATGGTCCTGAAACAGAGTGAGATGATTGCTAACATAGACATTAATGATTTTATTTTGAAGCTGAAAGAACAGGAGATAGAGAATAAGTGGAAAGCAAAGAGAGTTGCTCAAGTTCAAGATCCATCACTATATTACTCTACTCCTACTGTGGAAAGAGCTCATTCACATGCTACTCTGAAAATAGCTTTTGTCTCACAGACCAAAGAAGCTCATGTTTCAAGCCAGATACATTTCAGTCAGTCAGCTACAACTTCCACGTCTCAGAAAGAGGAATTCTATCACAAATTTGAAGACAGACAACTTTGACAAAGTAACTGTGGAGGTTGCTAAAGAGCATATGGGCCTTTTGTATACACTTGTGAGTTCTTATGATGGGTTGTTAGCTAGGCAAATTGGTAATCCACACTTGACAAATGAAGACTACTCTCAGATTGATCCAGATGATATGGAAAGGATTGACATCATGTGAGCTCTTGCAAGTGCTGTTAGAAGAGCAAAATACTTTGTCAGAAGAACTGGGAAGGACATCAATCTGAACAAAGATTCAAAGTTTGGTTTTGATATGTCATCTGTTACTTGCTACAACTGCGGTGATAAAGGACATTTTGCAAGACAATGCAACAAGCCAAAGAAGATGGGTAACCACAATCCATTTTAGAATCATAGATCATTAGCTACTAACCCAGAAAGAAAATTAGTACCAATTGATACTCCTGCTCAAGCTAGCTCATCAAATGCAAACAAGGCTTTAATGGTTCAGAATGATGAAGGAGAAAACTGGGATTTCAGATTCAATTCTGAAAAGGGAGGAGAAGATAAAGCTTGTGTTGCAGAAATCAAGGAAGCTGCTGAATCTATTGATGATAGTAATTCAGAAGAAACAAAGACAAGTCTCGATGAATCATCAGGATAAGGATCAGAAAGCACATCAGATTCAGAAACTCAAGGAGAGTCAGATGCTGAGTCTGAAGAACAATCTGCTACACAATTTGCTTTGATGGTGAATACTTCTACCTCATCTCAGTCTGATTAGGTATATGATGACTGTTCTTCTTCTCATTCTAGTTGTTTTAATTGTGTTGACCTTGAAAGTAAGGTGTTGGCTTATCAGCAACATAATGCTGACCTGATCAGCGATCTCAACCAATGCATTGAGGTAAACCGGATTTTAAAATCAAATGAAAAAGATTTTCAAGCTAAAATTGAGCTATTAAACAGGAAATTGCATGAGGCTGAGATCGCTGTGCTGAATAAACAAGATGCAATCACTTCTTATCTCAATACCATCAATGAGATAAAGAAGAAATTAGCCATAGACGAATGTGACTATGAAACTTTGAGTCAGAAGCTCAAGAGCTACCAAAGCTCCTCATACATCATTGAGCACATTATCAGTAATGGGACTGATCTGAAGGGTAAGGGAAAAGAAACAAAATACAACCATTGTCCTCCACCAGTCTTAAATTGTTTTGTTAATTCACCAAATGATAAATAAATTAAAGATTTTCAAGTTAAAACCCCATTAGTAATTGATCCTATTGGAATCATTTCTGATGAGAGTTCCTCATTGTCTGAGGATCCTTTTGTGGAGGGAGTATTTGAGGATTAGGTCTCTGATTCTGAGGATGATTCTGATGTTTCTCCTCAAGTGTCCATTGTTAAGAATCAGACATCTGGTGTCAAAAAGGTTGACCCAATCTCCTCAAAGACAAACATGTCTTCAAAGTTATCCAAAGCCCTATGCTTTGTGAAGTCTTCACTAGATAGTGAAGCAAGTGAGTCCAACAAGACTGACAATCTTGTTTTTAATGGGACAAAGGGTTTGGGTTTCAAGCAAGACAAGAGAAAGACAAATGCTTTTAATCAAAACAAAAGGTCTTATTCTAACCCCAAATAGTTTTATCACAAAGATAAACGAGCTTGTTTTGAGTGTGGTGCACCTGGACATTTTGCTAGATTTTGTCCTCATTTGATTAGACCACAAGTTGCACCACATCGAAAACAAAATCAGAATTTTGTTAAAGAGGTCAAATCTGCTTGTCACTTACCTCAGATTAAACCCAAACATCCTTCACCTATCAAATCTCAAGATAAGGGCAAACAAGTTATGGTTGATCATGATACACCCAAAATTGTTTTTGAGAAACAATCCAAGCCATCTTCAGTGTATTTAAAGAAGTCTTTCAACAAAAATACTGTTTCGATGGCCAAGTCGTCTAAAACTTCTGTTTCTAAACCTCCTGATAAATTCAACTCAGATGGACAGTGGATTGAAATGAAAATACTGGACTCATTGGGTCAACCCAAGACTATAAAAGCTTGGGTTCCCAAATTCAACTAATGATCTGTGTATGTGTAGCTTGCCCCAAATGCTGCTCTTAACAACACTTGGATTGTTGATAGTGGGGCATCAAGGCACATGACTGGTGACATATCTCTTCTTACCAATGTTCATTCAATTAAAGGAGGATATGTAGCTTTTGCTGGTGACAAAGACGAATTTATTACTGGAGAAGGAATTCTTTCAAATGGTCAAGTTTCATTTGACAAGGTTAGATATGTGAAGCAGCTGGAAAACAATCTACTTTCAGTCTCACAAATTTGTGACAAGAAGTACAAGGTTTTGTTTGATGATTCTAGCTGCTACATTCTCAAGCAAGGTATTACCATTCCTGAAGACTGGATTCTGATGTCTGCTCCAAGAAGGCAAGATTTATTTGTTCTCCACATCGCCACAGCTTCAACTACATCTTCTACAACTTCATGTTTTATGTCCAAGGCATCAGAGAAAGATTCTATCCTTTGGCCTAAGAAGATGGGTCATTTGAGTTTAAGGAAGATGAATCATCTGGTTCACAACAATCTGGTTGAGGGAGTGATTTTGAAGAACTTCAAGCTGTCTGAAGCCTGTGTTTCATGCAAAAAGGGAAAGCAAACCAAGCAGTCTCACAAACCCAAAAGGTTTCATTCAATTACTGTTCCACTTGAGCTTCTCCACATGGATCTTTTTGGTCCTGTCAATCGCAAGAACATTGTTGGAGATTAATACTGCTTAGTCATTACTGATGAATATTCCAGATAATCTTGGGTGTTCTTTATAAAGGAGAAAACTGAAACGTTCAAATGTGTTCAAGTTCTGGTCACTAAGCTTGAATCACTATATAAGCTCAAGGTTCGCATGCTGAGAACAGATAATGAGACTGAATTCAAGAATCATAATATGGAGACTTTTTGCTATGAACGTGGTATTATTCAGCAATTCAATGCTCCGTATGTCCCACAGATGAATGATGTTGCTGAGCGAAAGAACAGAACATTAATTGAGGCTGCTCGGACTATGCTTGCTGATTCATCCCTACCGGTTCAATTCTGGAACGAAGCTGTTGCTAATGCTTGTTATAATTTGAACTGGGTGTTGATTGTGAAGAGACATTGGAAGACTTGCTTTGAATTAATCCATAACAGAAAACCAAATCTTAAGTATCTTGAACCATTTAGTGCTCCATGCACAATGCTTAAGAAACATGAGCAAGGCAAGTTCAATGAAAATGTGGAAGAAGGCTATTTTCTTGGGTATAGCACTCCAAATAAGCGAGTTTATAACAGATCAACTCACAATGTGGAGGAGTGGTACCATGTAGATGTTCAGAAATATTCTATGCCACCACTTGGAAAGTGTCCTGACTGGATGTTCAACTATTCTGATTTTTTTGACTCTTTCAACATGCCTCCCATGTATTATGATGAAGATGTTGTTGTTCAGATGATGTATGATGCACAAAATGCACCTGATGAACCAGTGCAACCTTCTTCAGTTCAAGTTCCAGTGTAGGCACATGATGACAGTTCAGACTCAGATGATAATCACTCTCATCCAGATGTTCCATAACCAGGTGTTGATAATATTGTACTTGCTCTTGAGGATCTCAATGTAAACAATCTTGATCCACAGGTTGAGGTTCCTGCTCATCCTGTTGGCATAATTAATAGAATTCATCCTCAAGACAATATTATTGGAAATCCAACTGACGGAGTGAAGACAAGAAATCAGTTATCTTCAGGTGGTCTTGCTGACATACTTGACTTTGCAGATGTAAAATTTTGTGCCCATTCTTGTTTTATATCCCACGTTGAACCCAGAACCATTAGCAATTTAAGATGCTTGGAGTTTGGCAGCTTGTTGTTAGACCCAAAGGTGCAAAAGTCATTGGCACAAGATGGGTTTTACACTGCAAACGCGATGATCACGACATTGTGGTACGAAACAAAACACATCTGGTGGTGCAAGGTTTTAGACAGATTGAAGGGATTGACTATAATGAAGTATTTGCACCGGTTGCTCATCTTGAAGCAATCCGAATTTTTCTGGCTTATGCATCCCACAAAAGGTTCAAAGTACATCAGATGGATGTTAAGAGTACATTTCTTCATGGTGTGATTAATGAAGTTGTGTATGTCAATCAACTTCCCGGGTTTGAAGATCCATTGCATCGTGACCAAGTGTACAAGCTAGACAAGGCCTTATATGGATTGCACCAAGCTCCGCGAGCGTGGTACGAGACACTATCTACTCTTTTTCTGAACAACAGGTTAAGAAGAGGTGCCATTGACTGCACTTTGTTCATTAAAGAGATGGATGGGGATTGGCTCTTGGTACAAGTTTATGTGGATGATATTATCTTCAGATCCACAAATGATGTTTTGTGCAAAGACTTTGAGAAGGTTATGAAATATAAGTTTGAGATGAGTTCCATGGGAGAGATGAAATTTTTCCTGGGATTGCAGGTGGATCAGTCTGAGGCAGGAATTTTTATTCATCAGACCAAATACGTTGGTGACATTCTGAGCTGGTTCAGTATGTTGGATGCAAAACCTGCTGGTACCCCGCTGGCTGTTAATCACAGGATTACTCCAGATGAGAAGGGGGAGTTAATTGATGCCACTCTGTACCAAGGAATGATCAGATCTGTTATGTATCTCACAGCTTCTCGTCCAGACATCATGTTTTCTACTTGTCTGTGTGCTCGTTATCAGTCAAAGCCAAGAGTTTCTCATTTTATTGCTGTGAAGATGATTTTGCGTTATCTGAAGGGTACTCCGGATCTAGGTTTATGGTACCCTAATGTTGATAACTTTGACTTGACTGCTTACAATGATTCAGATTATGGTGGATGCAAAAGAGACTTCAAGTCAACATCTGCGGGGTGGCAGTTCTTTAGGAAACGCCTAGTTACCTGGCAGTGCAAGAAGCAGACGTCCGTGTCTTCTTCCACATGTGAAGCAGAATACATTGCAGCTGCTAGTTGTTGCTCTCAAATCATCTAGATTCAGCAACAACTCAGGGACTATGGGTTACAGTTTTCTAACACTCCTATATTTGTTGATAACACTGCTGCCATTGCTGTCACTAAAAATCCTGTTCAGCACTCAAAAACGAAACACATCGACATTAAATATCACTTCATACGTGATTGTTTTGAAAAGAAATTAATCAATGTTGTTAAGATTCACACCGATAACCAGAGTTACACAAAAGCGTTTGATAAACCTAGATTTTTATATCTGTTATCAGCTAATGGTGTTTTTCAAAAAGATGAAGTCATTCCTTCATCTGAATCAAACAAATGATCATTATTTTGTTAGTTAGTTTCTTTTGTTTTATTTTTACTTTTTAGTACTTCTGTTGTTTTTCCTTCACTTTTTCAAAAACTCAAAAAAAAAAAAAATTCAGTTTTAGGTTTTTAGGGGGATAAAAAGTAGTCAAATTGAAAAACCAAAAACATTTGAAAAATTGTAAAAATGAGAAAGTCTTGTTTGAGAAAGTGATATGTTAACCAGTCATGTCTTAAATGCAAAATTGAATGCATAAATTGAAAGTACATGGGTTTTATGATTTGATGTACTGATAGGCCGACTTTACAAAGTTTATAGACTATTGGTGATTGCTTTGAATGTCTGAATTGTGGGATCCAGTTTAGAAAACTAGTTAAGTGGATAAATAGTTTTTAACTCAAATCAGGCATACACCTGTTATCATAGGATCTTATGAGGTTTCCAATGATTCATTAATTCAAGTCTGTACACGTGCCATATTACTTTGTAAAGACCTAGTTGAAGCCGTCCATTCAGATAAGAATGATTGAATCACATCAAAATAAAAGTGAATCCGACTCTGTACACGTGCCATATTGCTGGATTGCAGCCTAGCTGAAGCTGTCGATTCAGATAGGATAAGCTAGAAAAATACAAAAACAAAATAAGTTCGGTTCCATACATGTGCCATATCACTGGGTTGCAGCCTAGTTGAAGCCATCCATTTTGTTAGTACATATTTGTAATAGGTTGCTTGTCAAAACTTGTAAATTATACAAAGTTAGTGAGGTTTGGCTGAGGTTCGTCTGGCCCACGAACCTTAGCAGGTTCGGCGAACCTATTAGGTTTGGCTGATTAGGTTCGTCCAGCGAACCTCAAAGTTTGGCTGGCGAACCTAATGGTTCGGCTATGCTAGGTTCGACTGACAGAGTATATATTGTAGGTTTGTCTGATTTTGACATAACTTGAACTCTTGAACTCTGGAAAAACCTCTGAACTCTGTGTGTATTCTCTGTGTGAGATTTCTCTGTGTGAGATTGTAATCATTGAAGATTGATTAATGAAATGGAGATGATTATTGAAATGCTTGTTCTTCTTTGATTCATATAGATCAAATATAGATTCCGCATATATTTGGTTGTTAATAGGATTCCGTTGTACGATCAACATCAAATTCAGTAGATCAAATTCAGTTTGATGTACCTGACTGCCTCAAGACCAGGTATTGTATTTCCTACAAGTATTTGTGCTCGATATCAATAAAAACCTAAAGTTTCACATCTGATTGCAGTCAAACGAATTCTTCGTTATCTGAAGGGTACACTAGACACCGGTCTGTGGTATCCTAAGGATGATAACTTTTTCTTCAATGCCTACAGTGACTCCGACTATGGAGGATGTAAGACAGATGCGGAATCCACAACCGGAGGTGCACAATTTTTGGGGGTAGCGTTTAGTTTCTTGGCAGTGCAAAAAGCAAACATCGGTTGCTACTTCAACCTGTGAGGCTGAGTATGTAGCGGCTGCCAGTTGTTGTTCACAAGTTTTGTGGATACAACGACAGATGAGAGACTATGGTTTGAATTTTCTGACTACCCAAATTCATGTTGATAACGAGGCTGCTATTGCTATTACAAAGAATCCTGTGTATCCTTCACGATCTAAACGCATTGATATTAGGTTTCATTTCATACGTGATTGCTATGAAAAGAAACTTATTGATTTGGTGAAGATACATACCAATGAGCAACGAGCAGACCTTCTCACCAAGGCCTTTGATAAAACTCGTTTTGAGTATTTACTCAAATTAAATGGCATTCGGGTTATGGGTGAGGTAATATCAAATCAATTTCCTTCATAATCAATTTTTATTGAATTTACATCAGATTTTTTATTTGTTTTTTTATTTTTATTTTATGTTTTAGTTTTTAGGGGGAGAAAATTTGAAAAACTCAAAAACATTTGAAAAATCAAAAAACTCAAAAACGTTTAAAATATTAAAATTCTGAGAAATTGATTCGACCAAATGAGTAATGATAGTATATTGTTTGCAATTGGAAGCACATCTGTATCATACAAAAACTTAAACATAAAGAGAATTTATAATTACTTAGTATGATGTGTCAGTAGGTTTATAACTTAGTTAAGATAACATTAGACAAAATTTTGATATATACTTTATGAGAAACAGATGCTTAGAATACAGTACTTAGTTTTGTCCTGGATGAGTGGTGATTAATTTTACAAAATGTTCCTTGAACAAAAGTCAAGCTACTAGTTTTGATCATGTGTTTATTTTTTTCAAAAGAAATTCTGAATTTGTTTGTCTTTTATTTTAGTTTAAAGTTGAAACATTCTCTGCGTAAACTTACGTATCGACCTGATTGTTATAGCTTTAAACAATTTAAATTTGTTTTCTTAGTTCTGATTAAGATTTGGACAATCTCTGCGAATATGAAAATATCGATCTGATTGTTGAAAGCTTAATCTTAAATTATTGTTTAGTTCATTTTCTGGATCATCTGAGTACACGAAAGTATCAACCTCGATTCCAAGATTTTGAACAAATTCAAATTGTTTTACATTTTGTTATTTTAAAAGAAATTCTATTTTTTTTACATGATCAAGCTAGTTAAAATTGAAGTAATTAATTTCAAGAACATTTGCGTTTATTTAGTTATTCACAAAACAGGGATGTGTTCAAGTAAATGGATATTATAAGGTATTTGATGATTTTGTTTTTAATTGATATCGTAACTAAGTAATTAAACTTAAATAGGATAATCATACTGACAATCATCTTTGAATTGTAATTTGCTATTAAATATATTCATTAATTCAATCGTATGTGTTCAAAATTGTAATACAATATGATCTCATGTCTGGATCTTTCTCAAACAAAAATATGTGTTTGTTTTGTTAGTTTATAGTTCATAGTTAGAGTTGTTAAAATTTGTAGTTTGTTTGTTTGTTTTAAAAATTTAAAAATACAAAAAGATTTTTGTTTTATCTGATGTTAAATCAATAAGTTTTGATTATTTGTTTTGACTTTGCAACATTAAAACATTGGTTTGTTTGAAATTTTAAATAAAATTGAATTTCAAAAGGTTTGCTTGGAGGTTTGCCTAAAAGGTTTGTGAGTAGGTTCGTTGAACAGGTTCGGTCAACATGTGGGTCAAAGGTTCGTGAAAGGTTTGTCGACAGGTTCGATCAACATGTGGGTCAAAGGTTCGTGAAAGGTTTGTCAATAGGTTCATATATAAATAAAGGTTCGTGGTTGATATGTTCGTCACTTTCATCAGAGGCTATTCACGAACCTGCAACTGTGATTTTTTGATTTTTGATTTAGGATCCCAGTAACTTTTTGCCATATATTGTTTGATTCAGAATTGTCCGGTGAACATATATAGGTAAAAATTTTGTAGATTTACCGGCTAATTTTGGAGATATGATCGATTTTAAGATAGGCTTAGTCGAACCTGGTTTGTTGAGTTAAAACCTGTTAAAATCTAAGTTTTGGACAAAGTGTTTTCATTAATCTTGTTCATCTGTTAATGGTGAATCTCTGGATAACAATTTGTTGATCTAATTCGTACATTTGAAAATTTGATTTTGAAATGGATTTAGGTTCGTTGAATGGACTTAGGTTCGCTGGAATCTTGAAGGTTCGTTTGAACTTGATAGGTTCGGGACGAACCTCTGAATGTCAGAACCGAACCTTTGTTGGTCAAGGTTTGTTTGACCAGAAGGTTCGTGTGATTTAAAGGTTCGTTCATTAAAGGTTTGTTCAGTAAAGGTTCGTTAATTTAAGAGGTTTGTCTGAACAATAGGTTCGTCTAAGACTTAGGTTCGGCATAGGGGGTTCGCTGGTTTCAACACTTAGAAATTTTTTTGATTTTTGATTTTTGATTTTTAATTTTTGATTTTAATTTTTTTTTAATTTTGTTTTCTTTCTGATTGTAGAAATGGCGAATCTTACTTTTGGTGATAAACACAACTTGTGTGCATATCTGGATCCAACCACCAAGAATTGCAAATATTTTAGGCTCATGATTGAGTTTCTAAGGCGTTCGAGGATTTATCATGCTATATCTAATTCCTGTCATATTTACAGATCACATGTTCAAAGCTTTCGGTAATCAGCAAGGTTAATTACCGTGGATGAAGAATATGTTATTGATGCGAATGTGCTTGGTCAAGCAATTCGAGTTACTGAAGCAGACATTAGAAGAGTATTACAGTTTGGTGGAGAACCTACTGGGATGACACTTATTCCAGAAAGATGTATCAAGGGCTGCTTCATGAGAATTCGTTATTTTGGAGTGTATAGTGAGAACTCCATCAAGAAAGGAAAACTTCCTCTACAGTACAAGCTGCTGGCTCATGTATTGTTGCATTGTTTGAGTATGAGGAAGGGAACGTTTGATGAGCTCAGAGATCTGATGAGGTCGGCTATGGTGGCTTTGATTTTGAACAAACCGTTAATTTCTCAGCAATGATTTTCAGATATATTTCTGATAACATCACCAAAGCAAAGGATAGATTCTACATGTATCCCAAATTCATCCAGATGTTGAAAGATGAGAGATTTCCAGAGCAAAACCTTCCTAGAGTTGCTGCTGATCTTCTCAAGTTAAAGCATATGACTGACTCTAGTCTTGGTCAGGTCAAGATGTATCAGAAGAGCAGTGATGATATTTTGGTTAAAGAGTTAATATGTCATTGTGCGAGAGCTAACTATGTTGCTCCTGAGAATGATGAGTGGAGGCATGAAGATTCTAGTTCTGACAGTGAATTGTTCAGTGATAATGATGATGACCAACAACAACCACCATCTCTTCCTCCTAGACAACAAACAAATCACAGCCACAAAGTCAAGATCAAACTCAAGGGCCAAATGTAACTCCTTCTACATAGGTTCCTCTTTAGGTTATATATCCAGATCAACAAGGAGATCAAAGGCAACAGAAAGATACTTCTTCTGTTCATGTTGATGCTGAGAATGTTGAAGGTGATGATGAAGGTGAAGAGTCTGCAGAAACCGAGTCTGAATTAGAGACTATTATAAGTGGTACTAGTGTGATTAACAAAATGAAGAAGAGACCTGCACAACAACAAACTGAAGAAGCAAGAGAAGAGGCATTTGATCCTAATTTTATTGCTGAAGAGCCTGAAACTTCTAGACCAAAGAAGAAAAAGAAGATGGCTAAGATGCCTAAGAAAAGGAAGACTAAAGCTCCAAGGATTGTTGTATCGTCTTCTGTAGCTGTTTCTTCTACACCATCTTCTACTCACATTTCTGAACATGTTTCAGTGTCTACAACAGTTCATGCAACTGCTTCTACTCTTACTATTCATATGTCTTCAAATTCAATTTTCCAGAGTCCTGATTTTGTTAATGTTGCTACTTTTGTTCCTTCGTTTATGGATGCTACAATAGTCACTACATCTTTTCAACCAGCTGCTTCAGTTCAAGTTGCTTCTACTTCCAGAGTGGAGTCTTTATTTGAAGGATTAGATGATTTGGATTTAAACTTCTCATTAGATTATGATGACACTGAGCTTAGAAGAAGGATATCTATATTGTCACAAGAATTTGACAAATATAGGATGCAAAAGGAGAAAGTTGAAGCTGAACAACCATCTTCTTCAAACTCAAGTGATTTAGATGTTCTGAAAAGCCAAGTTTCTTAGCTGTTGAAATGGAGAGAAGAGGATATGGTTGAAGAGAAGTTGTTAAGTGATAGGATTCTATCTTTGGAAACTTTGACTGATCAACAAAGGGTTGACATTGAAGTTTTGAAGAAAAAAAATCAAGACTTGAAGATGAAGATTATTGATATTGAAGTCAAGGATTCTCAAGGTGAAGCTACTGGTGCTGAGCAGGTGTATGTGAATGTTGATGATGATGAAGAGGAAGATGAGAATATTGACTATGAAGATTCAGATGTTGATGAACATCCAAGCTTTAATGCTTATTCTGATGATAAAGATGATGATGATGATGTGACAGGAGTAGGTGAATAAGGTGGTTTGAATTCAACAACTGGTGCTATAGTGGTTTATAATCCTTCTGGGAATCTCTTGATGCTACTCCAGTTTCAGTAGTTTCTCCTGATAAGACTAGAGATTGTAAAGATGTTGATGTTTAAGATTTAACTGATATGGAATATCCAAAGAAGATTATTGATTATTCTTTGCCTACTTTTCTTGATTTGTTTAAACAACATTCTGATATTCATTTGCAGAGAATGGTTGTTGAAATATATGAAGATAAAGACTTGGAGGAAGGAAAGATTGTTGGTGGTTATTCAAGAAATGATTTCTATGATATGTTTGAAGTGGATTCTGATTAAGTGTTTGATTTTGAACAAGATGATCAAATAGAGTTATTTGCTTTTGAGCAAGATGATCTAATGGATGAAAATTTGTACAACCTACAAACTCTGAAGAAGATTTTTGATCTTGAAGTTCAAGGAGGGGTACCAAAAACATCAATGGCTCAGATAAAAGAAAAGACTTACATTGAGTTATGGAAGGAGAATCAAGATGAAAGAAAGTACATAGTTGATAACTTGTACATTTTTAAGCAAATGATTGAAGTCATAGAAGATAAAGTTCAAGAAAACCAAGCTAAACAATTCACAAGATTCAATATTGGATCTAAGTCAAAGATGATAGGAAGAATTGTTAGCTATGGTTACTTTCACAACATTTCTAGAAGCATAAAGGATAAAGGATGTTATGTAGTCAAACGGACTGAGGGGTCAATATTTTGGAAAAGCATTAGATCTGATGTCATTACCATCTTTTGAATGTATGCAGTTATCCAGGTTGAAGATGATAAAGCCTATTCAGACTAAACATAATGACACATTTGAGAAGCTATTGAAGAAAGAAGCTAAATCTAGGTGGAGTTTGTTGTCTCCTCAAGTAAAAGATAGATTGCATGGATATTCAAAGCCTAATGTTTTTAAAAGATCAAGGTTGAGGAAGATAGAACAGAATTGGAATACTTATTTCAAGATCTGGTTCTATGATGAAAAGACATCTGAAGCTGTGATTTTGTTGAGACAAGAAGAACAATGGAGGGTGATTAGGATGTTGGATCCTGTTTGGATAGTCAACTGTTCAAAAGAAGATATTGATTTGCTGAATGTAGCTGAGATCTTTGCTGATGAAGGATATCATGATGTTGGAATTAGTTATAAAGACATGGCAGTTCAGTTTCAAACCGTTGCTCGGATGTGTTATACCCTGGGTATACATTGTGGATGCAACTGGGAAGATGTCAATTTTTTATATGTTGAGCTAATGAAAGTACAAAAGGAGCTTGATGATAGAGATGCTAAGATGGAAGCTGAAAGATTATCCAAAATTCCAAGATCTGTTATAATACGTGCTGTTGATAATGTTTGTGGAGAAACAAGTGGAGTTCAAAGTGAAGATTGAAGACGAAGATTGAAGATTTTGCTAGCAACTATTAAGGGGGAGTTTGTTAGTACATATTTGTAATAGGTTGCTTGTCAAAACATGTAAATTATAGAAAGTTAGTGAGGTTTGGCTGAGGTTCGTCTGGCCCACGAACCTTAGCAGGTTCGGCGAACCTATTAGGTTTGGCTGATTAGGTTCGTCTAGCGAACCTATGGTTCGGCTAAGCTAGGTTCGGCTGACAGAGTATATATTGTAGGTTTGTCTGATTTTGACATAACTTGAACTCTTGAACTCTGGAAAAACCTCTGAACTCTGTATGTATTCTCTGTGTGAGATTTCTCTGTGTGAGATTGTAATCATTGAAGATTGATTAACGAAATGGAGTTGACTATTGAAATGCTTGTTCTTCTTTGATTCATATAGATCAAATATAGATTCTGCATATATTTGGTTGTTAATAGGATTCCGTTGTACGATCAAGATCAAATTCAGTTGATCAACACATTTGGATAAAACAAGTTGATCTTGTCAACATAGTTCTGTATACGTGCTATATTGCTTTGTAAAGACCTAGCTAAAGCCGTCCATGAGAATGTGTTGAACTTGAGAAATAAATCAACAAGAAAAAAAAATGACAAAAAGAAAATAAATTGGAACCTTATAGAATTTATGATGTTAGGTATTAAGCTATGCAGAGATGAGTTATAAACTGGTTTTGACCTAAATTGGTTGACTATAATGGGTAACTCAGTCAGAAAACTTGGGTGATCATTGATTGGTTTAGAAATGAAGTATTGTCAGGTTTAAAGTGGACAAGTATATCAGTAATCGCTTCATAAATCAAATGTGTCAGAAATATAACATTCATGAATGCTGATTTGATAGGATCTGGTGTGTGTGTGTCATTTTCTTGAAAGGCTACTCACAAAAATATGTGCGTTTTGTTTGTTTCAGTTTTAATTGTACAATGTTTGATTATCAGAAAATTTCAAAAAGATTTTCAATTTTAATTTGTTTTAAATGATCATTTATTTGTTCAGATATTCAATCTCATCTTAACCGATCACCAAACCAGACAGAACTTGATAATGATACTCGTTTATATGGTCAAAATGTCAAATCTGAAAATAAGTTGTGTTTTGGGTGTTGAATCTCATTCGTCCGAATGAGTCATGTGAAAGACTCAATTGACTGAATGAATCCATTCATGCGAATGGGTCATTCGGCTGATCACCTGATGCGAATAGATTCATTTGGTTGATCTCTCATCAGAATGAGTCTCCCTATTTAACGAGGCCTTTCGGCCGATTGATCCATTCACATCATTTGTTTCTCTTTCGCCCTACTATGTGAACTCCTTTCGCTTGAAACACACACCTGCTCCTCTTCTTCATTTTTCACCATCAATCCGACCTATACTGATCATATTTCACATTTTGGTTGTTTCAGGTACTATTGGGATCAAGATATTTCGATTTTGACCGCTGATTGAATCAAAACTGTTCGATTTCTAGGGTTTTTAGGGCTCGAACCTGTGTCTGTCAAATAACTGGTCAAAATGAACACTAATACACTTGAAACTAGTTCTAAAACCTTAATCGGACCCCTCTGAACTAAATGTTACCATTTTTATGGTTTGATTTGTAATTTTGGGAGTTTGGGATTTGAATGCTCTTCGGTTGACCGAATGAAGTTCATTCGCATCATAGGGTCGACCGAATGAGGGATTTTAACCGAATGAGAGCCTTTCGGTCAAAGGTTGGACCGAATGAAGTCATTGGGCCATCTGATCATGCGAATGAATGGAGTGAACCGAGACTGCATTCGTGTGTCATTCGGATGGCACCATTCATTCGGCCAGTTTTCTCATTCGCCTGAGTCTCATTCGAATGGTGTTGGTTCATTCGCACCATTTGAACACTTGTGTTAAAATTTTGATTTTGTCCAATTTTTTACTGAACTGAACTGACATGTTGTTTATCTTGTTTTTTCAGAATGGCAGGCTACAAGGCTTTTCTGAAAAACAACATCTGTGCACACTTAGATGCTACTACGAGGAACGCTAGGCATTTCACTGAGATTATTGCGTTCTGAGACGTTCCAGGATATTCACGGCCATTTCTACTATTCGTGATCCTTATTTGTCACATCAGAGAGACTTCTGGAGTACAGCTGACATTGACTGTGAGGTAGAGCCTCCAGCTATCAGAGGGAAGGTCAGAGGGCAAGATGTTGTTGTCTCTGCTGAGCACATGAGACGAGTGTGTGGATTTCAGGACACACCAGATCATCCTTTCACTCTTGACAGATATCTTGTTCGTGGATGTTTCATGAGGTGCAAGTATGATGGAGATTTGGAAGCTGGAGTGTTGAACAAGGCCTTCCTATGCCCACCGTTCAAGTATTTGAGTCATGTGCTTATTCATCGCCTGGGATCAAGGCATGGAGGATTTGACGATCTTCGAGAGACTCTACAGGGTGCCTTTGTAGCTTTAGTGCTGAACATCCCGTTCAACTTGTCAAAGATGATGTTTACACACATGAAGGAGAACGTGTATCTGAAGGGCGAAAAGAAGTTTGTGATGTACCCGAGGTTTCTACAGATGATCTTCGATGCTCAAGTGCCGAATCTGCCCAAGGCCAACTAAGATATCATCAGACTAGAGCATATGACTGATCTTACCCTCAACAGGGTTCTCTCATATCGGGGAAAGGAAAGGAAGCCTCCTAGTTGTTGTCTGTTTGGCCACTTTCTCAATCCTGACTATGTTGCACCCATTGGGAGGAGGTGGAGACACGAAGATTCAGATTTTGATCAAGAGGACATTATTGTTCCAGGAGGTGATGATGGTGATGATGGTGATACAGATGGTGATGTTGGTGATGGTGCTAGTGGTGCTGGAGATGTTGATGTTAGTACTGGTTCTGGTGTGAGTGTTGGTGCTGATGTTGGTGAGAGTGTGCAGACTGTTGATGCTGGTGTTCGAGGTGTGAGTGTTGATGCTGGTGCTGGTGATGTTAGTGAGGGAGGTGGTACTACTTTTACTGATGAGGGGGAGGATGTTGAATGTGATGATGATGATGCCACTAATGACACTGACTCAAAGGATACTGAACCTGCAGTTGTGACTACTTTTTTCAGATCTCAAGTAGTCTTTCTTGAGACAAGGTCTAGGGAGCAGGCCTCTATAGATGGGGAGGATATTCGGGATCTGTCTTTTATTCTAGAGTTTGATTTTGATCCTATTCCTTGTACTTTCACTACATCTACTGCTGCTGAGACATCCTCCCGTCTAGCGAAGAGACAAAAGAGGGCCAGATTTGTTTTACAGAGACGGTCAGAGCCTGTTTCTGTTGCAGCAATCACTGCTAAATCTGCTGCAACAGTCACAACTTCTTCACTGACCAGGTCAAGGGCTACTCATGCACACGTTTCTACTTTCCCTCTTACCTCATCTATTGCCACTACAACTGTTTTTACTACTGCCTCCTCTGGTCCTTCGATCACACGATTTGATTCATACACTATGATTGCTTCAGTTGCTGATCAGCTTAGCTCGCTGAACAGTCTAGTTCTTCGGTTGATTGTGAAGAGCCATGAGCATGATCAGACTATTTATCAGCTTACACAGAGGGTCAATGGGCATGATACTCAGTTGATACAGGCTGTTGATCAGAGGGCCAATTTGAGAGCCAGATTTGCTGATTCGGGCAACGACTGCTCAAGTCTATGGACGAGCACAATCAGCTAGCCTTGACTGCTATTGGCTTCAACGACAGGATCCTAGCTCTTGAGGCTGAAAACTTGTGTCTTGCTAAGCAAGTTGAAAGCCTTAAGCATTCCACACCGAGGATTGAGGCCTCTGAGCCTGTCCCCGATGATTCAGACAAGGAAGATGAAGAAGACGATGTGTGACAACTAATACCTGACCGGCCGGCAAGTCCGTACGGTGCGTGTACTTTCTACTGTAACTATGTGTACGTACATGTGATTGTAAACAGTGTTTGTGTTAACAGATTCTTAAATACAAGAAATCGTTGTACGTATTTTTGTGTAAACTTAGATACATTAAGTACAACGTACATTTGATACTTTAGTTGTGTGTATTAAAGTGAAAACTTATGTACAATTAACATAACAGATCAGGAGAAACAACAGTGTTCAAGTAAACAACAGAAACAAATCGGTTGCGATCTGATGTCCATAGATGACAGGAATCAGATGGCCGACAATTCAATGTGAAAACAATGTGATATCAGGATGTTTAGTTGAGTCCGACAGTGAGGAAACACAATTCAAACAATATTGCAGTGTCGTTTCAGAATAACGAACTGACAGTGTGTTTGCGTGGGTGACGATTCACACAAACATATCTGTGAGTTTAACGTTATGAAATGATGACTAGAAAGTAGAAAACAAAAGTCGGAAAGCAAAACCATCGTCGTGTTCGTTCGAATGACGATTCGAACGAATACGCGCGATGGTGACGCGATTCGACGAAACAAAACGAAACACGACACAAAACGATTATAATTTTAATAAAATAAAATATTTAACATTTTTACAATTTTGAAACTCATCAAATTAATTAAAATAACCTTTTTATTTATTTATTTTAAATTACGCGTAAAAATCCGGATACGCGACAAAAATGCGAACCGAGAGACCGAAACGGACCCGAACACCCCGCGTAATATAAAAACCCTAAATGACTCCTATTTCTTCATTTAATCATCTCCCACTCTCTCTCTATCCAAGATTTCCGGCCACCATTATTCCACCACCACAAACCACCTTCAATCGATCATAACTCCTTCATTTCTTAACGAAAATCGGTGATTCTTGCGCCCACGCGTAGCTCTTGAAGCCCTCTACACGAAAGTACAACCGATCTGAAGTTTTGTCCACTGAAATCGAAGGTATAATGCTGTGAAAGTTCACGAAAATAGGGTTTTTTGTATCTTTGTACAAACCACACATCTAAACCGGTCTAAAACCTTCCTACACCCACACTTGGCATCACGATCGATCAATCTGGGTTACACAGCACCAAGGATACTACTGGACCGAGGGTTTGAGCTGGGAAGAAGGGCCGAGCATACAGGTTCGTGGTTGTTGCTCAGGTGGCCGAACCCTTGGGCCACCGAACCTTGTGGTCATCAACATGTTGTGCGGCCCAATCCCTATGCCGAACCTTCTTGCTCTTCACATGGCTCCCGAACCCTTGGAGCCTCACGAACCTTCTCCCCATACCGACGAACCTTCTGCCAGATCACCAACGAACCCAACACCATGAGTGACACGAACCTGTTGATAATATCCCCACCGAACCATCGCTGTGTCCACATGGTCGAATTTTCCCCAACTTCACGAACCCTCCATGATTCACGAACCAGCAATATTCAAGCGAACCCTAGTGACTAGACCTTGAAGCAACGAACCCATGCATCTCATCCTCAACCACCGAACCTTCATGCAGCCTGAGCGAACCTTTCCTATTCGCGAACCCACAGGGTCAACCGAACCTTGTTCTTTTCGTCGAACTCTGGCACCTTCAACGAACCTGGATAGGTGGTAATCGGGCGAACCTTGGCATGAACCACGAACCTGGGAGGAGATGACCATTAGGTTCGCTGCCCTGAGTGGCCGAACCCTGGGTTATACGGCTGCCACACTTGTGGGTTCGAACAACAATATGTAATTCCTCCTTGGCCTTAGCCCACGACCGCCTTAGGCCCAATTATGACACAACCGGCCCAACACTCAATTTAGGTCCATGGGAGTTAACTAGGCCCAACAGAAAACTATTCTGTCCAGCAGCCACTAACCGGCCCATGTGTAAGGGGCCCAAACCCAACTAAAAGCTACAAAAGCCCAACCTTCCTTAACCAGCCCAACAACCCTTTGGCCCAAAATAAATCCAGTCCAATAAGACAAGTGACATGATTTAGCCCATTGTGGCCCTCAATCGGCCCACCTTTATACATTGTGGCCCACGGTTAAACACGAGGCTCCCGGGATTAACATTCGGCCCAATAATTTAAACGTAAACTAAGTCAAGACGAGTGGTTATTAATTGGCTAGGTAACAAATTGTTTTAGGTCTAACAAAACCAACACTTGAAATATCAAACTATAAACCTAAAATCATGCTTAGGTTGAATGGCAAAGTTATGGACTTAAAAACCATAAATTTTGATCAATATGATTGAATGTTTCAATTAGTGAATTCAAGTATTAGGTCAAACAAGTATATGGGGACGAATGAAGACCGAGACCTATTATGGGCTAACCGACTACAAGGTTAACACATACACTCGCACAAATCTATGCAATCGATAATTATAAGATTACAATCACATGAAATCAATACAGGATCGTGAAATCAACATTCAAGGAACAATCAAGAGCGCGTGTTTTCTTTATTTTAAGCTAAGTCAACCATACTACTACAAGGTGAGTTCATATGCCCCTTTTACTTTAATCTTTACTGATTTTAACTTTCGGGGCTGAGAAACATGTTTACTTTTATTTATTTTAAAAGTTTTGCTTAACATGATTATTTATACTTTGATTTAGATAATATTAAACTGTTTATTATCGCTTATCATTGTATGCATGCTTGTATGATCATGAGATAACAGGGAAACTCAAATGATTATGATAAAGTAATTTCATAACCAATGATACATTTGAATAACATAGTTGTGAGATTTTATCTTACAATGCTTAGTTATTCTACATGAGTAAACAGTGAAACAATTCGTATACGAACAACCAATGAGAACTATTACAGTGGAACATGATGACACTTCACAACACATAAATGATTAGAAGATAAAATATCTTCTTAATATCATTTCACATTATAATTGATAAAGTGTGATAAGTGAATCACTTATAACACTTAATCTACACATTAAAAACATACTATGTGATAGTATGATTGCATTTGGGTATCCACCACCTGCGTCACTTAAGGGTACTAAGACATGTTCTTACTACGGCTTAACGATTACATGCTGAACATATGGATTTCAAGTGAATGATGATCATGATAACGAAACTTCATGAGGATTCTTATCATTCACACATGATTAACATAAAGTAATAAGACAAGTTCTTATTCGACTTTGTTAATCACACGAGAACAATCCCACATTGAGACTTTGGGATCACATGGATTACAGTAAATGATGATCATGATAACGTAACTTCATGGGATTCTTATCATTTACACATAATTAACATGATGTAATAAGACAAGCTCTTATTCGACTTTGTTAATCACACGAGAACAATCCCACATTGAGGCTTTGGGATCACATGGATTACAGTAAATGATGATCATGATAACGTAAATTCATGGGATTCTTATCATTTACACATAATTAACAGAATGTAAAAAGACAAGTTCTTATTCAACCTTGTTAATCGCATGAGGACAATCCCACATGGAGGCTTTGGGATCACACGGCGGGATAGAGGTGAATGGAATGCATTGTAATCTGATTACGTGAGGATTACAATGGATTTCATTTGGGCTCTATACGTTGCATTGAGATTACATTATAATCAGTTAACTAACACTTTTAATATTTAGGTGAATGAGATACACATGGGAATTGAGAATGGAAATCAATAGTTGTATCACAAGTAGTGTGGAGTTCTAGTGGTGTTGTGGTGGGATGTTGGCTAGGGCTTAGTTCCCTTACATATGCCCTATATATAAGCAACACTACTAGGATGACATAGTACTTGTGACTATAACTATTGAGGAGCCATTGGGTGAACAAGTGAAACAGATAATCATACAAGTAACAGTTTTATCATGGTGAATGTGCACATGAATGAATCAAGGTTTTACATTAACTTACTTATGAACTCACCAACCTAGTGTTGACTTTGTTTAAATACATGTTTCTCAGGTGATGAACAGGTGTAGATACATACATGCAAGGATTTAGCTAGTGGACTTTTAGAAGACCTAGCTTTATTTTGTGTTGCATGCTTTTGGGAACAAGAACATGAATCATCTTTTGTATATCTTGTACATATACAAGATATAGTTACATTGATTCTTTTTGATAGATTTACTTGATTAAATTATGAACGATACTGTGTAATTAAATCTTGTAATTCTATATCATGGATGTGTTAGAAATTCTCATTTATTTATCATGTGCTATGTAAACAATCTGATCATTCGATTATCACTCATGATATCGCGCCCCGGGAACCTTCCGCCCGACGGGAAAACACGATCCGTTCCCGCCGGCCTGGGGTGTGACAGATTGGTATCAGAGCCATGGTTATAGAGAAATATAGGTCAAATTACTTTAACGGTTTGGCCTAGACTATAACTAAGGGACCCTCATATAGAGATCATGTGACTTAGGATTCTACTTGCATATGTCTTCTACTTCTGATCACTGCACTAACCGATTACTTTCGGTTATGATCAGAATGCCGCCAAGAAGACAACCACCTCTATTACCATTGACTCAAGGCTATGCTCCTCACTCATCTACGCCGACACCACCTGATTCTCCTCCACCTCCTCCTCCTCCGCCACCACCGGCTTATCAGCTGGATCCCGCTACCATTGCACTAGCCACTCTGTTGACCAGTCAGCTGAGGGAGGTAATCCCAGACATGATGAACCGAATCAACACCAACAACAGCAACGACGTTGCCAACTCATCTGGAGAAGGCAGCGGTAACACCAGACAGAGTCAGGATTATGCCTACAAGAACTTTGTAGGTTGAAAGCCACCCAGTTTCAGTGGCAGTGAGGGTGCAGTCGGACTGATCCAGTGGATCGAGAAGATGGAGGCTTCCCTCAACATCAGTGGCTGTCCTGAACAGAACAGAGTTAAGTATGCTGCGGGATCATTTAGCAAGCGAGCGTTAACCTGGTGGAACGCTCAGGTTGCAATCAGAGGCCGGGATGAGGCCCAGGCTATGCCGTGGAGTGAATTCAAGGCGATGTTGAGGGCAGAGTTTTGCCCAAGAAATGAACTGAAAAAGGTTGAGACTGAACTGCTCAATCTGGAGATGATTAGTGCTGGGCATCTGGCCTACACCACATGATTTCATGAGTTAGCCACTCTGTCACCGAACGCGGTGCCAACACTTGAGAAGAGAATTGAGCGGTATGTTGGTGGATTACCGCCCCGTATCCGAGGTCATGTGATTTCTGCCCATCCTACTACCATGGAGCTAGCTGTTACACTGTCAGCATCCCTGACAGATATGATGGTTGCCTCTGGGGCATTCAAGAAGGAGGCTGACTCCGCCAAGGCTGGAAATTCCAAGAAGTCGGATAAACGTCCGGCTAAGAGACAAAAGGTGGCTAGAAACTTTGCTGCCACTACTCAAGCTCCAATGCGTAACCAGCCACAACCATTGGAGATCAGGAAGCCATACACTGGCACTGCACCTTTGTGCAACTCGTGTTAGTTTCATCATCTACCCAATGTCCCGTGCAGACACTGCACCAACTGTGGGAGATTTGGTCACACAGCAAATTACTGCAGGAGCCCGAGGACTCAAAACGTAAACAACAATGCAGCTACTGCTGCTGCTGCTGCTGCAGATCCTAGGTCATGCTACAACTGTGGCGAACCAGGACATTTCTCTCGGGATTGTCCCAAGAGGAATCAACAAGGGGCTCAAGTACCGCGAGGAAGAGCCTTTCAAATAGGAGCTGCTGCTGCTCGACAGGACCCGAATGTCATTACGGGTACATTTCTCTTATCTGACTTTTATGCATCCATATTATTTGACACTAGTGCGGATCAGAGTTTCATTTCATCCGATTTTGCATGCCATCTTAGTTATGATAAGGAATTGTTAGACTCCCCTTACACTATTGAGATAGCAAACGGCAAACAGATCACAGTAGACACTATATTTAGGAATTGCCCACTAACACTTGGCGATCATACATTTTCCATCGACTTGATACCGATGGAGCTGGGCAGTTTCGACATCATCATCGGAATGGATTGGCTATCTCTTAATAGAGTTGAGTTCATCTGTTCTGATAAGCTACTACGCATTCCAATGGAGAACAATGAGGTCTTGGAGATTTGTGGAGACTAAGCGAAACGCAGTGTCAAGATAATATCGTGCATGAAGGCTCGCAAGTACTTACGAAAACAATGCGTTGCATTTCTAGCTCACGTGATTCAGAAAGACAAGAAGGCGATCAAGATTCAAGATGTACCAGTTGTGAGGGACTTTGCAGAAGTATTTCCGGATGACTTACCGGGACTGCCACCTGAGAGATCGGTGCAGTTCCGAATCGATTTGATTCTGGGAGCAACTCCTGTAGCTAAGTCTCCTTATAGACTTGCACCATCTGAAATGCAGGAGTTGTCTAATCAGTTACAAGAGCTACTCGATAAAGGATTCATCCGACTGAGCTTTTCCCCGTGGGGAGCTCCGGTTCTTTTTGTTAAAAAAGAAGGATGGAACTTTCAGGATGTGCATTGATTATCGAGAACTCAACAAACTCACCATCAAGAATCGGTACCCGTTACCGAGGATTGATGATTTGTTTGATCAATTACAGGGAGCACAGTACTTTTCAAAGATAGACCTGAGATCAGGTTATCATCAGCTCCGGATTCAAGAAGAAGACATACCAAAGACGGCATTTCGTACCCGATATGGCCATTACGAATTCATGGTGATGCCATTCGGATTGACGAACGCACCGGCTGTGTTCATGGATTTGATGAACCGGGTGTGCAAGCCGTATCTAGATCAGTTTGTTATCGTCTTCATTGATGATATACTGATTTATTCAAAGAACAAGAAAGAACATGAGCAACACCTCAAGACAGTTTTGGAGCTTCTGAAAAAAGAACGACTTTATGCCAAATTCTCCAAGTGTGAATTTTGGTTAAGTGAAGTCCAGTTCTTGGGTCACGTGATTAACAGTGATGGTATTCATGTGGATCCTGCCAAGATAGAAGTAATCAAGAACTGGGATGTGTCTACAACACCGACGGAGATCAGATCATTCTTGGGATTGGCAGGTTATTACAGGAGATTCATTTCGAATTTTTTTAAGATAGCCTTGCCTCTCACCAAGCTCACACAGAAGTCTGAACCTTTTGTGTGGACTCAGAAACAAGAAGAGGCATTCCAGACACTGAAACAAAGATTGTGCAATGCTCCAATCTTAACACTCCCAGAAGGCAATGATGACTTCGTAGTATATTGTGATGCTTCCCATCAGGGACTCGGGTGTGTTTTGATGCAACGAGACAAAGTCATTGCTTATGCCTCACGACAGTTGAAGATACATGAGAAGAATTACATGACACACGATCTTGAACTGGGAGCTGTTGTCTTTGCATTAAAGATTTGGAGACATTACCTGTATGGTACCAAATGCACTATCTTCACAGATCACAAGAGTTTACAGCACATATTTGATCAGAAAGAGCTTAACATGAGACAGAGACGTTGGGTTGAGCTCTTGAACGATTACGATTGTGTGATCAAATATCATCCGGGCAAAGCAAATGTTGTTGCAGATGCTTTGAGCCGGAAGGAAAGAGTCAAACCCTTACGCGTTAGCGCAATGGGAATGACTGTGCAAACAAGTCTGAGAGATCACATTTTACAAGCACAACAAGAAGCAGTAACAAGAGACAATCTGAAACGCGAGCTCGATTGTGGAGCCGAGAAACATTTCAAGACAAAACCGGACGGAGTTATCTATTATCTGGATCGTGTATGGATTCCAGCAGTAGATGAACTTCGGACACTTATACTTGACGAGGCACACAAAACACGTTACTCAGTTCATCCTGGTGCCGATAAGATGTATCAAGATCTTAGGTCATTTTGTTGGTGGCCGGGTATGAAGAAAGACATTGCCACTTATGTTGGCAAATGTATTACATGTGCCAAGGTCAAAGCAGAACACCAGAAACCCTCGGGTATGCTGGAACAACCAGGGATACCACAATGGAAGTGGGAGCAAATAGCTATGGATTTCATCACCAAGCTGCCCCGCACTTCCAGCGGATATGATTCTATTTGGGTCATCATTGATCGATTGACCAAATCCGCACACTTCTTACCGATCAGAGAGACATACAAGATGGAGAAATTAGCAAGGCTATACATTGATGAAATAGTAGTTAGGCACGGGGTGCCATTGTGTATTATTTCAGACCGGGACAGTCGATTTACTTCGCGGTTCTGGCAATCATTGCAACAATCCTTAGGGACAAGTGTTAACTTGAGCACTGCTTATCATCCACAAACGGATGGACAAAGCGAGCGTACCATTCAAACCCTAGAGGATATAAACATGCATCCTAGACTTCGGTGGAAGTTGGGACACACATTTACCACTCATTGAGTTCTCCTACAACAATAGCTACCACAGCAGCATCGGATGTGCTCCATTTGAAGCACTTTATGGTAGAAAATGTCGGTCTCCAATTTGTTGGACCGAAGTGGGAGACAACAGAATAATTGGGCTTGAACTTATTCAGGAAACTACTAATAAGATTGCCCAGATACAGCAGAGACTTCAAGCAACACGTAGCCGCCAGAAGAGTTACGTCGACAAAAGGCGTAAGCCTTTGGAATTCGAAGTGGGTGACCGAGTTATGTTGAAAGTGTCCTCATGGAAAGGCGTAGTTCGTTTTGGGGCTAAAGGCAAGCTAGCACCGAGGTATGTCGGACCGTTTGAGATTACTCAACGCATAGGTCCTGTGGCATACAGACTCAGACTCCCTGATGAACTCAGCGGAGTACACGATGTGTTTCACGTATCAAATCTCAAGAAGTGCTTAGCAGACGAGTCATTGATCATACCATCGGAGGAAATACAAGTCGATGAACAACTACATTTTATTGAAGAACCTGTAGAGATTATGGAACGTGAAGTTAAGAAACTGAAACGTAGCCGTATCCCTATTGTGAAGGTTCTATGGAACTCCAAGCGTGGACCCGAATTTACTTGGGAGCGCGAGGAAAACATGAAAGCCAAGTATCCCCACTTGTTCGAGAAATAAAGCCCGACCTTTATGCTTAAATTTCGGGACGAAATTTCTTTAACAAGGGGAGACTGTGACAACTAGTACCTGACCGGCCGGCAAGTCCGTACGGTGCGTGTACTTTCTACAGTAACTATGTGTACGTAGATGTGATTGTAAACAGTGTTTGTGTTAACAGATTCTTAAATACAAGAAATCGTTGTACGTATTTTCGTGTAAACTTAGATACATTAAGTACAACGTACATTTGATACTTTAGTTGTGTGTATTTAAGTGAAAACTTAAGTACAATTAACACAACAGATCAGGAGAAACAACAGTGTTCAAGTAAACAACAGATTCAAATCGGTTGCGATCTGATGTCCATAGATGACAGGAATCAGATGGCCGACAATTCAATGTGAAAACAATGTGATATCAGGATGTTTAGTTGAGTCCGACAGTGAGGAAACACAATTCAAACAATATTGCAGTGTCGTTTCAGAATAACGAACTGACAGTGTGTTTGCGTGGGTGACGATTCACACAAACATATCTGTGAGTTTAACGTTATGAAATGATGACTGGAAAGTAGAAAACAAAATTCGGAAAGCAAAACCATCGTCGTGTTCGTTCGAATGACGATTCGAACGAATACGCGCGATGGTGACGCGATTCGACGAAACAAAACGAAACACGACACAAAACGATTATAATTTTAATAAAATAAAATATTTAACATTTTTACAATTTTGAAACTCATCAAATTAATTAAAATAACCTTTTTATTTATTTATTTTAAATTACGCGTAAAAATCCGGATACGCGACAAAAATGCGAACCGAGAGACCGAAACGGACCCGAACACCCCGCGTAATATAAAAACCCTAAATGACTCCTATTTCTTCATTTAATCATCTCCCACTCTCTCTCTATCCAAGATTTCCGGCCACCATTATTCCACCACCACAAACCACCTTCAATCGATCATAACTCCTTCATTTCTTAACGAAAATCGGTGATTCTTGTGCCCACGCGTAGCTCTTGAAGCCCTCTACACGAAAGTACAACCGATCTGAAGTTTTGTCCACTAAAATCGAAGGTATAATGCTGTGAAAGTTCATGAAAATAGGGTTTTTGGTATCTTTGTACAAACCACACATCTAAACCGGTCTAAAACCTTCCTACTCCCACACTTGGCATCACGATCGATCAATCTGGGTTACACAGCACCAAGGATACTACTGGACCGAGGGTTTGAGCTGGGAAGAAGGGCCGAGCATACAGGATCGTGGTTGTTGCTCAGGTGGCCGAACCCTTGGGCCACCGAACCTTGTGGTCATCAACATGCTGTGCGGCCCAATCCCTATGCCGAACCTTCTTGCTCTTCACATGGCTCCCGAACCCTTGGAGCCTCACGAACCTTCTCCCCATACCGACGAACCTTCTGCCAGATCACCACCGAACCCAACACCATGAGTGACACGAACCTGTTGATAATATCCCCACCGAACCATCGCTGTGTCCACATGGTCGAATTTTCCCCAACTTCACGAACCCTCCATGATTCACGAACCAGTAATATTCAAGCGAACCCTAGTGACTAGACCTTGAAGCAACGAACCCATGCATCTCATCCTCGACCACCGAACCTTCATGCAGCCTGAGCGAACCTTTCCTATTCGCGAACCCACAGGGTCAACCGAACCTTGTTCTTTTCGTCGAACTCTGGCAACCTCAACGAACCTGGATAGGTGGTAATCGGGCGAACCTTGGCATGAACCATGAACCTGGAAGGAGATGGCCATTAGGTTCGCTGCCCTGAGTGGCCGAACCCTGGGTTATACAGCTGCCACACTTGTGGGTTCGAACAACAATATGTAATTCCTCCTTGGCCTTAGCCCACGACCGCCTTAGGCCCAATTATGACACAACCGACCCAACACTCAATTTAGGTCCATGGGAGTTAACTAGGCCCAACAGAAAACTATTCTGTCAAGAAGCCACTAACCGGCCCATGTGCAAGGGGCCCAAACCCAACCAAAAGCTACAAAAGCCCAACCTTCCTTAACCAGCCCAACAACCCTTTGGCCCAAAATAAATCTGGTCCAATAAGACAAGTGACATGATTTAGCCCATTCTGGCCCTCAATCGGCCCACCTTTATACATTGTGGCCCACGGTTAAACACGAGGCTCCCGGGATTAACATTCGGCCCAATAATTTAAACGTAAACTAAGTCAAGACGAGTGGTTATTAATTGGCTAGGTAACAAATTGTTTTGGGTCTAACAAAACCAACACTTGAAATATCAAACTATAAACCTAAATCATGCTTAGGTTGAATGGCAAAGTTATGGACTTAAAAACCATAAATTTTGATCAATATGATTGAATGTTTCAATTAGTGAATTCAAGTATTAGGTCAAACAAGTATATGGGGCCGAATGAAGACCGAGACCTATTATGGGCTAACCGACTACAAGGTTAACACATACACGCGCACAAATCTATGCAATCGATAATTATAAGATTACAATCACATGAAATCAATACAGGATCGTGAAATCAACATTCAAGGAACAATCAAGAGCGCGTGTTTTCTTTATTTTAAGCTAAGTCAACCATACTACTACAAGGTGAGTTCATATGCCCCTTTTACTTTAATCTTTACTGATTTTAACTTTCGGGGCTGAGAAACATGTTTACTTTTATTTATTTTAAAAGTTTTGCTTAACATGATTATTTATACTTTGATTTAGATAATATTAAACTGTTTATTATCGCTTATCATTGTATGCATGCTTGTATGATCATGAGATAACAGGGAAACTCAAATGATTATGATAAAGTAATTTCATAACCAATGATACATTTGAATAACATAGTTGTGAGATTTTATCTTACAATGCTTAGTTATTCTACATGAGTAAACAGTGAAACAATTCGTATACGAACAACCAATGAGAACTATTACAGTGGAACATGATGACACTTCACAACACATAAATGATTAGAAGATAAAATATCTTCTTAATATCATTTCACATTATAATTGATAAAGTGTGATAAGTGAATCACTTATAACACTTAATCTACACATTAAAAACATACTATGTGATAGTATGATTGCATTTGGGTATCCACCACCTGCGTCACTTAAGGGTACTAAGACATGTTCTTACTACGGCTTAACGATTACATGCTGAACATATGGATTTCAAGTGAATGATGATCATGATAACGAAACTTCATGAGGATTCTTATCATTCACACATGATTAACATAAAGTAATAAGACAAGTTCTTATTCGACTTTGTTAATCACACGAGAACAATCCCACATTGAGACTTTGGGATCACATGGATTACAGTAAATGATGATCATGATAACGTAACTTCATGGGATTCTTATCATTTACACATAATTAACATGATGTAATAAGACAAGCTCTTATTCGACTTTGTTAATCACACGAGAACAATCCCACATTGAGGCTTTGGGATCACATGGATTACAGTAAATGATGATCATGATAACGTAAATTCATGGGATTCTTATCATTTACACATAATTAACAGAATGTAAAAAGACAAGTTCTTATTCAACCTTGTTAATCGCATGAGGACAATCCCACATGGAGGCTTTGGGATCACACGGCGGGATAGAGGTGAATGGAATGCATTGTAATCTGATTACGTGAGGATTACAATGGATTTCATTTGGGCTCTATACGTTGCATTGAGATTACATTATAATCAGTTAACTAACACTTTTAATATTTAGGTGAATGAGATACACATGGGAATTGAGAATGGAAATCAATAGTTGTATCACAAGTAGTGTGGAGTTCTAGTGGTGTTGTGGTGGGATGTTGGCTAGGGCTTAGTTCCCTTACATATGCCCTATATATAAGCAACACTACTAGGATGACATAGTACTTGTGACTATAACTATTGAGGAGCCATTGGGTGAACAAGTGAAACAGATAATCATACAAGTAACAGTTTTATCATGGTGAATGTGCACATGAATGAATCAAGGTTTTACATTAACTTACTTATGAACTCACCAACCTAGTGTTGACTTTGTTTAAATACATGTTTCTCAGGTGATGAACAGGTGTAGATACATACATGCAAGGATTTAGCTAGTGGACTTTTAGAAGACCTAGCTTTATTTTGTGTTGCATGCTTTTGGGAACAAGAACATGAATCATCTTTTGTATATCTTGTACATATACAAGATATAGTTACATTGATTCTTTTTGATAGATTTACTTGATTAAATTATGAACGATACTGTGTAATTAAATCTTGTAATTCTATATCATGGATGTGTTAGAAATTCTCATTTATTTATCATGTGCTATGTAAACAATCTGATCATTCGATTATCACTCATGATATCGCGCCCCGGGAACCTTCCGCCCGACGGGAAAACACGATCCGTTCCCGCCGGCCTGGGGTGTGACAGATTGGTATCAGAGCCATGGTTATAGAGAAATATAGGTCAAATTACTTTAACGGTTTGGCCTAGACTATAACTAAGGGACCCTCATATAGAGATCATGTGACTTAGGATTCTACTTGCATATGTCTTCTACTTCTGATCACTGCACTAACCGATTACTTTCGGTTATGATCAGAATGCCGCCAAGAAGACAACCACCTCTATTACCATTGACTCAAGGCTATGCTCCTCACTCATCTACGCCGACACCACCTGATTCTCCTCCACCTCCTCCTCCTCCGCCACCACCGGCTTATCAGCTGGATCCCGCTACCATTGCACTAGCCACTCTGTTGACCAGTCAGCTGAGGGAGGTAATCCCAGACATGATGAACCGAATCAACACCAACAACAGCAACGACGTTGCCAACTCATCTGGAGAAGGCAGCGGTAACACCAGACAGAGTCAGGATTATGCCTACAAGAACTTTGTAGGTTGAAAGCCACCCAGTTTCAGTGGCAGTGAGGGTGCAGTCGGACTGATCCAGTGGATCGAGAAGATGGAGGCTTCCCTCAACATCAGTGGCTGTCCTGAACAGAACAGAGTTAAGTATGCTGCGGGATCATTTAGCAAGCGAGCGTTAACCTGGTGGAACGCTCAGGTTGCAATCAGAGGCCGGGATGAGGCCCAGGCTATGCCGTGGAGTGAATTCAAGGCGATGTTGAGGGCAGAGTTTTGCCCAAGAAATGAACTGAAAAAGGTTGAGACTGAACTGCTCAATCTGGAGATGATTAGTGCTGGGCATCTGGCCTACACCACATGATTTCATGAGTTAGCCACTCTGTCACCGAACGCGGTGCCAACACTTGAGAAGAGAATTGAGCGGTATGTTGGTGGATTACCGCCCCGTATCCGAGGTCATGTGATTTCTGCCCATCCTACTACCATGGAGCTAGCTGTTACACTGTCAGCATCCCTGACAGATATGATGGTTGCCTCTGGGGCATTCAAGAAGGAGGCTGACTCCGCCAAGGCTGGAAATTCCAAGAAGTCGGATAAACGTCCGGCTAAGAGACAAAAGGTGGCTAGAAACTTTGCTGCCACTACTCAAGCTCCAATGCGTAACCAGCCACAACCATTGGAGATCAGGAAGCCATACACTGGCACTGCACCTTTGTGCAACTCGTGTTAGTTTCATCATCTACCCAATGTCCCGTGCAGACACTGCACCAACTGTGGGAGATTTGGTCACACAGCAAATTACTGCAGGAGCCCGAGGACTCAAAACGTAAACAACAATGCAGCTACTGCTGCTGCTGCTGCTGCAGATCCTAGGTCATGCTACAACTGTGGCGAACCAGGACATTTCTCTCGGGATTGTCCCAAGAGGAATCAACAAGGGGCTCAAGTACCGCGAGGAAGAGCCTTTCAAATAGGAGCTGCTGCTGCTCGACAGGACCCGAATGTCATTACGGGTACATTTCTCTTATCTGACTTTTATGCATCCATATTATTTGACACTAGTGCGGATCAGAGTTTCATTTCATCCGATTTTGCATGCCATCTTAGTTATGATAAGGAATTGTTAGACTCCCCTTACACTATTGAGATAGCAAACGGCAAACAGATCACAGTAGACACTATATTTAGGAATTGCCCACTAACACTTGGCGATCATACATTTTCCATCGACTTGATACCGATGGAGCTGGGCAGTTTCGACATCATCATCGGAATGGATTGGCTATCTCTTAATAGAGTTGAGTTCATCTGTTCTGATAAGCTACTACGCATTCCAATGGAGAACAATGAGGTCTTGGAGATTTGTGGAGACTAAGCGAAACGCAGTGTCAAGATAATATCGTGCATGAAGGCTCGCAAGTACTTACGAAAACAATGCGTTGCATTTCTAGCTCACGTGATTCAGAAAGACAAGAAGGCGATCAAGATTCAAGATGTACCAGTTGTGAGGGACTTTGCAGAAGTATTTCCGGATGACTTACCGGGACTGCCACCTGAGAGATCGGTGCAGTTCCGAATCGATTTGATTCTGGGAGCAACTCCTGTAGCTAAGTCTCCTTATAGACTTGCACCATCTGAAATGCAGGAGTTGTCTAATCAGTTACAAGAGCTACTCGATAAAGGATTCATCCGACTGAGCTTTTCCCCGTGGGGAGCTCCGGTTCTTTTTGTTAAAAAAGAAGGATGGAACTTTCAGGATGTGCATTGATTATCGAGAACTCAACAAACTCACCATCAAGAATCGGTACCCGTTACCGAGGATTGATGATTTGTTTGATCAATTACAGGGAGCACAGTACTTTTCAAAGATAGACCTGAGATCAGGTTATCATCAGCTCCGGATTCAAGAAGAAGACATACCAAAGACGGCATTTCGTACCCGATATGGCCATTACGAATTCATGGTGATGCCATTCGGATTGACGAACGCACCGGCTGTGTTCATGGATTTGATGAACCGGGTGTGCAAGCCGTATCTAGATCAGTTTGTTATCGTCTTCATTGATGATATACTGATTTATTCAAAGAACAAGAAAGAACATGAGCAACACCTCAAGACAGTTTTGGAGCTTCTGAAAAAAGAACGACTTTATGCCAAATTCTCCAAGTGTGAATTTTGGTTAAGTGAAGTCCAGTTCTTGGGTCACGTGATTAACAGTGATGGTATTCATGTGGATCCTGCCAAGATAGAAGTAATCAAGAACTGGGATGTGTCTACAACACCGACGGAGATCAGATCATTCTTGGGATTGGCAGGTTATTACAGGAGATTCATTTCGAATTTTTTTAAGATAGCCTTGCCTCTCACCAAGCTCACACAGAAGTCTGAACCTTTTGTGTGGACTCAGAAACAAGAAGAGGCATTCCAGACACTGAAACAAAGATTGTGCAATGCTCCAATCTTAACACTCCCAGAAGGCAATGATGACTTCGTAGTATATTGTGATGCTTCCCATCAGGGACTCGGGTGTGTTTTGATGCAACGAGACAAAGTCATTGCTTATGCCTCACGACAGTTGAAGATACATGAGAAGAATTACATGACACACGATCTTGAACTGGGAGCTGTTGTCTTTGCATTAAAGATTTGGAGACATTACCTGTATGGTACCAAATGCACTATCTTCACAGATCACAAGAGTTTACAGCACATATTTGATCAGAAAGAGCTTAACATGAGACAGAGACGTTGGGTTGAGCTCTTGAACGATTACGATTGTGTGATCAAATATCATCCGGGCAAAGCAAATGTTGTTGCAGATGCTTTGAGCCGGAAGGAAAGAGTCAAACCCTTACGCGTTAGCGCAATGGGAATGACTGTGCAAACAAGTCTGAGAGATCACATTTTACAAGCACAACAAGAAGCAGTAACAAGAGACAATCTGAAACGCGAGCTCGATTGTGGAGCCGAGAAACATTTCAAGACAAAACCGGACGGAGTTATCTATTATCTGGATCGTGTATGGATTCCAGCAGTAGATGAACTTCGGACACTTATACTTGACGAGGCACACAAAACACGTTACTCAGTTCATCCTGGTGCCGATAAGATGTATCAAGATCTTAGGTCATTTTGTTGGTGGCCGGGTATGAAGAAAGACATTGCCACTTATGTTGGCAAATGTATTACATGTGCCAAGGTCAAAGCAGAACACCAGAAACCCTCGGGTATGCTGGAACAACCAGGGATACCACAATGGAAGTGGGAGCAAATAGCTATGGATTTCATCACCAAGCTGCCCCGCACTTCCAGCGGATATGATTCTATTTGGGTCATCATTGATCGATTGACCAAATCCGCACACTTCTTACCGATCAGAGAGACATACAAGATGGAGAAATTAGCAAGGCTATACATTGATGAAATAGTAGTTAGGCACGGGGTGCCATTGTGTATTATTTCAGACCGGGACAGTCGATTTACTTCGCGGTTCTGGCAATCATTGCAACAATCCTTAGGGACAAGTGTTAACTTGAGCACTGCTTATCATCCACAAACGGATGGACAAAGCGAGCGTACCATTCAAACCCTAGAGGATATAAACATGCATCCTAGACTTCGGTGGAAGTTGGGACACACATTTACCACTCATTGAGTTCTCCTACAACAATAGCTACCACAGCAGCATCGGATGTGCTCCATTTGAAGCACTTTATGGTAGAAAATGTCGGTCTCCAATTTGTTGGACCGAAGTGGGAGACAACAGAATAATTGGGCTTGAACTTATTCAGGAAACTACTAATAAGATTGCCCAGATACAGCAGAGACTTCAAGCAACACGTAGCCGCCAGAAGAGTTACGTCGACAAAAGGCGTAAGCCTTTGGAATTCGAAGTGGGTGACCGAGTTATGTTGAAAGTGTCCTCATGGAAAGGCGTAGTTCGTTTTGGGGCTAAAGGCAAGCTAGCACCGAGGTATGTCGGACCGTTTGAGATTACTCAACGCATAGGTCCTGTGGCATACAGACTCAGACTCCCTGATGAACTCAGCGGAGTACACGATGTGTTTCACGTATCAAATCTCAAGAAGTGCTTAGCAGACGAGTCATTGATCATACCATCGGAGGAAATACAAGTCGATGAACAACTACATTTTATTGAAGAACCTGTAGAGATTATGGAACGTGAAGTTAAGAAACTGAAACGTAGCCGTATCCCTATTGTGAAGGTTCTATGGAACTCCAAGCGTGGACCCGAATTTACTTGGGAGCGCGAGGAAAACATGAAAGCCAAGTATCCCCACTTGTTCGAGAAATAAAGCCCGACCTTTATGCTTAAATTTCGGGACGAAATTTCTTTAACAAGGGGAGACTGTGACAACTAGTACCTGACCGGCCGGCAAGTCCGTACGGTGCGTGTACTTTCTACAGTAACTATGTGTACGTAGATGTGATTGTAAACAGTGTTTGTGTTAACAGATTCTTAAATACAAGAAATCGTTGTACGTATTTTCGTGTAAACTTAGATACATTAAGTACAACGTACATTTGATACTTTAGTTGTGTGTATTTAAGTGAAAACTTAAGTACAATTAACACAACAGATCAGGAGAAACAACAGTGTTCAAGTAAACAACAGATTCAAATCGGTTGCGATCTGATGTCCATAGATGACAGGAATCAGATGGCCGACAATTCAATGTGAAAACAATGTGATATCAGGATGTTTAGTTGAGTCCGACAGTGAGGAAACACAATTCAAACAATATTGCAGTGTCGTTTCAGAATAACGAACTGACAGTGTGTTTGCGTGGGTGACGATTCACACAAACATATCTGTGAGTTTAACGTTATGAAATGATGACTGGAAAGTAGAAAACAAAATTCGGAAAGCAAAACCATCGTCGTGTTCGTTCGAATGACGATTCGAACGAATACGCGCGATGGTGACGCGATTCGACGAAACAAAACGAAACACGACACAAAACGATTATAATTTTAATAAAATAAAATATTTAACATTTTTACAATTTTGAAACTCATCAAATTAATTAAAATAACCTTTTTATTTATTTATTTTAAATTACGCGTAAAAATCCGGATACGCGACAAAAATGCGAACCGAGAGACCGAAACGGACCCGAACACCCCGCGTAATATAAAAACCCTAAATGACTCCTATTTCTTCATTTAATCATCTCCCACTCTCTCTCTATCCAAGATTTCCGGCCACCATTATTCCACCACCACAAACCACCTTCAATCGATCATAACTCCTTCATTTCTTAACGAAAATCGGTGATTCTTGTGCCCACGCGTAGCTCTTGAAGCCCTCTACACGAAAGTACAACCGATCTGAAGTTTTGTCCACTAAAATCGAAGGTATAATGCTGTGAAAGTTCATGAAAATAGGGTTTTTGGTATCTTTGTACAAACCACACATCTAAACCGGTCTAAAACCTTCCTACTCCCACACTTGGCATCACGATCGATCAATCTGGGTTACACAGCACCAAGGATACTACTGGACCGAGGGTTTGAGCTGGGAAGAAGGGCCGAGCATACAGGATCGTGGTTGTTGCTCAGGTGGCCGAACCCTTGGGCCACCGAACCTTGTGGTCATCAACATGCTGTGCGGCCCAATCCCTATGCCGAACCTTCTTGCTCTTCACATGGCTCCCGAACCCTTGGAGCCTCACGAACCTTCTCCCCATACCGACGAACCTTCTGCCAGATCACCACCGAACCCAACACCATGAGTGACACGAACCTGTTGATAATATCCCCACCGAACCATCGCTGTGTCCACATGGTCGAATTTTCCCCAACTTCACGAACCCTCCATGATTCACGAACCAGTAATATTCAAGCGAACCCTAGTGACTAGACCTTGAAGCAACGAACCCATGCATCTCATCCTCGACCACCGAACCTTCATGCAGCCTGAGCGAACCTTTCCTATTCGCGAACCCACAGGGTCAACCGAACCTTGTTCTTTTCGTCGAACTCTGGCAACCTCAACGAACCTGGATAGGTGGTAATCGGGCGAACCTTGGCATGAACCATGAACCTGGAAGGAGATGGCCATTAGGTTCGCTGCCCTGAGTGGCCGAACCCTGGGTTATACAGCTGCCACACTTGTGGGTTCGAACAACAATATGTAATTCCTCCTTGGCCTTAGCCCACGACCGCCTTAGGCCCAATTATGACACAACCGACCCAACACTCAATTTAGGTCCATGGGAGTTAACTAGGCCCAACAGAAAACTATTCTGTCAAGAAGCCACTAACCGGCCCATGTGCAAGGGGCCCAAACCCAACCAAAAGCTACAAAAGCCCAACCTTCCTTAACCAGCCCAACAACCCTTTGGCCCAAAATAAATCTGGTCCAATAAGACAAGTGACATGATTTAGCCCATTCTGGCCCTCAATCGGCCCACCTTTATACATTGTGGCCCACGGTTAAACACGAGGCTCCCGGGATTAACATTCGGCCCAATAATTTAAACGTAAACTAAGTCAAGACGAGTGGTTATTAATTGGCTAGGTAACAAATTGTTTTGGGTCTAACAAAACCAACACTTGAAATATCAAACTATAAACCTAAATCATGCTTAGGTTGAATGGCAAAGTTATGGACTTAAAAACCATAAATTTTGATCAATATGATTGAATGTTTCAATTAGTGAATTCAAGTATTAGGTCAAACAAGTATATGGGGCCGAATGAAGACCGAGACCTATTATGGGCTAACCGACTACAAGGTTAACACATACACGCGCACAAATCTATGCAATCGATACTTATAAGATTACAATCGTATGAAATCAATACAGGATCGTGAAATCAACATTCAAGGAACAATCAAGAGCGCGTGTTTTCTTTATTTTAAGCTAAGTCAACCATACTACTACAAGGTGAGTTCATATGCCCCTTTTACTTTAATCTTTACTGATTTTAACTTTCGGGGCTGAGAAGCATGTTTACTTTTATTTATTTAAAAGTTTTGCTTAACATGATTATTTATACTTTGATTTAGATAATATTAAACTGTTTATTATCGCTTATCATTGTATGCATGCTTGTATGATCATGAGATAACAGGGAAACTCAAATGATTATGATAAAGTAATTTCATAACCAATGATACATTTGAATAACATAGTTGTGAGATTTTATCTTACAATGCTTAGTTATTCTACATGAGTAAACAGTGAAACAATTCGTATACAAACAACCAATGAGAACTATTACAGTGGAACATGATGACACTTCACAACACATAAATGATTAGAAGATAAAATATCTTCTTAATATCATTTCACATTATAATTGATAAAGTGTGATAAGTGAATCACTTATAACACTTAATCTACACCTTAAAAACATACTATGTGATAGTATGAATGCATTTGGGTATCCACCACCTGCGTCACTTAAGGGTACTAAGACATGTTCTTACTACGGCTTAACGATCACATGGTGAACATATGGATTTCAAGTGAATGATGATCATGATAACGAAACTTCATGAGGATTCTTATCATTCACACATGATTAACATAAAGTAATAAGACAAGTTCTTATTCGACTTTGTTAATCACACGAGAACAATCCCACATTGAGACTTTGGGATCACATGGATTACAGTAAATGATGATCATGATAACGTAACTTCATGGGATTCTTATCATTTACACATAATTAACATGATGTAATAAGACAAGCTCTTATTCGACTTTGTTAATCACACGAGAACAATCCCACATTGAGGCTTTGGGATCACATGGATTACAGTAAATGATGATCATGATAACATAAATTCATGGGATTCTTATCATTTACACATAATTAACAGAATGTAATAAGACAAGTTCTTATTCAACCTTGTTAATCGCATGAGGACAATCCTACATGGAGGCTTTGGGATCACACGGCGGGATAGAGGTGAATGGAATGCATTGTAATCTGATTACGTGAGGATTACATTGGATTTCATTTGGGCTCTATACGTTGCATTGAGATTACATTACAATCAGTTAACTAACACTTTTAATATTTAAAAGTGAAACAACAGTTAACCCCACAATCTATAGAATAATACAAGGAATAGATTTAATAAATCTAATATCCTTAACACATATATTGATTATCAATACTCCGGTTTGATAATTACAACGCCATCATTTTATTATTCTATACATGAGAACACAGGTGATCAAGAATGAGATACACATGGGAATTGAGAATGGAAATCAATAGTTGTATCACAAGTAGTGTGGAGTTCTAGTGGTGTTGTGGTGGATGTTGGCTAGGGCTTAGTTCCCTTACATATGCCCTATATATAAGCAACACTACTAGGATGACATAGTACTTATGACTATAACTATTGA
This sequence comes from Mikania micrantha, assembly GCA_009363875.1. NCBI lineage: Eukaryota > Viridiplantae > Streptophyta > Magnoliopsida > Asterales > Asteraceae > Mikania > Mikania micrantha. The sequence continues at coordinate 54,805,999 of CM018692.1, forward strand.
GGAGCCATTGGGTGAACAAGTGAAACAGATAATCATACAAGTAACAATTTTATCATGGTGAATGTGCACGTGAATGAATCAAGGTTTTACATTAACTTACTTATGAACTCACCAACCTAGTGTTGACTTTGTTTAAATACATGTTTCTCAGGTGATGAACAGGTGTAGATACATACATGCAAGGATTTAGCTAGTGGACTTTTAGAAGACCTAGCTTTATTTTGTGTTGCATGCTTTTGGGAACAAGAACATGAATCATCTTTTGTATATCTTGTACATATACAAGATATAGTTACATTGATTCTTTTTGATAGATTTACTTGATTAAATTATGAACGATACTGTGTAATTAAATCTTGTAATTCTATATCATGGATGTGTTAGAAATTCTCATTTATTTATCATGTGCTATGTAAACAATCTGATCATTCGATTATCACTCATGATATCGCGCCCCGGGAACCTTCCGCCCGACGGGAAAACACGATCCGTTCCCGCCGGCCTGGGGTGTGACACGATGAAGATGAGGAAGATTCTGATGAGGAGAAGGTGGATTATGATAGTACGGATGATGATGATTATTCTGGTGATGATGATGGTGCTGGGAGTGGCTCTGCAAGTTCCTCTAGTTCAGGAGAACAGTCCCCACCCACCGAGATCAGAACCAAGACCAGGCATGATAGAGCTTCCAAGCCGCCTCAGAATCAAGCAGAAGAGCCTAAGGTCACTGAAGAGGTTGATGCTATGCCTGTGAGACGTCTTTTGGACGAAAAGTTGACGATGATACTAGATGCTCAAGGCATTATTCAGCACTCTATCAGCTATGTTAAAGAAGAAGGCGAGAACATCGACTGCCTCACCAAAGAACAGATTGCCGAATTATTTACGTTGAATCATGACGAGATGGTCTTGGATGATTCCGCTGTTCCCATTTCTGATCTTCCTACTCCAGAAGCATTTGATGATATTGATGAGGTGATTCTAGAAGACATTACTGAAAAAGAAAGCACAAAGTACACTTTAGCTGAAGAGGAGCTGCCTACATTTTCTGATCTTTTTGGTCTACATACTGAGGAGGAATTGAAAAGAAAGACAGGCGAGAAGGTTAGGCAGTGAGTCTTCTGCAGAAGACATTCAAAAGAGGAAGGAAGAATGGGTAGCATACTGGGAGGTGCTGAAAAAGGAAAGTGTTCCACCTATGCCAACTCCGCACACCAAAGTATACAGGACCAAAGGATATACATTTGGCGGTCATATTCAGATTTTGGCATATTTTCATGACTTGCGCTGTTATGCAGTGAAGAGAGACAAAGGGATCCAGAACTTCCGTTTACCTCACGACTTCAAAACGTTGCTGGGATTTGAGTTGTACTGTGAGGATTCGGGGATGTCGTCCTGGTTTGCGAGGCAAATCCAGTTCGAGTATAGGAAAAGATGGGTAAACTTCAAGCCACAGCAACCGGAAAGGTACTATCTACCAGAAATCGACGCCAACTCCAGGAAGCATAAAGTTATCCTGAAGTGGCTACCTCCAAATGTCATGAAGAAGATTCCATTACGGAAGATTTGTCAAGACTTTTCATACATCTTCCGATGGCGGTATTATGACGGGAGAACTGCTGAAGCTATGATTGTACTGTGCAAAGAAGATACATGGGATACCGTTTGTTTTTTTGATCCTATGTGGCTAACAAATCTGTCATCTGAAGACGTGAAGAAAATATACAGATGTTAGATATTCTTTGATGTTGGAGACAAGGAGCAGGCTCTACAGTTTATGAGAGTCATCCGGATATGCTTCGCGTTTGATATTCATGCTGGCTCTGACTGGAAAGCTCTTTCACAGAAATTTTTGAAGACTAGTACTGACAAGTAAAGAACTAGGTCCAAGGGGGAGTTTGTTGGTGCATGTAATGTCCCTAGTTATATGTTTTGTATGTCTTTGATTGTATAAATTTTATATCAGTAATGAAATCGGCTATTCTGTATTGTTCGTTTATGTTTATTTGAGTTTAATGTGTTTAACCATAGTTGACTTTGACTTTATCTATGATACAGACCCATTCGTGCGAATGGTACCTACTAATGAGTCCATTTGCACGAATGAACGACTAGCGAATGACTGAGGCGAACGAATGAGTCACTCGCATGACTCATTCGGTTGACCAGCTTATTCGGTTGAGCCATTCGCCCGAATGAGTGTTTCGCACAATTCATTCGGCCGAATGAGTTCAGCCAATATATAGACCTACAAACAGAATGTTTTACATAACTTCTCTGACCCCTAAACATTCCCTGTCATACTCCTAGGGTTTTGAGACTCCATCCCATCTCCAACTTTGTTTCTCACCCCGTGGTGTTCGATTTCGATAAAAACGTTGAATCCGCATCATCGGATTGCCGCGGGGCTTGGTGATTTCGATTGGATAACCCTTGAATAGGAGTCCGCACTATTCAAGGCCCTGCTGAGCTAAATCCGCAAGGAACCGATTGGTTTCCAAGGGTTTCATAGGTCCTACACATATTCAGCTATATCCTTCTTCATTCCAGGCCACCAGTACAAGACTCTAAGATCTTGGTACATTTTATCAACACCCGTATGGATTGAGTAACTGTACTTATGTGCTTCATCCATAATTATCCTCTTAAGATCATCTCTGTTCAGTATCCACAATCGATCCAAATAATACATCAACCCATCATCCTTAGTTTCTAGTTGTAATTCAGTCCCACACGATATCTCATCATGCAGGCTACCCTGAGCCAATGAGGTTTGTTGGGCTACCAGAATATCATTATGGAGATTAGTGTACACTCGGACATTATGGATTTGAACATGACTCTTGCGACTAAGCGCATCTGCTACTACATTCGCTTTACCAGGATGGTAGTGAATTTCACAGTCATAATCATTCAACAGTTCAACACATCTCCGTTGTCTCATATGAAGTTCCTTCTGGTTAAGAATACGCTGCAAACTCTTGAGATCTGTAAAGACTACTCACGTAATGCCATAAAGATAATGTCTCCATGTCTTTAAAGTAAACACGACTGCACCAAGTTCCAAGTCGTGTGTAGTGTAATTCTTCTCTTGAATTTTCAACTGCCTTGATGCATATGCCACAACTTTTTCGTCTTGCATGAGAACACAACCGAGATGTTGGTTGGACGCGTGATAGTAAACCACAAAATTATCATTTCCATCAGGCAGTGTCAAGACAGGACCATCACAGAGTTTCTGATTCAACGTCTGAAATGCCTCTTCTTGCTTTGGTCACCACTCATTAGGCCTATTCTATTGAGTCAAGGAAGTGAGGGGAACAACAATCCTGGAGAAGTTCGAAATAAATCGCCGATAGTAACCGTCTAGTCCAAGGAATGAACGAATCTCCGTTGGTGTCTTCGGTATACTCCAATTCCTCACAGCTTCAATCTTTGCAGGATCCACATTAATGCCCTTTTCATGGACTATGTGTCCCAAAAATTGAACATCATTAATCCAAAATTCACACTTGGAGAATCTGGCATACAGTTGTTCTTTTCTTAGGATCTCCAGAATCAACTTAAGGTGTTGCTCGTGTTCTTCTTTGCTCTTAGAGTATATCAAAATATCATCTATGAATACACTGACAAATTTATCCAAGTATGGCCTGCAAACATGGTTCATGAGATCCTTGAAAACCGCTGGTGCATTGGTAAGGACGAGGGCATTACCAGAAACTCGTAATGGCCATATCTTGTTCTAAAAGTCGTCTTGGGAATATCATCATCATGTACACGAAGATGATGATTCCCAGACCTGAGATCAATCTTCAAAAACCATGCCGAGCCTTGAAGTTGATCGAAAAGATCATCGATGTGCGGCAGAGGGTATCGATTCTTAATTGTGAGCTTGTTCAATTCGCGGTAGTCTATGAACATTCGGAATGACCCGTCCTTCTTTCTAACAAATGGGACCGGTGCACACCATGGTGAATGGCTCGGACGAATGAATTCCTTCTCGGACAGTTCTTGTATTTGGCTCACCTATTCTTGTAACTCCGAAGGCGTAAGTCTGTAAGGAGCTTTGGCGACTGGTTTCGCACCAGCTACTAAGTTAATTCGAAATTCTACTTGACGCTTTGGTGGAATGCCCGCAAATTCATCTGGAAATACTTCAGGAAAATCCCTTATCACAGGAACATCTTCAATGTTCTTTCCGTTCTCCTTTTTCTCCACGACGTGTGCTAAAAACGCTATGCATTTTTTCCTAAGATACTTATGGGCTTTGGTAAAGGACATCCGCATTAGACCTTTACTAGGAGTTTCCCCGAAAACACTTAGAATTTCACCCGAAGGTATGGGAATACAAATATATTTCTCATGACTAATAATTTCCTCTTTATAGGTGGGCTAACCAATCCATGCATATGATAACATCAAAGATACCAAGATGCATAGGTATAAGATCAATTGGGAAAATGTGATCTTTTAAGTTCACAGTACATCCAATAATAATAATGTTAATATCAATAGTATTACCGTCAGCCAACTCTATGTTAAACGGTTTGTCTAATTTAGTACGTGTTCTACCAAGCATATATTCAAAATCATATTAAACAAAACTCCTATCAGCATCATAATCAAATAAGATAGACGCATAAGAGTTATTAATCAGAAACGTACCATTGACGACATCCTGGTTGGCTTGAGCTGCTGGAGCATTCAGTTGAAAAGCTCTGCCTCTTGCTATCCTTTGGTTATTCCCAGTCAATCTGGGGCACTGATTTCAGAAATGACCCACATTACCACACTCATAACACGCTCTTGTCTGTGCATGTACTTGGCGAATGGGTACAGCTTTGTAACATCCGTAAATATGATAAAAACAATAATGAAATAATAAAGATTAATATTAAGATAGTTATTTTATTAATATGGGATAATGTGTTTTGCCATGCTCGGTAGGGGAGTAAAGCAGAGGGTAAATGCAAAAGTGAAAATGTTAAAGTTAAAGTGATGGGATTTATCACTATGGCCATATTTCTATATATAGAAAAGATTCCAAAACATGTGAATTGTTGTAAAAGGAAATGGGCACCGTATGGGTAGGTAGTACACAAACAATTAAAAACAAATCAAACTAAACAGTAAAAGGATAAGATTTGGTGGCAAAAGAGTAAATAAATAATATGCTATTTCGGGTAGTAAGGAAAATCACGCGGATCCTTAGTTGATCGTTTGATTTTTAAAATTAGTATAAAAAGGGGAGCCACCACCCTTCTCCTGCATTCACAACCAACCAAAAAACACATAGTTCAATAACACCCTTCCGGTGGAATAGAGAACAGAGAAAACCCTGTTTTTCTTCAAGAACGAAAGCAGTGATGGAGCTTCCGACGTCTCTGATCAAGAGAAATTTTTATCTCATGTCAAAGTCTCTTCTTGAACTCCCAAGATTCCGCTTCTGGGCAGGTAGAAACCCAAACTTGAACCCGCATTTTTGTCCTTGGCGACAGGAATAGGGGATTGTTATTGCATGTCAGGAATTCCGGCACCCTAGCAACTATGACACCGCAGGAAATTGCGGGGTCATTCCTTAACCTTATGTTTGCATCCATACCCTGCAATCAAGGTTGAGGAATTCTTATTGCATGTCACATCTGTTTTAAGTTTCGATCCTCTCAATAGGAGAAGATAACGGTGATTTAGGAAACCTGAAGTATTAAAGGGAAAACCTTTATCTAAATAGGAGATAGTGACAGGGGGCGGAAAGAAATGGTACCAAGATACTGGTTTCGGTCTGCTAAATTGGACCGAATAATTTTGGAGCAACCTTAGGAGTTGTGTCGAAATCCAGCTGCTAGACTGGTGGACCGTACCAGTAAACCGGTGTTTTATTTTAAGAAAAGTTTTGGAAGAGAAAACCAAAAAGGGCTTATTTCGTATAAATTGGGGATTTTGCAGAATTGATGATCTTGGAAGAAAATGCACAAATTCTATGAATATATATGTATGTTTTTTCAAGTAGATGTGTAATTTCTGTAAAAATGTAATTTTGGAATTATGGGGTGTTGTGACAGTGGATTTAGAAATTTGGAAATAAGATTTTTGTTATGAAATTATAAATTTTATAAAGAAAAAATAAATAATAATTTCTTAAGAATTTATTAGAAGATAAGACAGGTATAAATGAGCAACAAGGGACAATTGCAAACAGGAACGATATACTTGGTATCATCACAAAAAAATTCGCAAAAGAGATTCATGATAGAATGCATAGTTTATACTTAGAACAATTGCGAATGAGTAATCTGAAGTATTTGCGAACAAGTACTTAGTACCGGGTGCAATTACAGATGAATAATTCTGTACAATTGCGAACAAGTAGATCAGTATACTTAGAAGATTTGCGAATGATCATGAACCTTTGCGAATGAGTAAAACTGTACTTAGAGTAAATGAGAATAAGTAATCTTAAGCAATTGCGAACAAGTATATGATACTCATAATGTTTGCGCATGTGTAATTTAATAATTGCGAACATTTGTGAACTACTGTATATCATAGTATGCCTACGAATTAGTTACAAATGTTTACGTACAAACATAACTTTGCGAATGAACAAATTTATAAGTTAAGAATCTCTGCGAATGAACAAAACAATTGTAAATCTCTATAAAACATTAAATAATACTGTGAATGATATTATAGGTCCTTGATACTTGGTTGACGGATTAAAGAAGGTTAAATTAAGAGAACAACTCGGTGAGTTCTATTTCACTAATACTTTTAGCTGACACATAATTAAATATGATATTTTAATCATGTAAACTCTGTATTGGAATTGTGTATTATAGTTTATGCATTTAACTTATAAAGTCGAATGCTGTCGGTCTCATAGTGTTGAGATTTAACCTATTCGATCGGGGAGGAATAGCCCTGATAATGATGTCATTTATATAGGGGTTAGTTGATCAATTGACTGAAAGTGGCTGGTGACGACTGGCGTGGCAGAGGGTGAACGTGACCCTAAGACAGTGACTTACTTGAAATGTTGCTTAAATATACTCACAATATAACTATATGTGATATAAAGATAATTCAAGGTATCAAAAGGTAAACAACCATCAGACTCGCAAACTCAAAACGAATTTCATTTTCCACCTAACATGAAGCCAGAAGGATTAAACAATGTTTACACTTCGGTCGTCACATCCCTTCTATAATTCAACCTTATGTGAGAAACATACAACATGTCAAGCCAGATGGTAACTCTGGTTTTCAGTATATAGTCGTGGGTTTAGGATTCCATGAAAATCAGTGGGCCTTTATTCGACAACAACTCTTTCAAGAATTGATATCAACACATATACGTATAGATATGTTTTTGAATCCTACGACCCAGGATCCTATGATGTACTACGTAACACAATAAATTGGCGAGAGATAGCACTTGCTCCACCACAACTTGGATGCTCATGCCTCACACACGCTTAGTTATTGCTCAAATATTTGGTCTAATTGTTCTCCTTATTAGTAATCCAGATGCTTAAACAATTTTCTCTTTGTGGATATTTGTTAATGGTTTAATGCGACATAACGTCGTATACGTAGTTCCTCTTGGCGTCTATTCCAAAAATATTACATTACAAGAAGATTATCCAATGTCAATAGTAAATCCCATATGGAAACGTTACCGAAATGATGCCGCATCCGACTGGGAGTTCATATATCATGACAAACTTCAAGAATTTCGAAAAGTTATAGAAACAATGAAGCTGGTCGATTACGTTGATGTGTAAATGTAAAAAAATATTTTAAATGTACTAAAATAAATTTTATTGGGTTATTTGAAAAATATTCAAAATTTGAACAGTACGGGCTGTACTGTTCATCGAATATATTCCCTTTTTCTAATTTCAATTTTTACATTTACCAAACACACTCACATACGGTTTCTCTCATATAGATTTATACATCCAGTCTAGATATTCGCGTTTTCGACACCAGGTATGTGTTTATCTTCGTATACCATTAGATTAGGAGTATTATTTGTTAAATAACGCTCTAAGATCGTTTTTTTTACTGATTTGGGTTTCGAACGAAGAATAGTACGAGCCGTATAATGCTATACGGGCCATACTGTTAATCAAATATTTAACCACTGTTCTAGATGAGGAAGACGATGGAACGGACTGGTTTGGGTGAGATGCGCCATACTAGGGTTAGACAGCCAAATTTAGTGAGAGGGGCCTTGTTGGAAAATAAGGACTGATGAGCAAAACCACTGAAGCCAGAACTAATGAATAAAACCGCGAATTGACCAACCGCGGATACTTCTCTTCCGAATACTTTCCCTTCCGACTGCAGAACTACTGAACTTCAACATCGGAAGCTCAACAGCGAAAGATTAGCTAAAAGGAACTATCTCAGACCTTCTCTCTTCGGAAGACAATAGGTGACCTTGATCCCTTCGGAAGACAACCAATGCTTTGGAAGAAAATTTCTAATTAAATAATAACCACTGATTAATCAACATCCGTTGAACTTCTTCCAAAAGAATAACCACTGTACTTCTACACAACTATCTCTACCTCGGAAGAACGGAAGACTTCTGAAGACTTTTAAAAATTCTTGTTTCCGTTGTTGTTGACTTTGTATTAGTTTACTATTCTGATGATTCAGTGTCTGTAACAGTGTCAGCTATTTGTCTTATTAGTTCTTGTGTTGTAACATTGAATGTTGGGTATTTAAGTCCCAATATTCTCTCTTTCTAGCAAAAACTAAACAACCAAAAATTACTAAGTGCTAAACTTTAGAAGGAGCTAATACCAAAGCTTTGACCATGTGTCTAAATTCTTCGTTCCTAGTTAAATAGCCTCTCCGTGAGTTTCAACAGGCCCTCTTGGTCAGTACAGCCCCTACTGTGAAATGGTCTGGTTTGGGCAAGATGGCCAAGTTAAGTGAGATGGGTCCTCTTGGGCAATACGACCCGTATAGTGAGACGGCCTGGTTTGGGTAATAACGACCTAATTTCTTTGAGACGGGCTGCTTTTGGGTGAGATGGCCAAGGGAAGTACGGGTCGTATTAAAAAATTTTTATTACATTCTTAACTCGGTTTTCTTTTGCAGTGATTATTCATAGATATAGACTATGAGATGTGGGCTTCTCAGCAGGACGACGATATAGTCTTTGACGATGAGGCTGCAAAGCTCCCGCATCACGAGTGGCTGAAGTGCGAGCCTGGAACCGCTCCCGCTATTTGGTGTCGTTGTCTGCTGCGTGTGGTTGTCGGAGCCCAACGTAGCATAGACTGGGCGGTGCTGGCTAAGTTCGGTCAGTTCGAGCGAGCCAGGGCCATGTTAGGCAAGGACACACCCTGGACTTGCTTGTTTTATATAGCGGATCTGCCCACTTACAAGCTCCTTACTGTAGAGTGTCTATCGAAATTTCATTTCGAGCTCATCAGGCGACAGTGGTTGAGCAGTAGGAAGAGGAGCCGTAGCCAGACATCGAGTTCTTGACTTGCAGTCAACACTTTGAGACGTCGATTGGGAGGTTGGCCATGCTACTGGGCATCTACTACGAGCCGGAGATCATTACGGATGCCATCACACATTGCCTAAAGTAGGGAGAGGATGGGGTGATAAGGGCGTGGTGATCTCAGATCTCTACGGCCCAGTTTCGTAGCCACAAGGTCTGCGCATTGACGATTCGAGACCCTCTTATCCGGTACATCCACAGGTGCATCATGACGACCATATCTGCACGTGGGCAAAGTTACAAGTTGTGACACCCGGCAATTTCAGGTAAATTGCAACTCTTACTTCCTTTACATTTCACATTCATACTTGTTGCATTTCATTTAATTTTGTTAATTAGATGAGTTGAACACAAACGACTACGAAACGATAGTTCGAGGAACTATCGAATCGTACATTGCATGGCACATTGGTTTTGGAAACCAAGTGTGGCAAACACAACGCTAGCACAAGACAATAATTCGAGGAGTTATTGAATTATGCATTACACGTTGATTAGGATTAATCAAGCGTGCAAACACTTCGTTATACACGAACACAAACTATCAAAGATAATTCGAGGAATTATCGAAACACACACGAGTCTCACGAATGTTGGTGATCAATCAAACTTATGTGCTACATGTATTTGTGTGCTTGAACGAGCATTAGATGCTTTGGATAAATGTTAGGAATCGAGTACGAGCGAAATCGTATCAACGCAATCGAAAAACAAGGAAGTGGACTCATCGCGGTACGCGATGGTCCCTCGGCGAAAGGCTTCGCGGTACGCGAAGCAAACCGGGAGTCGAGACTCCCGAATCCTATCGCGGTACGCGATGAAAACTTTTGATCGGCCTCCGCGGTACGCGAAGGCCATGCAGATCGAAAATTTTATAAAAAGCCAACCTAGCTCATTTGTTCGGCTTTCCCTCATCTTGTTCGAACTTTCACTTATCCTCTCGACCAAATACACTGAAACCAGACCTTCAAGTCTCTAGAATCACCATTGGGAGCTATCCTTGGAGTGTGGAAGCCATTGAAGCACAAGGAAGGCGTTGAGGATCGTCCACAAGCTTGGAACAGCCTTCGAATCAGTGGATCGTCATCATCAGGAGCTACTCAACATAAATCCTAGCTGCTAAGGTAGTCTTACATGCTTATTAGTTGATAGATTGTACATACAAGGGTTAAAAACCCAAATGCAACTCCGTTAAATCATTGTGCTTGAATGTGTTGGTGATTCGTTGTTTAGATATCATGGATTTACTGATTTTAGTGTTTAGTAATGTTAGAATCGAGTTTTGGTAAGGTTAGGTTTGATTTGATGATGTTTTGGTGCACTTGCCATAAAAGGAAACTTTTATGTTGCAAGTCTTGGAATGGTGATGATCTAGACATGTTAGACATGTCTAGATGTTGTTAAAAGTATATTGGAGTCTTTAGAAACACATTGGGACATTTGATTTTGTCAAAAACTTGGTTTTATAGAAACTTACTATAAATGGAAACTTTTAAAAATCAAAAGAGGACTTTTGATGTTTTAAAACGTTTTGATGAACTTTCAGCATTGGAATATGCTTAGAAATGATTTTTAACATATTTAGAAACTTCGTTTTGTGAAAACGAGCTTTTAAACGAATACTTTCCAAATAAGGAAACTTTATTTGGGCAAAACGGCGTATATGATGATTTATGCGCCGACGATGTGTTTTAAATGATAAAACATGATTTTATAAACATATTGGAAGTTATTAGTTTTATGAAATGGAATTTCATAACCACACTTCCTTAAATTGGAAACTTTCTAAAAATGGTAACTTATGTGATTAGAGTCATAGGATGCGTTTTGGTGTCTTATGTGCATTGAGGCACGTAAACACAACAATCGTGTCACCAACGATTCGTCTAGACAACACAAGCCAACACACACACTCGGTTGAGCACACCGACACTTGGAGTTGTATGGGATACAACACACCACAAAACACATACTTACACCTATATGGTTATAGGTGCGTACTAGCAGGTGCTAGCATTCGCAGACGCGAACACATACACACCGGGACTGCTGTAACAGGTGAGTTCACGGCCCCGTTTTACATCTTCTACCTATGGGGGAGAAAACATTGCATACAAACTACTTTTGAACAACTTACACATTTTTGGTTTCTTTTGTACATGCTAATATCGTATATGCATATGTGTGGCATTCATCCACAAAACTGATAAGTCCTCATTAAACACACCTCGAACCGTTAATAGCGCGTTGCGCTTAGCGTGGTAATTCTGAATAGTACTATTTGGGCCTGACAAGCCCCACTGTTGCGAGCCGTATGGCCACCCCGACTGGAGGTCGGAACAGTGCATAATTGACCAAACAACATTGGCCATATCTTGGATGGATATGGCGGGAGGCAGCATGTTAGCTTCGGTTGCGAACCCGCATATGATATAAAACATATTGACTAGCTATCAATTGATATTGCATTGTATTGAAAAGTAGATCTGCTTACACTTACTTTAAACATTTTGATGTTTACTGTTGATTTCAAACCTGTGCTCTCACCAACCTTTGTGTTGACCTTTTACTCGCATGTTTTCTCAGGTAACTAAGGCACGCGCACAAGGACTAGGATGGAGTCCATGCATCTACTGTAGTGTCTTAGGCCATTTGATAATATTTAAACATTGATCGTGTTACTTTTGTATTATCAAACCATCTTTAATCGCTTCCGTAACATTAAACTCGTGTTGTTTTGAAAACTGTTTTAAGTTAATGCTTCCGCTACCTATGAATGTTAAACTGTTTTGTTAACTTATATTTTACTTCCGCAACTCTGATTTTACAAACTGTTTTATCCAAGTCATTGGACGTATGTATGAAACTAGACATATAGGTCTCGAATGTTGTGTGACCGGAGACTGCGATCCTGACAATCTGCCGCCGTTCGCGCCCCGGAAGGGTCGGGATTTCTCGGGGTGCGACAGATTGGTATCAGAGACTCCGGTTATTGCGAATTAGGTTTGCATTTAGTGAACTTAGTCTATAACCACTAGTCTCCACACAACACTTAGTGCTTAGTATTGCAATACTTGCACACATGTCACATCTTTTATGCGTTACGTTCATCACCGCACGTGACTGCCCATGATGGGGAGAATCGAAAGCTCTATATGTTCTTAACAATACCCACCGCACACACTACATTAGTCACTAGTCAAACACTAACACGTATTCTCGCTATGAAGATCATGGCTGGAAGACGTGGAGGACGTAGGAATGCAGGCGGACGTGGAAACATCAACCTGACTCAAGCTGAGTTGAACGCCCTCATCAACGAGCGAGTTGAGGAGGTACTTGCTGCACGGGAAGCTGCCCGTAATCAAAACCCACTGAACCAAGGTGATGAATCTGTTCATATTCACCTTGCATCACAATCACTTGTTTCCAATTCAACACATTTACCCGATACTTACCCAACTCTACTCTTTGCATATCTCAGGAGCAAATCCTAACCCACCTCTCTGCACATTCAAGATGTTCCTAGATTGCAAACCCCATTCATTCAGCGGTATTGAGGGAGCCGTTGGGCTGTTACGCTGGATCGAAAAGGCAGAATCGGCCTTTGCTATGAGCAACTGCAGGAACGAGGACAGGGTCAAGTTCGCTGCAGGGACATTCGAGGGGGCTGCCCTCACTTGGTGGAATGCCAACGTTCAGAACCTAGGGCTTGATGAAGCCAACGCTCTGCCTTGGGATAACTTTAAGCAAATGTTGAACCGCGAGTACTGCCCTCGTGGTGAGGTGCAGAAACTCGAGACTGAGTTCAGGAACCACAAGATGATTGGTTCCGAGGTAGAGGCCTACACTGCCAGTTCTTATGAGCTGGCAAACCTGTGCCCGGAAATGGCAAACCCACCTTTCAAGCACATAGAGAAGTACATTGAGGGATTACCACCTCAAATTCAGGGCATGGTACTTTCTGCTGACCCCATCACCATGCAACAAACAGTGCGACTAACTCACAAGCTTACCGATTCAGCTGTCGCACAAGGACTCTTGCCACCTTGTGGTGCTGTGACCACAACTAACGACAAGGGCAAACGAAAGTGGGATGACACCCTGAACAAGACTTCCACTCTTCAACCACCACCATAGCAACGTAAGTTTGGATCAACCCAAGCTTATGCCCCACCCATCCCAACCACCCAGAACCAAGGAGGTTATGCTGGGAAACACCCTAAATGCCACAAGTGCAACTTCCACCATGCGCAGGGTCAGTGTGGCCGCTTTCAATGCCAGCGCTGTGAAAAAGGGGGACATGCAGCTAAAGATTGCAGGGGTGAACTACTTGCAAAGACCCCACAACCCCAACAACAACAACAGCTTGAAGCACCGAAGGGTTGCTTCGAATGTGGGAAACCAGGGCACTTCAAGAAGGATTGCCCACATCTGAAAAACAACAACAACAACCAACAGAACAACAATAATGGGAACAATGGCACGAGGGGACGAACCTTCGTGATTGGGGCCAAGGAGGCCAGGAGGGATCCCAACCTTGCAACCGGTACGTATCTCTTGAACGATAATTATGCTTCTGTATTGTTTGATACTGGAGCTGAGAAAAGCTTTATATCTAAGGACATTAATGAGATACTTGCCATTACCCCAACGCCCTTAGAGTTTGAGTATACAGTAGAACTAGCTGATGGTAAATTAATTGCGACTAAGCACATTCTGAAAGAATGCACGTTAGAGCTAGCAGGCCATACATTTAAGATTGACCTCACGCCGGTTACACTAGGCAGTTTTGATGTTGTAGTGGGCATGGATTGGTTGTCCGAAAACCAGGCTGAAATCATTTGCCACGACCTGGTTGTGCGCATACCTCTCCCTGGCGGAGAAACTCTAGATATCAAGGGCGAAAGGAGTGACACTCCTCTGAACATCATCTCGTGCATGAAAGCTCACAAATGCTTACGAAAAGGATACACAGCTATTCTGGCGCTTATCACCGACAAGACTGAAGAGGAGAAGAAAATAGAAGACATCCTAGTCGTGTGCGACTATCCTGACGTATTCCCTGAGGATCTACCAGGACTACCACCACCTCGACAAGTGGAGTTCCGCATAGACCTTGTGCAGGGAGCAGCGCCTATTGCACGAGCACCATATCGACTTGCGCCTTCGGAGATGCAGGAACTGTCCAATCAACTGCAAGAGTTGCTGGACAAGGGTTTCATTAGACCAAGCTTCTCACCCTGGGGAGCTCCGGTCTTGTTCGTAAAGAAGAAGGATGGCACCTTCCGTATGTGCATTGACTATCGGGAATTGAACAAAGTAACAATCAAGAACCGTTACCCATTACCTCGCATCGATGATCTGTTCGATCAACTACAAGGATCAAGTTACTACTCTAAGATCAATCTGCGATCTGGGTACCATCAGTTGAGAATTCAGGAGGAAGATATACCCAAGACTGCTTTCCGCACTCGGTATGGCCATTATGAGTTTTTGGTTATGCCGTTTGGGCTGACAAACGCACCCGCAGTATTCATGGACCTCATGAATAGAGTGTGCAAACCATACCTTGACAAGTTCGTCATTGTCTTCATAGATGACATTCTCATCTACTCCAAAACCCAGGAGGAACACAAAGAGCATCTTCAATTGGCTCTTGAACTGCTACGGAAAGAGAAGCTGTACGCTAAACTCTCAAAATGCGACTTTTGGATCCGAGAAGTCCAATTTTTGGGACATGTTGTGAATGAACAAGGGATTCATGTGGATAAGTCTAAGATAGAGGCAATCAAGAACTGGGAAGCACCAAAGACCCCAACTGAGGTGCGACAATTCCTAGGCTTGGCAGGCTATTATCGACGGTTTATCGAAGGATTTTCAAAGATAGCACAACCCCTTACAGCTTTAACCCATAAGGACAAGAAGTATCTCTGGACTGACAAACAGGAGGATGCATTTCAACTTCTCAAGCAGAAGCTCTGTAGTGCACCTATCTTATCTCTTCCTGATGGAACGGATGACTTCGTAGTATATTGCGACGCCTCGATACAAGGACTCGGCTGTGTGCTGATGCAGCGAGAAAACGTGATCGCATATGCTTCTCGGCAACTGAAAGTCCACGAGAAGAACTACACCACCCACGACTTGGAACTTGGAGCCGTGGTATTTGCACTCAAGATCTGGAGGCACTACCTGTATGGTACAAAGTGTACGATATACACTGATCATAAGAGTCTCCAACACATATTCGAGCAGAAGGAACTGAACATGCGATAGCGTCGCTGGCTCGAACTCCTAAACGACTACAAGTGTGCTATCAAGTATCACCTGGGGAAGGCCAATGTGGTGGCCGATGCTCTAAGCCGGAAAAACACTTCGAAACCCAAGAGGGTACGAGCTTTACAGCTCACAATCCTTCCCAACCTCCCTGAACAGATACGTAATGCCCAGGTGGAGGCACTGAAACCTGAAAATTTAGCGGCTGAATCACTAAGGGGAATGGAACAACAACTTACGGAAAAAGCCGATGGCTTACTTTATTTCATGGAACGCATCTGGGTTCCACGTCACGGAAACCTACGAGACCTTGTGATGGACGAGGCTCACAAATCCCGATATTCCATTCACCCTGGATCTGATAAGATGTATCACGATCTGAAGGTACTTTACTGGTGGCCACACATGAAAGCCGACATCGCCACCTACGTGGGCAAGTGCTTGACTTGTGCCAAAGTCAAGATCGAGTACCAGAAACCCTCTGGATTACTCACACAACCCGAGATCCCCATGTGGAAATGGGAACAAATATCCATGGATTTCATCACCAAATTACCCCGTACTCCTAGTGGATGTGACACTATCTGGGTAATTGTGGACCGACTGACTAAGTCAGCACATTTCCTTGCGATCAAGGAGAATGACAAAATGGAAAGGCTAGCCAGAATCTATGTCAAGGAAGTAGTCACGCGACATGGAGTGCCGATCTCCATTATTTCAGATCGAGACGCCAGATTCACTTCTAACTTCTGGAGATCATTACAAAAGTCACTTGGCACACGGTTGGATATGAGTACAGCATACCACCCACAAACTGATGGCCAGAGTGAACGCACAATACAAACCCTAGAAGATATGCTACGAGCGTGCGTAGTAGACTTTGGTAACAGCTGGGAAACTCACCTGCCGTTGGTGGAGTTTTCCTACAACAACAGCTACCACACCAGCATCAAGGCAGCGCCTTTTGAGGCACTCTATGGCAGGAAATGCTGATCACCCATCTGCTGGGCGGAAGTGGGCGACAGTCAGCTCACTGGCTCGGAACTTGTACACGAAACGACGGAGAAAATCGTGCAAATCAGAAATCGCATGGCAGCAGCTCGTGATCGTCAAAAGAGCTACGCCGACAAACGCCGAAAGCCTTTGGAATTTCAGGTAGGAGACAAAGTCCTTCTAAAAGTTTCGCCATGGAAAGGCGTCATTCGTTTCGGTAAACGAGGCAAACTGAACCCACGGTATATTGGACCATTCGAGATCCTGAAAAGGATTGGTCCAGTGGCATACCAACTCAACTTACCAGCCGAACTCGACGGAGTTCACAATGTATTTCACGTCTCGAATCTGAAGAAATGTTTATCAGATGAGACACTTGTAGTTCCACTGGATGAGATCCAGGTGGATGAACAACTACGGTTCGTGGAAGAGCAGGCGGAAATCATGGACCGTGAGGTCAAACAACTCAAACAGAGTAAGATTCCTATTGTTAAAGTTCGATGGAAATCGAAACGTGGACCTGAATTCACGTGGGAATGTGAGGATCAGATGATGCGCAAATATCCCCATCTCTTCAAGCAAACAACGTCGAACGCCGACACCAACAAATAAATTTCGGGACGAAATTTCTTTCAACAAGGGGATGATGTGACAACCAGAAAATTTTTGTTTCTCAAACACTCTTGTTTCTCAAACGCTACCAACAACAACCAAATTTCGGGACGAAATTTCTTTCAACAAGGGGATGATGTGACACCCGGCAATTTCAGGTAAATTGCAACTCTTACTTCCTTTACATTTCACATTCATACTTGTTGCATTTCATTTAATTTTGTTAATTAGATGAGTTGAACACAAACGACTACGAAACGATAGTTCGAGGAACTATCGAATCGTACATTGCATGGCACATTGGTTTTGGAAACCAAGTGTGGCAAACACAACGCTAGCACAAGACAATAATTCGAGGAGTTATTGAATTATGCATTACACGTTGATTAGGATTAATCAAGCGTGCAAACACTTCGTTATACACGAACACAAACTATCAAAGATAATTCGAGGAATTATCGAAACACACACGAGTCTCACGAACGTTGGTGATCAATCAAACTTATGTGCTACATGTATTTGTGTGCTTGAACGAGCATTAGATGCTTTGGATAAATGTTAGGAATCGAGTACGAGCGAAATCGTATCAACGCAATCGAAAAACAAGGAAGTGGACTCATCGCGGTACGCGATGGTCCCTCGGCGAAAGGCTTCGCGGTACGCGAAGCAAACCGGGAGTCGAGACTCCCGAATCCTATCGCGGTACGCGATGAAAACTTTTGATCGGCCTCCGCGGTACGCGAAGGCCATGCAGATCGAAAATTTTATAAAAAGCCAACCTAGCTCATTTGTTCGGCTTTCCCTCATCTTGTTCGAACTTTCACTTATCCTCTCGACCAAATACACTGAAACCAGACCTTCAAGTCTCTAGAATCACCATTGGGAGCTATCCTTGGAGTGTGGAAGCCATTGAAGCACAAGGAAGGCGTTGAGGATCGTCCACAAGCTTGGAACAGCCTTCGAATCAGTGGATCGTCATCATCAGGAGCTACTCAACATAAATCCTAGCTGCTAAGGTAGTCTTACATGCTTATTAGTTGATAGATTGTACATACAAGGGTTAAAAACCCACATGCAACTCCGTTAAATCATTGTGCTTGAATGTGTTGGTGATTCGTTGTTTAGATATCATGGATTTACTGATTTTAGTGTTTAGTAATGTTAGAATCGAGTTTTGGTAAGGTTAGGTTTGATTTGATGATGTTTTGGTGCACTTGCCATAAAAGGAAACTTTTATGTTGCAAGTCTTGGAATGGTGATGATCTAGACATGTTAGACATGTCTAGATGTTGTTAAAAGTATATTGGAGTCTTTAGAAACACATTGGGACATTTGATTTTGTCAAAAACTTGGTTTTATAGAAACTTACTATAAATGGAAACTTTTAAAAATCAAAAGAGGACTTTTGATGTTTTAAAACGTTTTGATGAACTTTCAGCATTGGAATATGCTTAGAAATGATTTTTAACATATTTAGAAACTTCGTTTTGTGAAAACGAGCTTTTAAACGAATACTTTCCAAATAAGGAAACTTTATTTGGGCAAAACGGCGTATATGATGATTTATGCGCCGACGATGTGTTTTAAATGATAAAACATGATTTTATAAACATATTGGAAGTTATTAGTTTTATGAAATGGAATTTCATAACCACACTTCCTTAAATTGGAAACTTTCTAAAAATGGTAACTTATGTGATTAGAGTCATAGGATGCGTTTTGGTGTCTTATGTGCATTAAGGCACGTAAACACAACAATCGTGTCACCAACGATTCGTCGAGACAACACAAGCCAACACACACACTCGGTTGAGCACACCGACACTTGGAGTTGTATGGGATACAACACACCACAAAACACATACTTACACCTATATGGTTATAGGTGCATACTAGCAGGTGCTAGCATTCGCAGACGCGAACACATACACACCGGGACTGCTGTAACAGGTGAGTTCACGGCCCCTTTTTACATCTTCTACCTTTGGGGGAGAAAACATTGCATACAAATTACTTTTGAACAACTTACACTTTTGGTTTCTTTTGTACATGCTAATATCGTATATGCATATGTGTGGCATTCATCCACAAAACTGATAAGTCCTCATTAAACACACCTCGAACCGTTAATAGCGCGTTGCGCTTAGCGTGGTAATTCTGAATAGTACTATTTGGGCCTGACAAGCCCCACTGTTGCGAGCCGTATGGCCACCCCGACTGGAGGTCGGAACAGTGCATAATTGACCAAACAACATTGGCCATATCTTGGATGGATATGGCGGGAGGCAGCATGTTAGCTTCGGTTGCGAACCCGCATATGATATAAAACATATTGACTAGCTATCAATTGATATTGCATTGTATTGAAAAGTAGATCTGCTTACACTTACTTTAAACATTTTGATGTTTACTGCTGATTTCAAACCTGTGCTCTCACCAACCTTTGTGTTGACCTTTTACTCGCATGTTTTCTCAGGTAACTAAGGCACGCGCACAAGGACTAGGATGGAGTCCATGCATCTACTGTAGTGTCTTAGGCCATTTGATAATATTTAAACATTGATCGTGTTACTTTTGTATTATCAAACCATCTTTAATCGCTTCCGCAACATTAAACTCGTGTTGTTTTGAAAACTGTTTTAAGTTAATGCTTCCGCTACCTATGAATGTTAAACTGTTTTGTTAACTTATATTTTACTTCCGCAACTCTGATTTTACAAACTGTTTTATCCAAGTCATTGGACGTATGTATGAAACTAGACATATAGGTCTCGAATGTTGTGTGACCGGAGACTGCGATCCTGACAATCTGCCGCCGTTCGCGCCCCGGAAGGGTCGGGATTTCTCGGGGTGCGACACAAGTGGGTGACCACTTCAAATTTGTTTTATCTTCATAGTTTGATGACCGGCAGGGCGTGCAACCTTGCACATTGTTTCGAATTGTACTTCGCCTCCTTTTGTCACCATCAGGAGCGTGGTATGTTATGGGACGGGCCTATGTGACGCACATTGTAAATACTAGAGGCCTGCTTCATTTTCTTATGGATTTGTCAGCGATCAAGCCAACTAAGCAGTATCGTCGAATGATCCTAAACATGAGCCTTGCCGCTGACTTCCCTGGTGTTGGCTTGCTGTTTATTACATCAGACGACCATATCTGTTAGCCACCCTAGATGGCCGCCACGCAACAGCAACGGAGCCACAACTGTAGCAGCACCAGAGGAAAGTTCAGGACCCCGACCTACTTCAGGAGCAGCCTAATCCTTCATCGCCACCGCAGCATCCACCATACGTCTATCGTACGGTGCGCCTACTGATCCACTCAAGGTGTAATTATACCGTATGACGACACAGTCTGATGACCTTATTTAAGCTACCATCGTCGAGATACACGTCTCGATCGGCTTGAAGATCTTATGTAGTGGATGATTGACGCTGAGTTAGATCGTGCGGGACGTCACGACATACAGCTTCGTCCGTTACCGGAGCCACATTTCTTCAGATGCTGGATCATCGACTGGACCTCCTGGAGGATTATTGTTTCATTTGTCTTTTTGTATTTTGTTTTATGTTGTATATAAAAACTCATGCTATGTGTGTGTGTGTGTGTATATATATGTTTCGTTCTTTACATTGTTTCTGATTGTGTTTTGTTTTTTTAATATTTACGAGACAAACTAATATCGTTTAAATTAAGATTAACAAACTAATTATAAAATAAAATATTTATTTTGAACGTGAAAATAATTAATGACATTTAAAATCATAACATAACAAACTTATAACGTTCAAAATTAACCTAACAGATATATATATTCTTACAAATTAAGCCAATACATATATTAACCTGTACGGGTCGTATAGCAATACTCAACACTGGATGAGATTCAAATTGTCTTGAAAAAATAACTGACTTCCTGTACGGCATGTACTGGGCAGCACGGTTAGTACAAAGAATGAGCACTAAAATCCATAAGATTCTGATAAAATGTTTGATTGTACTATATACGGGCCGTACAGGTCAGTACGGGCCGTATAGATTACAAGGGTGTTCAAATAAAAAAGATGGGTTTTTAAAAAACCCCATCCTCATTGTTCAGCAGTTCGCTCTGTAGGTCCATGGTTAGGATCTAAGTGAATCGGTATCGCACAATTGTATGTGCTGAATCCATAACAAATGTGTTTGAGTAAAGATGAATAGAAAAAACAAATAGGAATTCAATCTTCTTGTATTAATAAACTTAAATTGAGCTTGTATAAGTAAGGAGAAAACAAGATCTGAAATATAGAAGTTCTGAACAACTAATTCTAAAACGCTACCTGACTAAGTTTGACACACCTATTTATAGACAAATCAGTACCATAGATAATCATAGTTTTGTCGATACTATTAGTATCGACATAATCAATACTTAGTCAAATTTTACAAAACTATACTCAAAACATTGCAAACAAAACAAAACAAAAACTTCAATACAAAATCAAAAGTCTTCACTTCAAATCAACAACACTCTTTAGTCTTTAGTTTAACATTTGAGGCTGATACTATTCGGGTACTAACAGACTCCCCTTAGTAACATCTCAGTGTTAGTCTTCATTATGCCCACTAAGAAGGTAGATGACTACCAGCATAGATTTTGTGTTTGCACATACATCTATAACGTTCTTGAATTGCATTGCCTCATCTCTGTGATCCTTGTGATATTGTATGTGTTTTATTTGTAATTTCCTTTGGTCATCTTCTGAAACGTTAATTAAGTTGGTATGATCGAAAATTTTACACAGCTCCACTTTATTTACATCTTGGCACACAACTTCTGAAGTATAACCATCCAAATACTATAATGAAGATTATTCAAAAATACTTGAGTTAAACTTTAAAAGAGGAATTCTCTTTAAAGACTTAACAGGTTTGAATTCATAACGAATCTTCCATTTTCTAGTAATCTAATCTAAATTCCCAACAATAGGAATCTTCTTTAGTTTCTAACGTTTAATTAACTCAAACTTAATAGTTCGAACCTCTTTCCTTATTATTCTTTCTATCATACCCGCCATATAGTCATTAATGGGTTTATTAAACGAATTTAATGTAAACACATATAGGGAATTGGTGAAAACTCTTTATTGTCGTTTTGAAGTACTGGACTCTATCCAGTCTCTTTATTATATACAGATTACTTTCAATTTTAAATTTCCAGGCAGTAATCTTTCATTTACACTCAGCTTTGTTCTTGTATCTTTTCTTCAATGTTGGACTATTGGGAGTTGAATCCAATAAATCTTTTGCAATCTGTATCACTTCAGCAGTTGTCAAAGCTTCATATACATCCTCAATATCAGGCTTTGTAACTTGCTTTTCTTTTAATTCTTCTTCAAAACACTTAGTGACACAGTCAATGATATTCTTTTCAACTTTTTCTCTAATCATCATTTCTTCCCAGTCCATATCCAAAAACATATCTCTATTTTTCCTTTAAAGGAAACCATTCACCCTTTTCAAATTAATCATCTTGCATTTCTTTAGTGTCTTCAAGAGTTTGTGCAAGTTGATATTCTTTCTCATTCAAACTTGGATCAACATCTAACACAAACTCTCCAACATCTAAATCATCAAAATTCGCATCATCATCATCAATATTTATTAAGGCATAAATCATCAAATCTTCGTGAACTTGATCTTCAATTATATCTTTAACTGTTTCTTGAACTTTTCCTTTACCCTTATCAGTAGAAGTTCCAGATGGCTCCTTCTGAGTAACAAATTTTGTTGTAGTAATGATGTTTTAGTTTCTAGTCTCAGGATCATCACCATTTGGACCACTAATAGGATCATCTTGATCATCATTACTTGGTCTCTGAAATGGTGTAATAGCTTCAGCTCTACGTGTTGTCTCCCCCTGAGGTGAAATACTCATCGTTTTATCTTTAATTCTTGAATCTGGTCATAGTGATCTTTAAAAACTTGGTATCCATGATCATGAAGAGATTTCATCATTTTATTCATATTACTAAATTTAGCATGAAGTGTGGCAATTGAAGGCAAATCCATCTTATTGACTCCATGTTGATATTGTTTACTTGCTGCAACTTCAGCTTGTAAAGCATTTAACTGATCTTGTAATGGAATTATCAAAGATGTTTTCTTTGTTAAATCTTCAACTTTAACTTCAAGTTCATTCACTCTTGACTTGAGCTAAATATTTTCTTCATGTAGCTCAAAAACCTATGATTGAAAGCTCAACAATTGTGCAGACTGGGTGGCAAAACTGTTAGTGAAAATAATGGTGAAGTCAGGTGTTGAAAAAGATGGTGCTATTGGAGTAACTGGCGGTGTAGTAAAAATTGGAATTGAACTTGATGGAGGTGGAGAAACTTGTTCGGGTGAAGAAGAAGTTGGTGAAGTATGTCCAGGTGGATCAAAATCAAATTCCGTATCAGAAGGCATGTAATCTAAATCATTATCATCAGAAACCTTCTTCTTTTTCTTTGTTACTTGAAGCTCTCTTGCTTTACTGATAATATCATAATGCTTCCTCTTGCCAGTAATCTTGCTTGTAGTTGCAGTACCAATAAGACCATCATCATCATCATCATCATCATCATCATCATCTTCATCATCATCATCATCATCATCATCATCATCATCATCATCATCAGAGTCCGAGTCAAAAGAAGAAGTACTATACACTTGGCCTTTAGTATGTTGAAAAACATCTTCTGTCTCCTTGTTAACAGCTTCAAAGACTTTTTGTACAGTAGTTGTGGCAATATCTGTAAACTGTTGTACAAATGTAGACTGTGTAGCTTCAACTTCCACTGCAGTAGAGTGCACTGGTTCATCAAAATTTTGTTCTTGATCAGCAACAGGTGATTATTGATGAAACCAGGCATCATTGTCAGGCTCTAAGAAATCAACATCAACATGTACAAATAAAGGAGTATCAATAATGTTGATTCCTTTCTTAGGTCGGCAGTCAGCAAAGATTCTTTTGTTTGTAATGGTAATTTTATTGACTGGATCTTCCTTGGTAGCAACATGATTGTTGAAACGTGTAGAATGTGAATGTACAAATGAATGGAGCTCAAAACATCAAAAATTGAGGTGAAATGAAGCTCTAACATACGGTTTTTAGGGTTTTCCTTCAAAACAGGGTAGCCGAACTTGTAATTGGTTTAGGAGCTTAAAACTAGGGAGATGAACATAAAAATGACTTAAGAATCATTGGAAGATGCCAGAATAAAGCATGGAAAGGATGAGTAGGACTGGAAATTTTCTAGGAATTAATATTGATGGATGAGCATGGTCATGGTGATAGTATCGACAAGTTCGAGGAGGGGTCTGTAAGTTCCATCGAACTTACTATGTTCGATGACTACAACCCATCGATATTAGCATCGATACTGTCACTATCGACGATCCAATGAGTTTGAGTCAAGACTTCATCGATACGAGTCCTTTATGAGTTGAGGGTGTCAATACTAACAAAGTGTTGAACTGGTTGATATCGACAGGGGTCTCCTTGATTTCTTTGGATCTTGGCCGAACCTAGAACCGTCAACATTACCATGGGATCATCGATACTAGTACAATGAATCAATCGAAGTGTTTTGAACTAGAATACCATTGATATTAATCAGATTTGAGTTAAGGAGGTTGGATTGAAGTGATTAGTATCGACAAGGTTGATGGCATGCTTTGGTCGATATTAACACAATCGATATTAGCCTCTTGGATTTCTATTCTTCAATACTAATCTAGCTCTATAATTCAAGTATCCTCACAACCACAAAGATAATTATGTTAATGATAAAGGTCTAAACAATTTAATTCAAAAGCGTTAAGGGTCAAAACAAGTTGGCTATGTTAAACTCAATGTGAAACACTTAAAACTTAACCCTTTCATAACTTAAACCTAGTTTTGTTAACAACATTTTAATCAACCATGTTTTAAATAAAAACAAAGTTAACAAAGTTAATTATTAAATTTAAAGTAATATCACAAATTAAATAAATTTGTTATAACTTACTTAGTTAGTTTTAAAATAATGACAAAGACTTTTGAAAGAAAACACATCCTTTATTAGTGCATAAATTGATAATCTATTATAGTTAAATGGGTTCCAGCCTATCATGAGTATCATTTTAAAGATCAACTAAACTTTTACTTAAATGATTAAAGATACTATATTTTTACTTCAAGATAAGGTTAAAGTCGATGTAAACAATGAAGATTCATAACAAGTTAAACTATCCAATAGGGTTATTCATAACACAAACCCATACTTACAATTTGTGAATCTCAAACAAATTAAACAACAGGGCTTTGAATACAACACATCCCAACAATGAGCGCACGCATTCTTTGTTGACAGTCAACCAACACAACATCAAGGTGAGTTCATTTGCCCCTTTTCTAATCGTTTTGATTTGAAATGCGGGGCTGAGAAGCATGCTAAACTTTTACAAAGGCTTTGGTTCATTATTTCATTATTCATAACAAATATGTAACAAAGGCTTCTGTCACACCCCCACCCCTCGTCACCTCGTGTCTGGTCTGACGTCACTGAAACGGTTGCGGAAGCATAGTGGTGATGTCTCCGAGGTGAGGGGTGACTTACTTGAACCAATATCATAAGCACACAGATTAACTTAAAGTAATTACATTATCAGGGTGTCGCAATCACAATCACATTACAACTATATTTATTTAATTACAATACTATTATTAAAGTGCAAATAACTCAAAAGTGCATCCTCACCCGGTGGTCACTGTCTCCCTGCAAAAAGATTTAATTTGAAAACGTCAGCACAAAGCTGGTGAGATCGACAGTTCAATTTAAAACAATATGATATGATATGCAATTGTTCAATAGATATACAGTTCAAGACAACCATGGGACCTGTATCTACTTCCTTTCAGACGAGACTCTACTATTTTTGAAGACACTACCCACTGGTAATATTTTAATGCCTCATTATCTTAATGTCTATCACTAACATTAAGAAGGTGTTTTGAAAACAGCTGTAAACATTCACACCAGGGGAGAAACAAACCTCCCAGTGAATAAGTTGTCAGCCGATAGTACTATCATTGTTCCTCGTTCGGCCACACATGGATTCACTAGATACAGTTCAAGGAATGAGGACTTTTGAGTTCTATGATAGAGTTCTGTTCTATAGGCAAAATCCCATGACATCCAAAAGTTCTCAACAATCACATGAAATCACGCAGATAACAGTGATACATATCATATAGTTCTGAAAAGTTTTACAATGCTACCCCGATGTTTATAAAAGATTAAAAAGAAAAGGGGTTGTACGAAACTCACCTGGTAGTATAGATGTAGCAGAATATCTCAAAACTGATAATAGAGAAGTGATTCTGCATTTATTTATATTTAATAAGTTATTTATGTTCTAGTTTACTGATTAGATCCTTCTGAACGTTCAATGTCAAAGACATTGCTTAGTAAATCATCAACTTGATATTAATTATATAATTAATTAATTTAAGGTTATATCATACAATGTATGATAATGTAGGAACCTACATTGCATTAGATTCCTAACACAAAGTTGATGACACTCTAGATTAATCAGAATAATCTCAGATTAACCAAATAGTTAATGTTGTTGATTATAATGCTAAAACAGTTTCTAGATAATTTAATGGTTTAGGAGTGATTAATCCTTATTATTGATTACCCAAATATCATGAAATATCACAATGTAGCATTAGAATAGGTGAAATAACCAGATTTAACATACTAATCTGACTGTTATCACAAACATCAGATAATCATTCCAATGAGTATGTTAATGATTATGATTAGTTTGAAACACTTGGATTTAACCTTTACATTTCAAAGATTAATCAAACTAATCACCTACATTGTCATAATCAAATGGTTTAAACCATTATAATCATGGGTATGATTTCATGAAAATCGGGCATTACAACGGATCAAAACAAGGATTTAACCGTTAGAACTTCGTGTTCTTCGTTTATAATCAATCCTAGCCATCATCTAGGCAATAATCAACAATCCTAACTATCTCATTACGTTCAAAATCAAGATCTAATCAATCAAAATCAAACTAGAAGGTTAAAATGAACCGTTACCTGTTCTGACGAATTTCTGCGCGTATAACAACGATCAGGACTTGTATATATGATTCCTGGGATGATCCGGATGTTTAAGGGGCTTTAAAATGAAGATTGAAGGTGAAAGAAGGAAGAAATGGCGTCTGGTGGGTGCTTAAGGTCAAATGGATGAGATTTTTGCGTTCTGGACGATTCTGAGCGATTAAATCAATTTTTAACCGACATAGTCCCTGGGCGCATAGCCTGGCTCTCGAGGGTTGGGAGTTAGGCTATGCGCCTAGCGTGTTTTTCTTCCAATATTTGATTTAAACTTCGTTTCGCGATTCCGGGAGCATACGAACTCCGTTTTGCGCCCGGTTTTCGCCCACGTTCATCATTTTTCACATACTATCAATCCCCAATAACAAAAGTTACTAAATCCTCGTGGATTTCAAGCACGACCAAATGTGCTCACGTCATTAATGCCGAATTCTTCGTACGCAACTGTCACAGTCTCCTCCTGTTAGAGAAATTTCGTCCCGAAATTTAATGAAACTTACATTAATACAATTGTTTACAAGAATAGATGTGGGTACTTTGCTTTCATTTGATCTTCACGTTCCCACGTATATTCGGGTCCTCGCTGCGAGTTCCACCGCACTTTAACAATCGGTATGCGGCTACGTTTTAGTACTTTCGTTTCTCGATCCATTACTTCTACTGGTTCTTCGGTAAATTGAAGTTTATCATCGATCTGAAGTTCTTCGAGAGGTACGATCAAAGATTCATCGTTTAAACACTTTTTCAGATTTGATACGTGAAAAACGTCATGAATGTTACTGAGTTCAAGAGGTAATTCGAGTCTGTAGGCTACAGATCCAATTCGTTCAAGAATTTTAAATGGCCCTACAAACCTCGGTGAGAGTTTACCTCGTTTACCAAATCTGAAAATGCCCTTCCAGGGTGATACTTTCAACATTACACGATCACCAACTTGGAATTCTAGTGGTCTACGACGGTTATCAGCATAACTCTTTTGAAGATCGCGAGCAGCTTTAATTCGTTCTTGAATCAGTGCGATCTTGTCAGTGGTTTCTTGGATGAATTCTGGGCCAATGATTTGATTTTCTCCTATTTCCGACCAGCAAATAGGAGATCTGCACTTGCGCCCATACAGTGCCTCGAATGGAGCGCATTGTATGCTGGTATGGTAGCTGTTATTGTACGAGAATTCCACAAGTGGAAGATGAATATCCCAGCTACCTCCAAAATCAATCACACAGCTTCTGAGCATGTCTTCTAACGTTTGATTTGTTCGCTCCGTTTGCCCATCTGTTTGTGGATGATAGGATGTGCTCATATTGATTTGCGTGCCCAGAGCATTCTGAAGAGTTTGCCAAAATCGTGACATAAATCGACTATCTCTGTCAGAAATGATAGAGATCGGTACTCCATGTCGAGATACAATCTCATTAACATAGAGTTTAGCCAGTCGATCCATAGAGTAATCTTCTCGGATGGGTAAGAAATGCGTAGATTTAGTAAGGCGATCAACGATAACCCATATCGAGTCATGGTTACGTGACGTTCTGGGTAGTTTTGTAATGAAATCCATAGAGATCTGATCCCATTTCCACACGGGAATCTCAGGTTGTTGGAGTAACCCAGAAGGTCGTTGATGTTCAGCCTTCACTTTAAGACACGTTAAACATCGGTCCACGTATTCTAATACGTTTCTCTTCATCCCAGGCCACCAGTAAAAATCTCTAAGATCTTTATACATTTTATCGGCACCTGGATGAATAGAATACCTGGATTTGTGCGCCTCATCCAAGATGATTGTTCGAGAGTTACCGAACAGAGGAATCCAGATTCTGTTCTTGAAATACAAAACTCCATCAGCTTTAGTTTCGAGTAATTTGTCTAATCCTCTTAGGTTCTCAGCTGGATAATTCGTTGCTTGTAAAGCTTGTTGCTGAGCATTTCTAATCTGAGGAATTAGACTGGTTTGGATAGTCATACCTAACGCTCTCACACGTAGGGGTTTGACCCGTTCCTTGCGACTCAAGGCATCGGCCACAACATTTGCCTTGCCTGGGTGATAACGGATTTCACAATCATAATCGTTCAAGAGTTCAACCCATCGCCTTTGTCGCATGTTCAACATTTTCTGATCTAGAATATGTTGGAGACTTTTGTGATCCGTGTACACAATACACTTGGTTCCGTACAGATAATGTCTCCAAATCTTGAGTGCAAACACAACTGCACCAAGTTCTAGATCGTGAGTGGTATAGTTCTTCTCGTGTACTTTCAACTGCCGAGAAGCGTAAGCGATCACCTTATCGTTCTGCATTAAAACACACCCAAGTCCCTGACGGGAAGCATCACAATAAACCGTGAAGTTATCTGTACCTTCCGGTAGTGCTAAGATAGGTGCATTGCAGAGTTTATGTTTCAACAGTTGGAAAGCCTCCTCCTGTTGGGAACCCCATATAAACGGTTGGTTCTTCTGAGTCAAAGTGGTAAGTGGCAGAGCGATTTTTGAAAAGTTCTTGATAAATCGACGATAATAACCTGCCAACCCCAAGAATTGACGTATTTCAGTCGGGGTTCGGGGTGTCTCCCATTGTTCTACCGCTTTGATCTTACTGGGATCCACTTGAATACCATTCTCATTCACAACATGCCCCAGAAACTGAACTTCTCGTAACCAAAATTCACACTTGGAAAATTTGGCATATAGCTGTTCACGTGCTAGAAGTTCTAAGATGAGTTTCAGATGTTGGGCATGTTCCTGCTGGTTCCGGGAATAAATGAGAATATCATCAATAAATACAATCACAAACTTATCCAGATAAGGTCTACATACTCGGTTCATCAGATCCATAAAAACTGCAGGTGCATTGGTTAAACCAAACGGCATTACTAAAAACTCGTAATGTCCGTACCGGGTTCGGAAAGCAGTTTTTGGAACATCATTGTCATGGATTCGCAACTGATGATATCCGGACCTCAAATCAATTTTTGAGAAATATGTAGCACCTTGCAATTGATCAAACAGATCATCAATACGAGGTAATGGATAACGGTTCTTGATTGTCAGTTTATTGAGTTCCCTGTAGTCGATACACATCCTGAATGATCCATCTTTCTTTTTCACAAAAAGAATTGGTGCTCCCCAGGGTGAAAAACTGGGTCGAATGAAACCTTTATCAAGAAGTTCCTGTAATTGACCTGAAAGTTCTTGCATTTCAGATGGCGCAAGCCGATACGGGGCTTTAGCAACAGGTGCAGCGCCAGGAATCAAGTCAATACGAAATTCAACCTGTCTTGTTGGGGGTAATCCTGATATATCTTCAGGAAAAACTTCAGGAAAATCTTTGACTACTGGGATATCAGTGATACGTGTAGGTGAAGAATTGTGCTCGGTCACATGTGCCAGGAAAGCATAACAGCCTTTCCTTAAAAATTTCTGAGCCCGCATACAAGATATGAGACCAAGTTTTCTACCGGCTCGTTCTCCTTGAACTACCAGTGTATTACCGTTAGGTAATGGAATACGGATCACCTTAGTTTGACATACAACTTCCGCTTGGTTATCAGAAAGCCAATTCATGCCTACCACGACATCAAAGCTACCAAGCTCAATAGGAAGTAAGTCGATACAGAAAAGGTGATCATTCAGATTCAAGGAACATCCTTGAATAACACTGCTAGTTTTGATCATCTTGCCGTTTGCAAGTTCAATGACATAAGGAGTTTCTAGTTCTACCGTAGGCAATGAAAGTAATGATGCAAATTCAGGAGAAATAAAACTCTTATCTGCTCCTGTGTCAAATAAAACTGATGCATAAAGATTATTGAGAAGGAACGTACCAGTGACAATGTTTGCATCATGTCTTGCCTCGGCTGCACCAATCTGAAAAGCTCTGCCCCTAGCTTGATTCCCTGGATTGGTGTTATTGGTTGGACAATTGCGCATGAGGTGATCAGGGCTTCCACAAGTGTAACATGACCGGTTTGTTTGAGCAGTGGGTCGTGGAGCTTGGTTTGGTTGACGAGCAGGAAAGTTGCAGTATTTAGCATAGTGTCCTACCCGATTACATTTTGCACAAACAGGACATGGTCCTGTGTGATGGTAGGGACACCTATCACATTTGGGCGCCGGCCCAGTGTAAACTTTCCTCTCCGGTACCGCCGCTCCATAGTTTTTCACGGTTTGTTTGTTCTGACTGGTTTCAGCTGGAGCTTTGGTCTTGGACTTGCCAAACCATTTACGTTTGGTACCTTTAGAAACGTTCGAGGTACCAGCTTCACTACGGCCCACGGCCGTCTGAGATTTTGAGATCAATGTACCACTTCTTACCGCCTCATCGGTAAGCTTGGTGGTCAACAGAATGGTTCTTTTGAGGGTTGTGGGTTCAGCAGCAGTTACATTTCCCCGAATCTGGGGAACCAACCCTTTGATATACTTCTCAATCAATGCTGCCTCAGTTGGAAACATATTGGGAAGTAGGCAAGTAAGTTCATGAAAACGATCGGTGTAGGCTAAACAATCAGCACCGACCATTGAGTGACTCCAGAATTCCTCCTGAAGTTTTTGGATTTCAGTGATTGGGCAGTACTCTGACATAATCAGAGTTTTGAATTCATTCCAGCCCATAGAATCAACTGTAACAGAACCCAAAGTTTTAGCCTGGGTATTCCACCAGGTAAGAGCTGATTCTTTCAAAGAACAGGCAGCATAAGACACCTTATGCTCCTCCAGACACTGGCTGATTTTCAGTTTTGTTTCCATCTCCTCGATCCACCTAAGGAGTCCAGCCGCTCCTTCCCTACCTGTGAAAGTAGGTGGGTTACAGGAAGCAAAGTATTTATACGTACATCCCTGTCGTGGTGGATCAGGAGCAGTAGTAGTTGTGCCTGTGGTATGAACAGTTTCAACGTGTCCACCTGTGGCATTATGTTCCACATGACCAGACCCAGAAGTGACATGTGGCTGTGGTGGTATTACAATGCCAGCAGCCGATAACTGTTCCTTTACGATTCGGGCTATAGCTGCTTCATTCAATACCGACCCACTAGGAGCTGCCATTGGTGTCGGGTTTGGGTCCTGGTTCACCAGAGGAACGGTATTTGTTTCAGAAACAGGTGGTGGAACTGGATTCGGTTCAGGGGGAGTAATATTCTCGGTAGCTTTCTTAGCTGGACGACCTCTTTTCGGAGCCATAGTTCTGCTCACATGCAGACAAACTCAGGTCAGTTCAAGAATATTAAAGATATAACCCTTTTTAATCACATAACTCAACCATGTTCAGACATGCTGACAATTTCATGTTGAAATGTGATCATTCAAGTATTCAAGTATAACTATATTGAAAAGATCCAGATACGTTCTCAGTTCACACTAGTCATTCAGATATTCGTAGTTATACTTAGTCCTGTTATTTTAAAACATGTGTAGAGTATAACCCAACTCATTGCCTCGCAATACATGTTTTTAGAGATATGTTCATACAGGACTAGGATATGTTCTCACACAGGATTTTGATATGTTACCACACAGGATTTTGATATGTTACCACACAGGATTTTGATATGTTACCACACAGGATTTTGATATGTTACCACACAGGATTTTGATATGTTACCACACAGGATTTTGATATGTTACCACACAGGATTTTGATATGTTACCACACAGGATTTTGATATGTTACCACACAGGATTTTGATATGTTACCACACAGGATTTTGATATGTTACCACACAGGATTTTGATATGTTACCACACAGGATTTTGATATGTTACCACACAGGATTTTGATATGTTACCACACAGGATTTTGATATGTTACCACACAGGATTTTGAAATAATACCACACAAGGTACTCAGAGATGATACCGTATCTAGAACATTCACCTGCTTCATAAGAAACAGGTATGACATAAGTATCTCTAATACGGTAGTACCAATGTTCTTTAGAATAATACGGGACCACTGTATCTCATGGCGTATAGTCTGTAGATCCTAGCTAACCTGCTAAAGTTGTTCTCATAGCTCCGCCTGGTGGGAGAATTCTCTTAACTCATGAGTAATGTTAAGCACATCTCTCGGTGTCCGCTGTCATCTTGGGGGAAGACCGGTAGTCTTGAGAGCTTGAACTCACATGTGTCAAAGTCCATCACATGCCTGAATCCTCTGAAGTGATGAACTCTGTTTCTTCCCTACATAAGCATTCTTACCTGGTGCTTAAGAATGTCTGGGTGAAGCAATTAGTGCATGGGGTGATAACGTAGCTGGTACATGTGATACAGACTGGGAAGTAGCCAAAGATGCTTCCAATGAATTGAAATCCGAGCTCAATCTAGTGCGAGGAGTATCACCAATTATCACGTATAAAAATATCTGATCAGTATCATGGAATAAATATTGAATAATAAAATTCAACATAACCATGATATGATGTCTCTTCCTATCTCAAAGCACCTAATCGTCCTTATAGTTATTAATGTTCAGCTTGAATCAAATCAAACTAGAATGCACACGTGTTGCAAATTTCAGTTATGCTGGCCACTCATAACTGGAATTTGTACCACCTGATTATCCTGGCTTAATTCAAAACAAGTTTTGTTCAATATTAATGTTCGGTGCTCTCTGTGTAACTATACGAGCCTATGGTTATAGTCTAGGTCTCTAAGTCAACCTAATTCTCTATAACCTGTGGCTCTGATACCACCCTGTCACACCCCCACCCCTCGTCACCTCGTGTCTGGTCTGACGTCACTGAAACGGTTGCGGAAGCATAGTGGTGATGTCTCCGAGGTGAGGGGTGACTTACTTGAACCAATATCATAAGCACACAGATTAACTTAAAGTAATTACATTATCAGGGTGTCGCAATCACAATCACATTACAACTATATTTATTTAATTACAATACTATTATTAAAGTGCAAATAACTCAAAAGTGCATCCTCACCCGGTGGTCACTGTCTCCCTGCAAAAAGATTTAATTTGAAAACGTCAGCACAAAGCTGGTGAGATCGACAGTTCAATTTAAAACAATATGATATGATATGCAATTGTTCAATAGATATACAGTTCAAGACAACCATGGGACCTGTATCTACTTCCTTTCAGACGAGACTCTACTATTTTTGAAGACACTACCCACTGGTAATATTTTAATGCCTCATTATCTTAATGTCTATCACTAACATTAAGAAGGTGTTTTGAAAACAGCAGTAAACATTCACACCAGGGGAGAAACAAACCTCCCAGTGAATAAGTTGTCAGCCGATAGTACTATCATTGTTCCTCGTTCGGCCACACATGGATTCACTAGATACAGTTCAAGGAATGAGGACTTTTGAGTTCTATGATAGAGTTCTGTTCTATAGGCAAAATCCCATGAAATCCAAAAGTTCTCAACAATCACATGAAATCACGCAGATAACAGTGATACATATCATATAGTTCTGAAAAGTTTTACAATGCTACCCCGATGTTTATAAAAGATTAA
Organism: Mikania micrantha; assembly: GCA_009363875.1. NCBI lineage: Eukaryota > Viridiplantae > Streptophyta > Magnoliopsida > Asterales > Asteraceae > Mikania > Mikania micrantha. Next base: position 54,841,027 of record CM018692.1, read on the forward strand.
AAAGAAAAGGGGTTGTACGAAACTCACCTGGTAGTATAGATGTAGCAGAATATCTCAAAACTGATAATAGAGAAGTGATTCTGCATTTATTTATATTTAATAAGTTATTTATGTTCTAGTTTACTGATTAGATCCTTCTGAACGTTCAATGTCAAAGACATTGCTTAGTAAATCATCAACTTGATATTAATTATATAATTAATTAATTTAAGGTTATATCATACAATGTATGATAATGTAGGAACCTACATTGCATTAGATTCCTAACACAAAGTTGATGACACTCTAGATTAATCAGAATAATCTCAGATTAACCAAATAGTTAATGTTGTTGATTATAATGCTAAAACAGTTTCTAGATAATTTAATGGTTTAGGAGTGATTAATCCTTATTATTGATTACCCAAATATCATGAAATATCACAATGTAGCATTAGAATAGGTGAAATAACCAGATTTAACATACTAATCTGACTGTTATCACAAACATCAGATAATCATTCCAATGAGTATGTTAATGATTATGATTAGTTTGAAACACTTGGATTTAACCTTTACATTTCAAAGATTAATCAAACTAATCACCTACATTGTCATAATCAAATGGTTTAAACCATTATAATCATGGGTATGATTTCATGAAAATCGGGCATTACAACGGATCAAAACAAGGATTTAACCGTTAGAACTTCGTGTTCTTCGTTTATAATCAATCCTAGCCATCATCTAGGCAATAATCAACAATCCTAACTATCTCATTACGTTCAAAATCAAGATCTAATCAATCAAAATCAAACTAGAAGGTTAAAATGAACCGTTACCTGTTCTGACGAATTTCTGCGCGTATAACAACGATCAGGACTTGTATATATGATTCCTGGGATGATCCGGATGTTTAAGGGGCTTTAAAATGAAGATTGAAGGTGAAAGAAGGAAGAAATGGCGTCTGGTGGGTGCTTAAGGTCGAAATGGATGAGATTTTTGCGTTCTGGACGATTCTGAGCGATTAAATCAATTTTTAACCGACATAGTCCATGGGCGCATAGCCTGGCTCTCGAGGGTTGGGAGTTAGGCTATGCGCCTAGCGTGTTTTTCTTCCAATATTTGATTTAAACTTCGTTTCACGATTCCGGGAGCATACGAACTCCGTTTTGCGCCCGGTTTTCGCCCACGTTCATCATTTTTCACATACTATCAATCCCCAATAACAAAAGTTACTAAATCCTCGTGGATTTCAAGCACGACCAAATGTGCTCACGTCATTAATGCCGAATTCTTCGTACGCAACTGTCACAGCTTCACCTTTGTTAATGCATCTATATCCATTTATGTTTAAATCAATGTTTATAACTATGTGATTTATCAAGGGTTGATAGCAATGATTGGGGATATCAAAACAAGTAAGACAATGGTCATGACAACACTAAATGCTTTTGAGATATCAATGGGATTGAGATGATAAAATACATATAACATGGGGATGATAACATATACCTATGATATGACAACATAAAACTACATTTGATTACTAGTAAAACTACTTGTATTATATCATTATGATCATGTGCCAATTGAGATTCAACTAAATTATGTCCCTTTGAGAGTTTGTTTACCATTAAGTGGCAGAGGCTAGGTCGACGGTAACGTAGTGGTACCATAAGTTTGCAAACTTCCAGCTAGTGAGGTCGGTACGCTATGCGTATCATAAATGACATTTGGATGGTATCGTATGACCGGTAATAGGGCGGCAACAGTCAAGTTTGGTAAACAGCCATATGGGTGATATTAGTAACAGAAATTGCTAATAATTCTTCCACATCTGATTTGTAGACTGACAAGACTAGGTCGTCTGATATCACTCATGTCATTATTTAGTGACAAATCTTTGTGAAGACAATTGATTACATAGGATAATCAATGAATAGGTGTAAATTGGAGGCATTGTGGTTTGACTTGGTGTTAACAACAATGTGGTCCTATCTATACAATAGGTGTAAAGGGCTACCATTACTTATGTCATGGTAGTACATACCTTATTAAACATTTATTTCAATACAACATTTGTGTGATGAATTCATAACACATGGGGGAAACCAAATACTGTTAATGAAATGGGTTAATCTTAATTATATTACGGGTGGTGTTGTATTTAGTCAAGTGTGTGGGGGCTGGCAGCTCCACTTGTTGGTACGTATGCCCTATATATAAGCATTACTTGACTGAATGGAACTCTGTCTGTATTGGGAACTAAGGTGAGGATATTAATGGGAGAAAAGACATGAGAACAATCAATTGAAAACATTTCTAAACTACAAAAATTATGAACTCACCAACCTTGTGTTGACTTGTTTTACTTACATGCTTTCTCAGGTGACGAACATGTTTAGTCACAGGATTCAGGGATATAGCTAGTGTGCCTTGGTAGCAGACCTAGCATCTTTTGTGTGCACATCTTTTGATGACATATTGTGAATCACTTTCATACATCTTGTGCAGATACAAGATAGTAAACTCATGATTCTTTTGGTAGATTTACGTTGTTAAATTATGAAACATGACTAATGTATTTAACTTTTTAATTCTATAACAATTTACCATTTCTCATTTTATATCATATGCCATGTAAACATTCTGATCATTTCTATTATCACACGATATCGCTCCCCGAGACTATTCCGCCCGACGGGAAAGTCAATCCAGCCCGTCGTCTCGGGGTGTGATAGATTGGTATCAGAGCCATGGTTATAGAGAAATATTGGTCATTTTACTTAAACGGTTTGGCGTAGACTATAACATAGGGACCTTTCATGTAGAAAACATAGGACTTAGGATCTTTTTTGCATGTGTAATCTGCATTCGATCATTGCACTAACCGATGTTCTTTCGGTTGTGATCAGTGTGCCGCCAAGAAGACAACCACTATTCTAACCACCTCCACCACCACCGCCACTGCCTCGTCCTCCTACGCCACCTCAGTAGCCAGAGTTGGACCCTTCTACAGTGGCATAAGCCACTTTAGTAACGAACCAGCTGAAGGCGGTGATACCTGATAAGGTGAACCGTATCAATAGCAACAACAACAATCAAAACTGGAACTCCTCCGGTGAAGGCAATGGAAACACACGGAATACCCCTGACTACGCTTACAATAACTTTGTGGGATGCAAATCGCCGATTTTCATTGGGCATGAGGGTGATGTTGGCATGATCCAATGGATTGAGAAAATGGAAAACACCCTTGACATCAGTGGTTGCCCTGAGTACCATAAAGTCAGTTATGCTGCAGGCTCGTTCAAAAAACATGCACTGACTTGGTCGAACTCACAAATACAGGCTAGAGGAAGATATGAGGCACTAGCCATGCCTTGGGTTGATTTCAAAGCCTTGCTTCGAGGTGAATTATGTCCCTAGAACAAAATTCAAAAGGTAGAGAGTGAGCTGCTGAAGAATGTAATGGTGGGAGCAGGGCATCTCGCCTACACCACCAGAAACCATGAGCTTGTAGCTCTGGCACCTAACTTGGTGCCAACTTTGGAGATGAAGATCGACCGGTACCTTGGTGGACTACAGCCTACATTAAAGGCAATGTGATTGCTGCCCATCTCACTACTCTAGAGATGGCTATCACTCTGTCAGCCACTTTGACTGATGTGATGGTGCCTCTGGTGCACTGAAGAAGGAAGCTAAAACAAGTAAGGGTGGAACTACCAAGAAACTAGATCGACACCCTGCATAGAAACAAAAGGTCGTCATGAACTAGGCGATGACCACTCCTTTTCCACAAGTTGCATAGGCCCCACCAAACCAAGTTAAGAAGATGTATACTGGAGCGGCTCCTCTGTACAACAAATGTCAATACCATCATCATCCGGTAAGCTAGTTCATACAATGCACAGGTTGTGGATGATTCGAGCATTGGGTCAATAATTATAGGAACCCAGTACCCCTGAACAAGAACAACAATGCAGTAGTGATGCTTGTTGCTAATGCTGATAACAGGTTTAGCTACACTTGTGACGAACCTGGTCATTTTTCAAGAGATTTCCCCTAGAGAGTACAATAGAGAGCTTAAGAACCGAGAGGACAAGCTTTCGCTTTGGGAGCTCTAGTTGCACGACTGGACCCAAATGTTGTCACTGGTACGTTTCTTTTACATGACTTTTATGCATCTATTTAATTTGACACTGGTGCGGATCATAATTTTATCTCGTCTGCCTTTGCATGCAAACTTAATCATATTGAGGAACCTCTAGACTTCCCTTACACTTTAGAGGTAGCAAATGGGAAACAAATCACAGTTAGTACAATACTTAGGAATTTCCCACTAACACTTAATGCACAAACATTCACTATCGATTTGCTACCGATGGAATTGGGCAATTTCGATATCATTGTCGGCATGGAATGGTTATCCCTTAACAGGGTCGAAATTAGTTTTTTCGAAAAGCTAATACGTATTCCTACGTCGAACGATCAAGTGATAGAGTTTCGTGTAGATAAAGCGAAACGCAGTGTCTAAATTATATCGTGCATGAAGGCACACAAGTGCTTAAGGAAACGGCATGTATCTTTTCTCGCTCACGTGGTGGAGAAAGACAAGAAGACAACCAAGATTCAATATGTGCCTGTTGTCAGAGATTATACGGATGTTTTTCTGAATGATTAATCGGGATTGCCACCCGAGCGATCCGTGCAGTTTCGTATCGATCTGATTCAGGGAGCGGTTCCTGTGGCTAAGTCTCCTTATAGACTAGCACCATCAGAAATGCAGGAACTATCCAATCAACTACTAGAACTACTAGATAAAGGGTTCATCCGACTGAGTTTCTCTCCATGGGGAGCTCGTGTTCTGTTTGTCAAGAAAAAAGATGGATCTTCTAGAATGTGTATGGATTACAGAGATCTCAATAAGCTCACCATAAAAAATCGGTATCCGTTACCGAGGATTGATGATATGTTCGATCAATTACAAGCAGCTCAATATTTAACAAAGATAGACCTGCGTTCAGGTTATCACCAGCTCCGAATCCAAGATGAATACATACCCAAAACGAATTTCCGGACCCCATACGGTCAGTATGAGTTTTTGGTGATTCCGTTCGGATTGACGAACGCACCTGCGGTGTTCATGGATCTTATGAACCGTGTGTGCAAGCCGTATCTAGATCAATTTATTACTGTCTTCATTGATGATACACTGATTTACTCTGAGAGTGAGACTGAACATGAACAACACCTAGAGATGATCCTGGAACTATTAAATAATGAACCAATCTATGCAAAATTCTCCAGTTGTGAGTTCTGGCTACGAGAAGTTCAGTTCTTGAGTCACGTAATAATTATTGAACCAATTCATGTGGAACCTGTTAAGATCGAGGCAATCAAGAATTTGGATATTCATACAACACCTAATGAGATACGATCATATCTGGGACTGGCGGGTTATTATAGGAGGTTCATCTCGAACTTCTCTAAGATAGCCTTGCCACTCACTAAGTTAACCTAGAAAAGTGAACCATTTATGTGGACACAGAAACAGGAAGACGTGTTCCAAACCATGAAATAAAGACTGCGCAACGCCCCAATTCTAACACTACCAGAAGGTATGGATGACTTTGTGGTATATTGTGATGCCTCCCTTCAGGGACTTGGTTGTGTTTTGATGCAACGAGACAAGGTCATTGCCTACGCGTCACGATAGCTGAAAGTACATGAGAAGAACTACACAACGCACGACTTAGAACTGTCTTTGCCTTAAAGATTTGAAGGCATTATCTCTACCTTACAAGTGCACAATCTTCACAGATCACAAGAGCTTATAACATATATTTGATCAGAAGGAGCTCAACATGCGATAGAGATGTTGGGTCAAGCTCCAGAATGATTATGATTGTGTGATCAAATACCTTCCAGGCAAAGCTAATTTTGTAGCTGATGCTTTGAGCCAGAAGGAAAGAATATAGCCCTTGCGTGTAAGAGCAATGGGAATGACCGTGCAAAAAAGTTTGCGTGAACATATCATACAAGCACAACAACAAGATGTGGAAAGAGACAATCTGAAGAACGAACTCGATTGTGGAGCAGAGAAACAGTTTAAGAAACAAGATGGTGTTATCTATCATTAGAATTGTGTATGGATTCCAGCCGTAGATGAACATCGAAAACTCATTATTGATGAAGCACACAAAACACGATATTTTGTTCATCCTGGTGCCAATAAGATGTACCAAGATCTGAGGTCATTTTATTGGTGGCCAGGTATGAAGAAGGATGTGGCTACTTATGTTGGTAAGTGCCTGACATGTGTTAAAGTCAAAGCTGAACACCAGAATCCGTCAGGTTTGCTGGAACAGCTAGAAATACCACAATGGAAGTGGGAACAAATAGCTATGGATTTTATAACCAAGCTACCTCGTACTTCCAGCGGACATTCATCATTGACAGATTGACTAAGTCTGCTCATTTCTTACCGATCAGAGACAGTTACAAGATGGAAAAGCTAGCAACACTCTATGTCAATGAGATAGTAGTACGGCACGATGTGTAATTATCTATTATTTCAGACCGGGACAGTCGATTTACATCGCGGTTCTGGCAATCATTGCAACAATCCATATGGACAAGTGTAAACTTGAGCACCGCTTACCATCAACAAACGGATGGACAAAGCAAGGGAACAATTCAAACCCTAGAGGATATGTTGAGAACATGTGTCCTGGACTTCGGTGGAAGTTGGGACAATCACTTACCACTCATTGAGTTCTCCTATAACAATAGCTACCACAGCAGTATTGGATGTGCTCCGTTTGAGGCATTATATGGTAGAAATTGTCGGTCTCCAATTTGTTGGACAGAAGTGGGAGATAACAAAATCACTGGGCCTGAACTTATTCAGGAGACTGCTGATAAGATAGCTCAGATTCAACATAGATTACAAGCAACACGTAGCCGCCAAAAGAGTTACGCTGACAAACGGCGAAAGCCTTTGGAATTCCAGGTGGGTGACCGAGTCATGTTGAAATTGTCCCTGTGGAAAGGCGTGGTTCGTTTTGGGGCTAAGGGCAAGTTAACATCAAGGTATGTCGGACCGTTTGGGATAACTCAACGAATTGGTCCAGTAGCATACAGACTCAGACTTCCTAATAAACTCAGCGGAGTACACGATGTAATTCATGTATCAAATCTTAAGAGACGTCTCGCTTATAATTCGTTAGTCATACCTTTGGAAGAAATACAGTGGATGATCAACTACATTTCATTGAGGAACCTGTAGAGATTATGGATCGCGAAGTCAAGAGACTGAAATGAAGCCGTATCCCTATTGTAAAGGTTCGTTGGAACTACAAGCGCGGACCAGAATTCACCTAGGAGCGTGAGGATCACATGAAGACAAAGTATCCCCACCTATTTGAAGAAGAAGTAGTGCCCGACAATGATACTTAAATTTTGGGACGAAATTTCTTTATCAAGGGGAGACTGTGACAACAAGTACCAGATCGTCCGGCAATCCGTACAGTATGTGTACTTTCACATTTTACTATGTGTAAATACAATGTGAATAACAGTTGTGTGACAACGACACTAAGAAAAAAGTTAAAGTTGTATGTGTTTGAATGAAAATTTAAATACAATAATACAACAATTCATGTGAAACAACAGTGTGAGAACAAGTAACGAAAACATATTGGTTGCGATCTGATTTTCACAAATAACAGAAAACAGATCGTCGATAATTCTATGAGTAAACAAGGTGAAACAAGTGTGATAACTGACAGTGTGTTTGCGTGGGTGACGATTCACACAAACATATATGTGGGTTTAATGTTCTGAAAGATAACTGAAAAGGAGAAAACAAAAATCAGAAAGTAAAGCCGTCGTCATGTTTCATCGGGTGATGATTCGAACGAATACGCGCGAAGGTGATACAATCTGACGAAACGAAAGTAATAAAAGATCTCGTAATAATAAATAAGAAAAATAAATAGAAAATATTTATTAGGAATTACAACCCTAAAAAGGTTTTAGAAAGCTAATTATTTAAATTACGTAAAATACGCGTTTTGCGTTTCGAATCCGTAACGAAATCGAGAAGAACATCGGAAATGAACTCGAACATATGGGGGATATAAAAACCCTAATTCTCATTAATTCCCTCATTTAATTTCTCACCAACACACTCTCTCTCTACAAACCCGGTTTTATCACTCTCAGTCTAGAAAATTTCACAAAAACACCCATAACTCTCTCAATTCTTAACCAAATTGCTAAAATTTGGTATCCACGCGAGGCTCTCAACATCCTCTACACAAAAGTACAAGGAATCAGGGCAAAAACCTACTGATTCGGACGTGAGGTGAGCTCCAACTTTCGGTTTTTCAGGGTTTTCGTAAAACCCATCTACTTAGACTTGGGAATCGAATTTGGGTCAGCAAAACATGTTAGATCGACATGAAAACGACTCCATTCTGCTTAGATAAGATCAAAATAAAGATTTATGGGGTTGATCAGGTAATATCGATAGAAGAACATGGTAAGATCGATGGAAGAACAGGTTAACAGGTTAATATCGATGGAGCAAGTCTGGACATGAAGTTGTCGACATTGCTAGGTTCGAAGAGGCTAGGATCGACGGAGCTAAGGTCGACACTCTTAGAATCGACAAGTCCATGGACGCAGGTGCTGAATTCCATCGATATTATTGTCGACATTAGGTTTACCATCGATATTACTGTCGACATTGGGCTTGTCATTGATATTAAGCTTCTGTCGATACTCTTAGTATCGGCAGGGAGCTGCAACCATTTCATCTTCGATATTACAACTTTAATGACGCCCTTGGCCACCAAAAGTCCTTGATATTAATCCATGGATGCCACCCAAGTAATTTGAAACATGAACCAAACAAATCAGCTCACAGCAGTACTCACAATATTGATGAGAATACTATGTCGGTAATGGGAGGATATTAGTGAGGCGCACGTGTAAATGATAAGGACCAGAAACATGGATACAATCAATATATATGGAACCCTCACCATTTTCTAATAATTCTTTTTAAAATCAATATAAGAATCATAAGCACGAGTAACAAAATGATAATAACAGGTTATGGTTTTGCTATAAAACATTATTAGGGTTGCACTAATAGTGTTAACCTACTTCTGGAACTTAGTTAATAAAACGTTTGTCGATTTTATGTAATTAACATGCAATATAACTAAGTTTTTAACAACTTACTTGTGATAGCATTTTAAAATGTTTACAATCATTATAAGTTAACATAATGATAAGTTAATAAGTTAACACTAAAACTCTAAGGAAATGTTATGGTTTTCAAAATAACATCTTATGTTGAGAATATAATTCAAGAGTAAAACGTGAATACTAAACATTTTATTATATTAACATTTAATCTAAAATGGGTTAAGTATCAATACATTGAACAACAAGTGAATTAGGACCAAGTGATAACAAAGGGTTATGAGTGTTAGCCAATTTTAGGGCTAACACACACCAATAACTTATACTTATAAGTTACACGCAATTGAAATCAATACAGGATCGTGAAAACAACCTCAAGAACAACAACGATCGTGTGCATTCTTTTATTACTTAGTCAACCAATACAATATCTAGGTGAGTTAATACACCCCTTTTCTAAACTTTTTTGTTTTTAAAATTGCGTGGCTGAGAAACATGCTAATTCTTTTAATTACTTAAAAGTTTTAGTGCAGTGTTTCATTTATTCTATGATTTAGATAATATTGATTTATCTTTATTATCACATATCATTTCATGTATGCTTATGTGATTATGATATGTTTAAGATATCAAGGATGAATCATGATAACATAGTTTCATGATTTCATCAACACAATAGAACAACATAACTTATAAGATTAAATCTTATAAAACTTTGTTTTTATTACAAAGAAGAACAGGAGATAACACTGAGATAGACACAAGTGACATCACGAATGATAATCATGATAACATAATTTCATGATGATGATATCATTCACCACATCTATTGACACTGTGTAAAAGACAGGTTCTTTTAACACAATGTTAAAACTATGAGAACACATAACACACAGAGAACATATAATATTGATACAATAACATTGGGGAACACAATCAAAAATTACTATTAAGACTGTTTGTATTATATCACAACAATCATGTGTTCATGAGTTCATGCCCAGTCGTAAGTCCCTACAAGTAAATCGTTTAACAGTTAATTTAGTGTGACTAAACCGACGATTGCGTAGTGGTGCCATAGGTTTGACAAACTGCCGACGAGTTAGGCTGGTACGTTAATCGTATTTCATTATCATTGGCCGGTATCGTAGGACCGGTAACAGGGCTGCATCAGTCAGGTTTGGTAAACGAAACATGGTGATATTAATCTACAGAAACTAATTGTAATTAAATCCTTCGACTCTATTAACTGGTAGACTGAGGAATTGATTTTCTCTCAAGTCACATATTACTAGTAATAGTCTTGCTGAAGGCAATGAATCTATGAGAACACAAATGGGATAGAGGGAAATGGGAGGCATTGTGGTATGATTTACGTGAGGTCCACAATGGGTCCCATTTATGCTCTATACATTTAGGCCAAGAACAACACTAAAGGGCTAGCTGTTATCCCTTTAATTAGAAGTAAATTATAGTTAATCCTTCATTTGAGAGAATAATAATAAGAATAAGATTTGATAAATCTGTTTTCCTTAAAACACTAAGGGATTATCATCACTTAGGTTTTGATAACTTACTTCCCTCATACTATTTTATTCTATACATATAACACTATGGGTAATGAACACAACTTATGGGTGAATACCAAATGGGTTGAACACATGTGAGATAGAAATGGGTATCCATAGTTGTATTACAAGTGGTGTTGAATTCTTTTAAGTATGTGGTGGGCTGGCGGTACGTATGCCCTATATATAAGGATACTTAATTTGGATGATATACTATTTGTAAGTATAACTATGGAGAGGACATTGGATGAGACACTTGAGACAAAATCAATAAAACTTATGTGTGACATTGTGATTGTGAATGACATGAATACAACGATTTCAAATACTGAACTTACGAACTCACCAACCTAGTGTTGACTTTGTTTAAATGCATGTTTTCTCAGGTGATGAACATGTCTTGATTACAAGCAGCAAGATTAAGCTAGTGGACTTTAGAAGAGACCTAGCTTACTTTTGTGATGTGCATATTTTGAATGACATAACTCTGAATCATCTTTTGTAAATCTTGTGCAACTACAAGATAGAAACTCAATGATTTTTTTGGGTAGATTTACTTTGTTAAATTATGAACATGTATTGTGTAATTTAACTTTGTAATTCAATATAAATGTCATGTTAGAATTTCTCATTATATCTCATGTGCTATGTAGACAATCTGATCACTATGATTATCAAACGATATCGCGCCCTACGGGAAAGTCGATCCAGCCCGCCGGCTCGGGGTGTGGCACTTTTTAAGATTGGTAATGGGAAATATTCTAAGTGTAAAATAGGTGGACAAGGAATATGATGACATAACAATATACTAATCTTTAACCTATATTGGTTAAATGTTAGTGTATTACGTCACAATTGAGCTAGATTAAATTAAATAACAAAGAGCTATAAAAGTTAATCAACTTTAGAATTAACATACAAAATCATAACCACATGTTGTTTAGTCATTATTGATTCTACAATAGCGAGTGCGTTCTACAAACCCGAAACTTAAACATCACTGTGAGTTCTCATAACCCCTTTTAAATCACTTTTTCTTTTAAACTCATGGTGGAACATGTATACCCAAAACGAATATGATTTTGATATCACATGGGTGATACCTGGATTATCAATTGATGTGGATTATCATAACTCCGTGAGTCATTATTGGTTAGTTGACTTCGATCCTTCGCAATGATTGAATTACTGTTGTTGAGTTGACTTCGATCCTTCCCGGTGATTCCACAGTTGGTTGAGTTGACTACGGTCCTTCGTAGTGTATTGTATTGACGCTTATGCAAATTAGGAATATCGTTGGTCGAGTTGACTTCGGTCCTCCGCGATTATTCCATCTACCGTTGGTTGAGTTGACTAAGGTCCTCCGCGGTACATTATTGAGATAATTATGATGAATGATGGTTATTGATTTGATGTGCTTGGTTGAGATTGACTGACTATACTTGGATGATTATTAATTATTACATGGATTATTTGACTGTTGTGTTTGTTGTTGTGTATACAGAGCTAGATTATCTCACAGGTTCACATGTGTCTTTTCTTAAAACAATAAACTTTTATAAACTTATATAAACATTTTGAAGAATGAAAAACTTATGATTACTCACCAACTACTTCGTAGTTGACACTTGATTTTCTACATGTTTTAGGAAATGAAGAGAAGTAGATATAGCAGGGTAGCTCTACATCTTTTGGATTCATCACATAGGATTTGGACTTAATGAAATTAAGTGGATCGATGAAGATTAGGATTTAGTTAATTTAGCTACATCTTTTGAGTAATTATTGAAATTGGATCATGACGAACATGGTTTTTGTGTAATACTTTATTTGAATTATTTGTTATGTGATGATAGTTTAAATGCCCATGAGCTTGTGAACAATCTACAAATTCCTCGTGGCATCCCGATGTTTCCGCCATCGGTCGGGGTGTTACTTGTTGAAAGCGACTCCCTGAAAAGGCTTAGCTTGTTTTGGGGCTAAAGGCAAACTAGCACCAAGATATGTGGGATCGTTCGAAATAACACAGAGAATTGGTCCTGTGGCATACAGACTCAATTTACCTGATGATCACGGCGGGGTTGTGACAACTAGTACCTGGCCGTCCGGCAAATCCGTATGGTGTGTGTACTTACAACTATAACTATGTGTGAATACTATGTGATAAACAATGTGTGATAACAATTTTGTGAAAAAACAATTTACAGTTGTATATATTTTAAGGAGAATTGAAATATGAATATACAGCAACACATTAGAAATAACAATTGTGAAAACAAGTGACATAAACAAATTGGTTGTGATCTGATGTCCACCAATAACAGGAATCAAATGGTTGACAATTCAGTGAGAAAACAATGAGGAATTATTCATAACAATGTGAAATTAGTTCAGTGTAGGTGAGTCCGTCAGTGTGAATGTCCAAATCAAACAATAAATCAGTATCGTTTACGAATGATGAACTTACAATGTGTTTGCGTGGGTGACGATTCACACAAAAATATCTGTGGGTTTAACGTTACCGAATCAGAAAGTGAAACGTACGATCATATTCATACAGTTAGGGCTTGTACGAAAACGCGCGTAAGTTACGTTTTCTGACGAAATAGCGAAGTTAAACGATTACGAACTTTAACATAATGAAAATTAATAAAATAGTATTTACTAGGAATTAGCACCTAAAGAGAATTTAAATTAAACCATTTTATAAAATTATGCATAATTAACGTTACGTTACGAAAAATCGTAATTTAACGCAACCAATCAAAACCGACAACGTGGGTAAACAACCGGAGTATAAAACCTCATTTTTCCTCCTTTTCCTTCATATTTCAGCTTCCCTTTCTCTCTCTAGAAAGCTTATGAGCAGCTATTTCTATGTCTAAACAGTCAATCTAAAAACCCTCTTTCTATCTTCATAAAATCTCAACCAAATCTAAAGATCTAGAAACCAAAACGAAGCTCCAGAGTAGAAGAAGAACTCACGAAGAAAACGAGCTAAAGATCACAACTTAAGGTAAATCTACAAATCTAATTTAGGGTTTTCGTTAGCTTAAACTTAAAGAAAGTGGTTCTTCACCTTTATATGAGTTTTTCTGAATCATTTTAGCATAAATAACCTGAAATATGAGATTTTTGAGCAACCTGCAACTTTCGGGAGATCTGGAAACGGGAGGTTGAAGATGAAGGACCTGAGTACACTTCACCTTAGCCGATAACCCTTTTTAATTTCCTTTTCCACTCGAGAACCATTTCATTTTTAACCAAGAACCACATTGTGGGAAACCTCTAAAAGTCGAGAACACCAATAGCTTTCAAGAACCAATTTGATTTAGACCCCAAAGTCGAGAACTACTTAATTTCAATCGACAACCACATTAGCTGAAGGATATTAGAGCCGAGAACTTCTTTTATTCTTTGGGAAGTCGAGAACCACGTTGTTCTTCTCCAAACTCAAGAACGTAATGAGTGGGAAGGGTATTACGGTCAAGAACCCTTTGATGTTGGCACACATCCATTTGAGATACACATAAACAACCGAGAACACCAACACACTTGGTGGCCTAAATCGAGAACATTAAAACAAGTGTTAATCGAGAACCATTTGTGCTTGGGTGCAATCGGGTCATGAAACTGCCATCAACATTACTTAAATGTTATTTACAAGCATAGATAAACCTTAAAACAAGTACCATGGTTTTAAAAACATGTAAAAGGTTTATAACTAAGTCATATTTAATCAAGGTATCAAAAGGTTTTACTTATAAAGGATATTAATCAAGTTTACTACAAAGCTGGTGGATTTATTACAAAGTTGGTGGATTATGAGGTCAACACTTTTACAATAAGGTTAAAGTTAATAACAAGTTTAATCGTACAAACAAAGAATGTATTATGCACTAATGCTTAATCTATAATTGGCTAAGTTTTTGTGTATTACATTACAATTGAACAAGGGAGAATCACATAACAAATACTTATAAAAGTTAACCAACTTTAGGGTTAACCTGCAAATTTATAACTCGTACTTATAAGTTTCAAACAACATTGAATTCAACATAGGGCTTTGAATACAACATCACCACAACAACAAAGAGTACATGCATTTCTTTATTCTTAGTCAAGCACCATAACTACAAAGTGAGTTCATATGCCCCTTTTTCTAATCTTTTAATTTTAAATGCGGTGTTGAGAAACATGATAAATCTTTTATTTATTAAAATGTTTAGTACATTATTTCAAGTATCATGTGACTTAGATAATAAAGATTTTATCTTTATTATTACTCTTTTATCAAGATCAATGTGTATGCTTGTGTGTCCATTAACAAAAATGACTAGTAAAGGATGTTTCTTGATAACATAATGTCATGAATTCATCCAAACATTTAAATAACATAAATGAAATAAGATTTGATCTTATAACACTTTATTATTTACGAGAATCACAAGAGATAACAATAATGATATTCATGATAACATAATTTCATGATGATGATCATTCACCACATTTAATAACACAATGTAATAAGATAAGTTCTTTAAACACGTTGTTAGAATCATTGGGAACACATAACATCAAGAACTAATGACATTGTGATGACAATTGAGACAAATACTCATGATATCAAGGACGACTTCTTGATAACATAGTTTCATGATGTCATTCCCCACATATGCTAACATTGTTTAATAAGACAAGATCTTATTAAAAAATGTTAAGGACTGAAGATCATAACACTGTGTTCATTTCATTGAGATAATATCTTTAGAACAGGATGACAGTGATACAATAGCAAAGGGTGTGAGCCATTATTTGAGTTAGTTACCTAATTTTTATATGCATCATAATTATAATAATCCTTACATCAGTAGGGTCAAATTTCAATTCCAATGGCAATGGTATTAATCAATCTAATGGGATAATACCGGGCACTATATGTGCTAACATTCTAACTAATGTCAATGAAAATGGTTTGGGAATATATGCATTTCTTATAGATATCATGGAAAGGATATCTTACAATCCGGGCTGGTCAGTAATGACAGTCACAGGGACATTTAATGTCTCGCTCTAGGTATCGCTGAGGATATCTTACAATTCGGACTCGTCAGAAATGACAGTCATAAAGGCTCTTAAGTCTCACCCTTATATATATTATGGAGAGAATATCTTACATGTCACGTTGAACAGTAGTAACAGACATAGAGACATCTAAGTCTCACCTTTATAGATATCATGGAGAGGGTATCTTACAATATGGGCCAGTCTCACTCTTATAGGTATCGTTGGGGGATATCTTATGTAACAATTGTGCATATAGTCATGTAGTTGTAAACAGTGTTAGAACAGTGTCTATTCAGTTTCAGTTCAATCAATGTGTTTCAGTATGTTCATAATGTGTGCTTGTGTGTTACAGGATCTTAGTAGTCAGAAAACAAGTATGTATTATTTAATTACAGTCGATTTCACTAGGCAAGAACAGTAACTTGTTATATCGAAACAGTGGTGGGCAGCGAGAGTGAGCCCTATACATATACTGCGTTCGGTGTAACAGGTTAGTGTTAGTGCGTAGTGTCCAGACGAATATTATGACATTTAATTAATTCAACCAAGATCGTAATCTGTAAGCGAGACTGAGTATAGTTATGGGTGACGATCCATAATAGTACGAATGTTGAACTTATAATTACGATTAAACGACTTTAAATATTTTAATACGATCGGAAAACGTACGCGATTGCGGGTATACACGTAATTGTGAATGTTTTAACGATCCGACAACACACGAAGAGTAAAAATAATTAAATTAATTATTTTATATTTTTACAATTTTGAAACTCATCATTTTATTGAGTTTAATATCTATTTTACATTAAAACCGCGTAAAATACGCGTTACGTTCCGGAAACGCGAACCGAGCGACCGAAACGGACCCGAAAACCACACGGGCTATAAAAGCCTTGAAGAAGACCATTTTCTTCATAAATTCCACCAACAACCCTTTCTCTCTCTAATAGTTCGTCTACCCTCTCTCTCTCTAAAAACCAAACTTTAATCGATCGTATCTCACTCGTTTCTCGACGGATTTCGGTGTTCTTGGTGTCCACGCGAAGCTCTCGACAAACTCTACACGAAATGACAAGAATATTGCAGATCCATCCAGCCAAAAACGAGGTATGATTCAAGGAAGTTTCGGAAAAATAGGGTTTTCATGGGTGTGTTGTTGAAACTTGACTCAAAGCCGGTCCTAGCCTTTTCTGTCGGTTTTCGCAGCCATAACAAACTTTTTAGATGTTAGATCAGCTTTGCTAAGGGTCTGGAATCGGCTGAACAGGATGATGATGATGGAGTTCTTACAGGTTCGTCGAAGGTTCGAGGGTCGAACCCTAAAACAGCATATGGCCGAACCCTCATGAACACAGCAAGTTCTGCGAACCCTGCATGGTTCGTGGTGTTATCAGCCGAACCCCAGGGGTCCTCACGAGCCTTCATGGCTTCGACGAACCATACTAAGGTCACGAACCCTCCCGGATCAAACGAACCCTGCATTGCCGAAGTTATTAGGGTTTCCTGGTCGAACCTATGCTCACGAACCCAGCCGAACTTTTGTGCCACCTACGAACCTTGATCAACATGCAGCGAACCATCACGAGCCTTATGTCCTAGACGAACCCTACTGGGTTTCACGAGCCTACACGAACAATGCATGGCTTCATGAACCCTAGCCGAACTCTCATGCTTGATTTGCGAACCCTGGTTGTCGAACCTATGGCCGAACCTGTCTATTATCACTAGGAGCCGAACCTTGTTATGATTATTGGCCGAACCTTAGGCCACCAACATGAAGGGTTCGCTGCCAAGAATGGCAGCCCATTAGTTTTCGGCCCAACCCCATCATACTCGGCCCAATTCCATTAGTAAGTGGCCCAATAGTACCTTAGAAGCTTATATGACTTACATAAACATGGATGGCCCGACTCATATCCTTTAGGCCCAATTCAAGTCCCCTCGGTCATTGTGATTCTAATTTGCTTACTATTGTGTTTGGCGCGATACAAGGTTTATGTACATGTGTTGGGCCAACACCACCTCTAATTGGCTCCCTAGCACACCCAAATGGTCCTTGTTAACCTAAGAGGCCCATAGAACTTTGATTAAGCCCACTATGATTTATTGGGCTTAAGGCCCATTATAGGCCACCACTCAAAGTAACTTGTAATTCGATCTTATTGAGTTTAAGTTTATAACTAAACTTAGCTTAATTTTAAGATCAATTCACAATCACAAGACTTGAACACAATTGAACATCTTTTCACAACAAATGGTAATCAATGGCTATCAAATTCAAGAACATTTATCATTTTATGCATATGAATTATGCATCAAAGAACATTTCATAAGTTTCTTGGACCCATGATCAATCAAATGATTCAAAACATAACATTCAAGTTTTCACAACAATCTTAATCAAGAGAACACAAGTCAATCAATGAATCAAAGTTATACAATTATAAATCCTATATCTTATGTATGATTACAATGTTATAGGAGACAGTTAGAAGTCCTGTTTGCTATTTGCTATCTGTTTTAAGTTCAGAGTCTACTGCAGACAGGTGAGAACTTTAGCCCCTCTTTTACTGTTTTATAACTGTTTTGGGGTGGAACACGTGATCAAAACCACTATTTCAATCTTGTTTCATTGCACAGTTTATGTGCATTCATAAACATTGCAGGTTTATCTTATGAATCCAAGTGATTCTTCAACTGTTTAAGGAATATTGCCAACTGTTTTAAAGGAATTATTTACTATTAAACCCTTATTACTAAAAAGGATTTTATAATGTTTTCTTGAAATATTTTATAACAGTTTTACTCAAATGTTCTTTTAAAGGATTTTACAAACCCTTTTGTTATAAACCTTGTTATTACACAAGGTCATCACATCATGGTATTCAAAACAAGTGGTTCAAAACATGGTATTCAAATTCATTGGTTCAAAACATGGTATTCAAATTCATTGGTTCAAAACATGGTATTCAAATTCATTGGTTCAAAACATGGTATTCAAGTCAAGTTGTTCACAACATGGTATTCAAATCAAGAGATTCATTTCATGTTACATAAACAAAGGATTCAACTCGTGGAGTTAAATCCAGGTTTTCAATAAGACATTAACACATCCGGTTAAAGTAAGATTCAGAAAACATGGTGTCCATTGTTGTAAACAAACTTATAAACCCATCAAGTATCATATTCATTAGCGTTAGTACTGGGTGATCACAACAAGGGAAAGCGGACACATACATTGGGGCAGACCGATTGCTGCAGTTAGTTTTTAAATCTGTTTTATAAACTAACTGCAGATTTCGGTTACATATGGTTTATTCAAAACTGTTGACATATTATCTAACTCCAAACGTGGTTTGGGACTTGATATTATATGTTGACTCATGTGCAAACAGTGATTGGACTGTTTACACTCATTTTCTTACTTGATGTTAGTTTGGGTTGCAGCTCATCCGTGTGAATCTTATGATGCTTTAACTTACCTATGTCTTATATCATATACTCACGTTTACAAATGCTTAAACCTATTGTTCTCACCAACTACGTCTGTAGTTGACAGTTACTTTTCACGTGTTTCAGGTAATCAGGTTTAAGACATTCTCAGGGACAACTAAGGAGACCATTCTAAGATAGAACAAGATGAAGAAACATGCTAGGATGGAATAGAAACTCACTAAATCCTAAATGTTTAATTGTCTTGTTTGGAGTCTTATTTTGTAAACTATATTTTGGGTCTGTAGTTGTCTTACTTTTGTAGATAGATTGTCTGTACCTAATCAACTGTCTAAACATTATGAAATGTAGTAATCCATTGTGGTTGTTCTTATTCAATACTTGTGCATGATTCAACTGATCATACGTCACCGCGCCGTGGATTCCGCACGCGGCGCAGGGGTGTGACAGGTTGGTATCAGAGCCAAGGTTGTAGAGAACTAGGAAAAACCCAATGTTAATGACCTAGACTATAACCTAAGCTACCCAATAGGACTAAGTGCTATAGGCTTGAGGATACTTAGGATCTAAGTAACTTAAGTGAGCATTAAGTCTACAATAAGCTTGAAAGATCTTAGGGACATTTTTCTAAGATTAGACATCGAGTCAAAGAATTTGAATCGGACTTCTATAATTTTAGAAACCGAATTAAATTCTCACACATATGCATTTAAGGATTTCAGAGGCAAGGATCTGTATTCTTAGTATCCTTGATCTGAAATTCTCACACAGAGATCATTATAGAAATTCAGAGGCAAAGATCTGTAGTTTCAGTATCTTTGATATGAATTTCTTGTCATATTCATTATGGGATTTAGAGGCAAAGATCTATTAATTTAGTATCTTTGATCTAAGATCCTTGTCATATTCATTATGGGATTTAGAGGCAAAGATGGTTATCTTTGATCTAAAGTCCTTGTCATATTCATTATAGGATTCAAAGGTCAAGATCTATTAATTTAGAACTTGGATTTGAGATCCTTGTCATATTCATTATAGGATTCAAAGGTCAAGATCTATTAATTTAGAACTTGGATTTGAGATCCTTGTCATATTCATTATAGGATTCAAAGGTCAAGATCTATTAATTTAGAACTTGGATTTGAGATCCTTGTCATATTCATTATAGGATTCAAAGATCAAGATCTATTAACTTAGAACTTGGATTTGAGATCCTTGTCATATCACTATAGGAATTCAAAGGTTGAGGTCTATTAACTTAGAACTTAGATTTGAAATCCTTGTCATTGTTATCATTGTTATCATTATCAGGTGTTCATTATCATAGGAACTTTATAACTTAGAATCTGTGTAACAGTATTCTTTAGTTGAAGTTCTCACAGGAAATCATTATGCTCAGTACTGTAAGTATTGGGAAACTAGGTTGATTAACCTAGGACACATATACATAAACCTAAGGTCTTAGTTTCTAGTAAATTAAGGACCATGGTTTACACAATCATAAACAGAATCAAGGAACAAGAGAAATCATGAGACAATCATAATCAATCAACAGTTGGAATCTTAGCCCCAAATATAGACGACGGATTAACGCTGACGTGTTGAGGTAAGTGGTGGGTCGGTGAGAGCTTACCCTATATATAAGCTTATTTCAGTATGTTAGGGGGAATCCGGCGTTTGTATTTGGAGTGAGGATTCGGGATCAACTGGACACATGGAACATTAGTCAAAACACATGGGATACAATCATTTGGGAAACAATCATTGGTGAATCAAATCATAATGAAATTCAAACTTGGATGAACCAGACATTATGGTGAATCAACCAAGTTGTGAACATATCATAAATGTAAACCTTAAGTGAAATTCTTAAGTGATTACATCATTGGTACTTACTGGCATAAGTTAACAGGAAAGTGTAGAGCACACGTATGATTTAGTTCTACATGTTAACAACTGTTAGTAGGTGCACGCATAACATAATCATAGTTCAATCATGGAATCAATCATAGTTCAAGTTGCTCAAAGATCATGGGATTCTTAATCAATGGAAAACACATGGAAATCAGTACAAACGTGTTGCCAAATGCTAGCAAGGGCATGATCGTGGTATACCGAAACGGTGGTGGGCAGCGAGAGTGAGCCCTATATATAAGCTATTTTCGGTATATCGGGAAAGTGTCAGTGTGTAGGTTTGGTGGAGAGATCATGAGACATCGTACATATTCACATGATAAGTATACAAATAAGTTGATAACTTATACGTGTACTGGATCATATTACAATTGAATGATAATACTAGTAGTATGGATATATTACTGACCTTATCATGAAAATTCAATTGTATCCATTCTCATTACTGACCCGCTTGTGGCTTCTATTCGTAGAATGCCTCCTCGACGAGACCCAAATGCTGGGGGTTCGACAAGCGGTAATGATGATGAAATTAACAAGATTGCTCGAGCTATCGCTGTTCACATGAGGGATGTGATCCCGGGCATGGTCACTGATATTACCCAGAATCTTCGGGGAAGTACCGGTGATTCTGCACACAACTCCAATGCCACTAACGTTGGAACTGCTAACTTTACTTTTAAGCAGTTCAACGATGCTAAACCTCCTAAGTACTCTGGTACTGAGGGAGCAACCGGCCTACTGCAGTGGCTGGAAAGCATCGAAGACATTCTCGACTTCACTGGATGTCCTGAAAATCTGAAGGTCAAGATGGCCTCAAGTGCTTTTCACAAGGGCGCACTCACCTGGTGGAATTCTGAGAAGAACACCAGAGGACGTGAAGTCGCTCTAGCCTTACCATGGGATGGATTCAAGAACTTACTGGTGGAAAAGTTTTGTCCACGTCACGAGCTAAAGAAACTGGAAGTGGAGATGTGGAATCTGGTGCAGGATAGTGGCGAAAATGCCAAGTATACAACTCGTTTTCATGAGTTGTGCATTTTGGTACCACATTTGGTTACTCCTCTATCCCGCAGGATAGAGAAATACATCGAAGGCTTGCCTCTAGTGGTTAGAGGAACTGTTATGGGGAACAACCCCACTACTTTGGAAGCTGCGATACAACTGGGTGCTACTCTTACTGAAGAGTATGTGAAATCTGGAGTGCTCACCCGAAAGGGATTCAAAAGGGCACAGATTGAGGAAGGCAAGAAGCCTGAACAGCACCATCATAAGAAGAAGAAACAGAAAACAATCAAGAACTTTGCAGCGTTGACTGCGGCTGCACCTACTCATGCTACTCCCCTCACTGCTATGCCACAACCCGCTAATGTCAGAAAGCAGTACACTGGCTCGTTTCCACTCTGCACCAAATGCCAGTACCATCATCTGCCCAATACTCCATGCAAGAAGTGTCACAAGTGTGGGCGTATGGGACACTTTGCAGCGACTTGTCGATCTGCTCATCTTATTGCTGCAACAACTGCTGCCACAACTTCTGCTGCTACAGGTGGAAGAGCTTGTTACAATTGTGGGGCAGAGGGGCACTTCAGAAACCAGTGTCCAAAACTCAATACCAATACTGCTGCTGCTCGTGCTTTTGTGATTGGAACTGCGGAAGCACGTGAAGAGCCGGCAGTCATCACGGGTACATTTCTTATCAATGATCACTATGTTCCTATCATATTTGATACTGGTGCTGATAAAAGTTTTATCTCTGCTCATACTGCTTCTTTGCTTAATATGCAACTATCCACACTTACTGCTCCCTATACTGTAGAAGTAGCGAATGGTAAGACTATAGTTGTAGATTCCATCATTTATGCTTGTGAGCTAAGATTAAATGACCATCTTTTCTCGATCGATCTCATTCCTATGACTCTCGGAAGCTTCGAAGTTGTGGTAGGAATGGATTGGTTATCTAAGAATAATGCTGAAATCGTATGCTCGGAGAAACTTATTCGAATTCCCCTACCGTCCGGCGAAACGATGATAGTCTACGGTGAGAAACCCTGCCGCGAATTGAAGATTGTATCGTGCATCAAGGCGAGGAAGTATCTGAAGAAGAAATATTATGCATTCTTAGCTCACGTGGTGGAAAAGAAACCTGACAAGAAAGCAGTTGGAGACGTACCGGTTATCAAAGACTATCCAGACGTATTTCCAGAAGACTTGCCTGGACTACCACCAGTCCGACAAGTGGAGTTTAGAATTGATCTCGTCCCTGGAGCAAACCCAGTGGCGAAGTCACCGTATCGATTAGCACCGTCTGAGATGCAAGAACTGTCTAGTCAGCTTCAAGAACTTTTAGACAAAGGGTTCATTAGACCGAGTTTCTCTCCATGGGGAGCTCCGGTTCTATTTGTCAAGAAGAAAGACGGTTCATTTCGCATGTGCATAGATTATCGTGAGCTGAACAAGTTAACAATCAAGAACAGATATCCTCTACCTAGGATCGATGATCTATTTGATCAATTACAGGGAGCAACTTGCTTCTCTAAGATTGATTTACGATCCGGGTATCATCAGTTAAGAGTAAATGATGAGGATATACCAAAGACTGCATTTAGGACTCGATATGGACACTATGAGTTTGTGGTTATGCCATTTGGGCTGACCAATGCACCCGCA
The DNA here is from genome assembly GCA_009363875.1 of Mikania micrantha. Classification (NCBI taxonomy): domain Eukaryota; kingdom Viridiplantae; phylum Streptophyta; class Magnoliopsida; order Asterales; family Asteraceae; genus Mikania; species Mikania micrantha. The sequence goes on from CM018692.1 coordinate 54,864,903, forward strand.
GTGTTCATGGACTTGATGAATCGAGTCTGCAGGCCTTACTTGGATCAGTTTGTTATCGTCTTTATTGATGATATACTGATTTATTCCAAGTCAGAACGAGAACATGAGGATCATTTGAAGAAAGTCTTGGAACTACTAAGAAAGGAACAACTTTATGCTAAATTCTCAAAGTGTGAATTTTGGCTAAAGGAGGTTCACTTCTTAGGACATGTCATAAACAAAGATGGAATTCATGTAGATCCAGCCAAGATTGAGGCGATTAAGAACTGGACTACTCCATCTACTCCAACAGAGATTCGTTCATTTCTGGGTTTGGCAGGTTATTATAGAAGATTCATTGCAAACTTCTCTAAGATAGCCTTGCCACTCACTACATTGACTCAGAAAAGTCAAGCTTTTATATGGGGACAGAAACAAGAAGATGCATTTCAACTTCTTAAACAGAAGTTATGCAATTCCCCTATCCTTAGTCTTCCAGAAGGCAGTGATGATTTCATTGTCTACTGTGATGCTTCAAACCTTGGTCTCGGTTGTGTACTTATGCAACGGGACAAGGTCATTGCTTATGCTTCAAGACAACTTAAGGTTCACGAGAAGAATTACACTACTCATGACCTTGAGTTAGGGGCTGTGGTCTTTGCACTGAAGATTTGGAGACACTACCTGTACGGTACTAAATGTGTCATCTATACAGACCACAAGAGCCTTCAACACATTCTCAATCAGAAAGAGCTCAACATGAGACAACGACGTTGGGTTGAGCTTCTAACTGATTACGACTGCGAGATTCGTTACCATCCGGGTAAAGCCAATGTGGTGGCGGATGCTCTTAGTCGCAAGGAACCAGTCAAACCAATTCGTGTTAGAGCCATGGAGATCAACACACAGCCAAACTTGAAAGACTTGATTCGTATTGCACAACAACAAGTAGTAACAGATAATCAACTCAAAACAGACTTGGATTGTGGCATTGAGAAGAAACTAGAACCTCGATCAGATGGGTTGTTATATCTCAATGGCCGCATGTGGATTCCAAAGTCTGAAGAATTGCGCACACTCATCTGTGATGAGGCACATAAGTCGCGATACTCAGTTCATCCTGGAGCCGACAAGATGTATCAGGACTTGAGGACATCTTACTGGTGGCCGGGAATGAAGAAAGACATAGCACTGTACGTGGGAAAATGTCTTACTTGTTCAAAGGTCAAAGCAGAACATCAAAAGCCTTCGGGACTTCTGCAACAACCTGAAATTCCTCAATGGAAATGGGAGCAAATTTCCATGGATTTCATAACAAAGTTGCCGAGAACTCCGAGAGGTTTCGATTCGATTTGGGTGATCGTTGATCGACTCACCAAATCTGCTCATTTTCTCCCAATCCGAGAGGATTACAAGATGGAGAAGCTATCCACATTGTACATCAACGAAATCATTGCACGTCATGGTACTCCAACATCAATCATATCTGATCGTGATAGTCGTTTCACTTCTCGCTTTTGGCAATCATTGCAAAAGGCTTTGGGAACGCGTGTTAATCTTAGCACGGCGTATCATCCCCAAACCGACGGCCAAAGTGAGAGGACTATCCAAACACTTGAGGACATGCTCCGTTCTTGTGTCATTGACTTCGGTGGAAGTTGGGACACTCATCTCCCACTCATTGAGTTTTCATATAACAATAGCTATCATACGAGCATTCAATGTGCACCATTCGAAGCTCTATATGGTAGAAAGTGCCGATCACCGGTCTGTTGGACCGAGATTGGTGACTCACAGGTCGTAGGACCAGAACTCATTCAGGAAACATCAGACAAGATCACAATCATTCAGTCACGGCTTAAGGCCGCACGAGATCGGCAGAAGAGTTATGCTGATCGTCGTCGGAAACCGCTTGAGTTTCAAGTGGTGACCGAGTCTTACTCAAAGTTTCTCCCTGGAAAGGCGTTGTCCGATTCGGGAAGAAAGGGAAACTTGCACCAAGGTACGTTGGACCTTTTGAGATCCTGGAACGGATTGGTCCCGTAGCCTACAAACTCAAACTTCCAGTGGAGCTAAGCAATGTTCATGATACTTTTCATGTATCAAATCTTAAGAAATGCTTGGCGGATCATGATGTTCAGATTCCACTGGAAGACATACAGATTCAGAACAACATGCAATTCATTGAACGTCCAGTTGAGATCATGGATCATGGGGTCAAGAAACTTAAACGCAGCCGTATCCCGATCGTGAAAGTGCGATGGGAGGGCAAACGCGGTGCTGAGTTCACCTGGGAACGTGAAGACCAGATGAAGCTTAAGTACCCTCATCTTTTTACAGTATCTTCGGCTAGTTAATTTCGGGACGAAATTCCCTTAACTAGGGGAGACTGTAACAATTGTGCATATAGTCATGTAGTTGTAAACAGTGTTAGAACAGTGTCTATTCAGTTTCAGTTCAATCAATGTGTTTCAGTATGTTCATAATGTGTGCTTGTGTGTTACAGGATCTTAGTAGTCAGAAAACAAGTATGTATTATTTATTTACAGTCGATTTCACTAGGCAAGAACAGTAACTTGTTATATCGAAACAGTGGTGGGCAGCGAGAGTGAGCCCTATACATATACTGCGTTCGGTGTAACAGGTTAGTGTTAGTGCGTAGTGTCCAGACGAATATTATGACATTTAATTAATTCAACCAAGATCGTAATCTGTAAGCGAGACTGAGTATAGTTATGGGTGACGATCCATAATAGTACGAATGTTGAACTTATAATTACGATTAAACGACTTTAAATATTTTAATACGATCGGAAAACGTACGCGATTGCGGGTATACACGTAATTGTGAATGTTTTAACGATCCGACAACACACGAAGAGTAAAAATAATTAAATTAATTATTTTATATTTTTACAATTTTGAAACTCATCATTTTAATGAGTTTAATATCTATTTTACATTAAAACCGCGTAAAATACGCGTTACGTTCCGGAAACGCGAACCGAGCGACCGAAACGGACCCGAAAACCACACGGGCTATAAAAGCCTTGAAGAAGACCATTTTCTTCATAAATTCCACCAACAACCCTTTCTCTCTCTAATAGTTCGTCTACCCTCTCTCTCTCTAAAAACCAAACTTTAATCGATCGTATCTCACTCGTTTCTCGACGGATTTCGGTGTTCTTGGTGTCCACGCGAAGCTCTCGACAAACTCTACACGAAAGTACAAGAATATTGCAGATCCATCCAGCCAAAAACGAGGTGTGATCAAGGAAGTTTCGGAAAATAGGGTTTTCATGGGTGTGTTGTTGAAACTTGACTCAAAGCCGGTCCTAGCCTTTTCTGTCGGTTTCGCAGCCATAACAAACTTTTTAGATGTTAGATCAGCTTTGCTAAGGGTCTGGAATCGGCTGAACAGGATGATGATGATGGAGTTCTTACAGGTTCGTCGAAGGTTCGAGGGTCGAACCCTAAAACAGCATATGGCCGAACCCTCATGAACACAGCAAGTTCTGCGAACCCTGCATGGTTTGTGGTGTTATCAGCCGAACCCCAGGGGTCCTCACGAGCCTTCATGGCTTCGACGAACCATACTAAGGTCACGAACCCTCCCGGATCAAACGAACCCTGCATTGCCGAAGTTATTAGGGTTTCCTGGTCGAACCTATGCTCACGAACCCAGCCGAACTTTTGTGCCACCTACGAACCTTGATCAACATGCAGCGAACCATCACGAGCCTTATGTCCTAGACGAACCCTACTGGGTTTCACAAGCCTACACGAACAATGCATGGCTTCATGAACCCTAGCCGAACTCTCATGCTTGATTTGCGAACCCTGGTTGTCGAACCTATGGCCGAAGCTGTCTATTATCACTAGGAGCCGAACCTTGTTATGATTATTGGCCGAACCTTAGGCCACCAACATGAAGGGTTCGCTGCCAAGAATGGCAGCCCATTAGTTTTCGGCCCAACCCCATCATACTCGGCCCAATTCCATTAGTAAGTGGCCCAATAGTACCTTAGAAGCTTATATGACTTACATAAACATGGGATGGCCCGACTCATATCCTTTAGGCCCAATTCAAGTCCCCTCGGTCATTGTGATTCTAATTTGCTTACTATTGTGTTTGGCGCGATACAAGGTTTATGTACATGTGTTGGGCCAACACCACCTCTAATTGGCTCCCTAGCACACCCAAATGGTCCTTGTTAACCTAAGAGGCCCATAGAACTTTGATTAAGCCCACTATGATTTATTGGGCTTAAGGCCCATTATAGGCCACCACTCAAAGTAACTTGTAATTCGATCTTATTGAGTTTAAGTTTATAACTAAACTTAGCTTAATTTTAAGATCAATTCACAATCACAAGACTTGAACACAATTGAACATCTTTTCACAACAAATGGTAATCAATGGCTATCAAATTCAAGAACATTTATCATTTTATGCATATGAATTATGCATCAAAGAACATTTCATAAGTTTCTTGGACCCATGATCAATCAAATGATTCAAAACATAACATTCAAGTTTTCACAACAATCTTAATCAAGAGAACACAAGTCAATCAATGAATCAAAGTTATACAATTATAAATCCTATATCTTATGTATGATTACAATGTTATAGGAGACAGTTAGAAGTCCTGTTTGCTATTTGCTATCTGTTTTAAGTTCAGAGTCTACTGCAGACAGGTGAGAACTTTAGCCCCTCTTTTACTGTTTTATAACTGTTTTGGGGTGGAACACGTGATCAAAACCACTATTTCAATCTTGTTTCATTGCACAGTTTATGTGCATTCATAAACATTGCAGGTTTATCTTATGAATCCAAGTGATTCTTCAACTGTTTAAGGAATATTGCCAACTGTTTTAAAGGAATTATTTACTATTAAACCCTTATTACTAAAAAGGATTTTATAATGTTTTCTTGAAATATTTTATAACAGTTTTACTCAAATGTTCTTTTAAAGGATTTTACAAACCCTTTTGTTATAAACCTTGTTATTACACAAGGTCATCACATCATGGTATTCAAAACAAGTGGTTCAAAACATGGTATTCAAATTCATTGGTTCAAAACATGGTATTCAAATTCATTGGTTCAAAACATGGTATTCAAATTCATTGGTTCAAAACATGGTATTCAAGTCAAGTTGTTCACAACATGGTATTCAAATCAAGAGATTCATTTCATGTTACATAAACAAAGGATTCAACTCGTGGAGTTAAATCCAGGTTTTCAATAAGACATTAACACATCCGGTTAAAGTAAGATTCAGAAAACATGGTGTCCATTGTTGTAAACAAACTTATAAACCCATCAAGTATCATATTCATTAGCGTTAGTACTGGGTGATCACAACAAGGGAAAGCGGACACATACATTGGGGCAGACCGATTGCTGCAGTTAGTTTTTAAATCTGTTTTATAAACTAACTGCAGATTTCGGTTACATATGGTTTATTCAAAACTGTTGACATATTATCTAACTCCAAACGTGGTTTGGGACTTGATATTATATGTTGACTCATGTGCAAACAGTGATTGGACTGTTTACACTCATTTTCTTACTTGATGTTAGTTTGGGTTGCAGCTCATCCGTGTGAATCTTATGATGCTTTAACTTACCTATGTCTTATATCATATACTCACGTTTACAAATGCTTAAACCTATTGTTCTCACCAACTACGTCTGTAGTTGACAGTTACTTTTCACGTGTTTCAGGTAATCAGGTTTAAGACATTCTCAGGGACAACTAAGGAGACCATTCTAAGATAGAACAAGATGAAGAAACATGCTAGGATGGAATAGAAACTCACTAAATCCTAAATGTTTAATTGTCTTGTTTGGAGTCTTATTTTGTAAACTATATTTTGGGTCTGTAGTTGTCTTACTTTTGTAGATAGATTGTCTGTACCTAATCAACTGTCTAAACATTATGAAATGTAGTAATCCATTGTGGTTGTTCTTATTCAATACTTGTGCATGATTCAACTGATCATACGTCACCGCGCCGTGGATTCCGCACGCGGCGCAGGGGTGTGACATCTTACAGGCCGGGCGATTCCGTAAGGAATAGCTATTAGAGACATTAAGTCTCTATCCTAAAATGTTACGGGATATTAGGTTGCCAATCTATTAGGGGCTAACATGTATGAGACAAAAATGGGTGTCCATGGTTGCAATACAGGTGGCATAGAGTACAGTTAAGTGTGTGGTGGGATGGAGACTTCATTCGTGATACGTATGCCCTATATATAAGCATGCTTAATTGGAGGATATGCTATCTTTAGTTGTAACTATGGAGAGGACATTGATGTGGGATAAGTCAAAGCAAATTAATCATGAAATGGGAATATCAAATTTCAATTGTTTTCGTTTATTAAACTTATGAACTTACCAACCTAGTGTTGACTTTGTTTTAAAGGCATGTTTTCTCAGGTGACGAACATGTTTAGTCACCAAACACCAGGACTTAATGTAATTGGACTTTATAGAGGAGCGATGGCTTCCTTTTGGGTTGTGCATATTTTGGATGACATAGGGGTGAATCATCTTTTGTAAATCTTGTGAAGATACAAGATAGAAACTTCATGATTCTTTTTAGGTGGATTTACTTAGTTAAATTATGAACACAATTCGTATAATTAACTTTGTCATTCTATGTCAATTTCATGTTAGCATTTCTCTTTATACATCATGCGTCATGTAAACCATCTGATCATTTCGATTATCACTCGATATCGCACCCCGGGACCTTCCGCTCGACGGGAAACTCGATCCATCCCGCCGGCTCGGGGTGTGACAGGGGTACATGATGCATTTCATATATATAATATCAAGAAATACCTTGCTGATGAATCATTAGTCATACCTCTCGAGGAAGTTCAAGTTGATGAGCAACTACATTTTATAGAAGAACCTGTAGAGATTAGAGATTGTGAAGTTAAGAAACTGAAGCGAAGCCATATTCCTATCGTGAAGGTTCGTTGGAACTCCAAACGAGGCACAAAATTTATCTAGGAGCATTAGGATCGCATGAAGTCCAAGTATCCCCACCTGTTTACAAAAGAAGTAGTGCACGACAATAATGATTAAATTACAGGACAAAATTTCTTTAACAAGGGGAGACTGTGACAATTGGTACTTGAGCATCCAAAAATCATACGATATGTGTAATTTCATGATTGTTCTATGTGATTACATATGTGAATCACTATTGTGTGATAAAAATTTGGTGAATACTATGGCAATTGCGATTACAACAAACAACATTACATGTGAAATAACAAGAACATTGTGTACAAATGACAAAACAGTGCGCTTATGATACGAATCCCCAGATAACAGGGATTCGAAAACCGACAACACAATGTGAAATCAATGAGAACAAGCAAAACAATAAGTCAAGTTGTGATCGTCGGTGAGAATATAAAATCCAAATAAAATCTGATATTGTTTTTTGACTATTAAACTGACAATGTGCTTGTGTGGGTGACGATTTGCACAAATATATTTGTGGGTTTAACAATCTGAATGATATCTGTTAAATTGAAAATTAAATCAGAAAGTAAAGCCATCGTTGTGTTCGTTCGGGTGACGATTCGTACGAATACGCGCGAAGGTGATACGATTTCACAAAACCATTTTAATAAACGTTTTCGAAAATGTAAAATTAATAAAAAGGAATTTAAAATATTTATTAGGAATTACCATATAGAAAGATTTAAATAAAACCATTCTACAAAAGACGCGTATATTGAACTTACGTATCGAAAACCACGCGTTAAAGCGAAACCGAACGAAACCGAAAACACTCGAAATGACCAGAGGTATATAAACCATTATTTTTCATCCTCTTCCTCATTTAATCCTTCAACAACCTCTTCCTCTCTCCATTTCGGATTACTCTCTCTCTCTATATATATATATATATACACACTTTCTCTAACCTCAAACACTCAACCACACTAAACCTTAACCAAATATCACGTTCTTGGTACCAAAATGATCCTTGGAACGTGTAGATCGCGATAGTTCAACAGATCGAAGATCAAACCATCAAAACTTACTTTATTATTGCATAAATTGACAAAGACTTTTGAAAGAAAACACATCCTTTATTATTGCATAAATTGATAACCTATTAGAGTTAAATGGGTTCGAACCTATCATGAGTGTCATTTTAAAGATCAACTAAACTTTAACTTAAATGATTAAAGATAGTATATTTTTACTTCAAGATAAGGTTAAAGTCGATGTAAACAATGAAGAGTCATAACAAGTTAAACTATCCGGTAGGTTTATTCATAAGAGAAACCCATACTTACATTTTGTGAATCTCAAACAAATCAAACAACATGACTTTGAATACAACACACATCCCAACAACGAGCACATGCATTCTTTGTTAACAGTCAACCAACACAACATCAAGGTGAGTTTATTTGCCCTTTTCTAATCTTTTTGTCTTCAAATGCGGGGCTAAGAAGCATGCTAAACCTTTTAAAAGGCTTTGGTTCATTATTTCATTATTCATAATAAAAGATGTAACAAAGGTTTCACTTTTGTTAATGCATCTATATCTATTTATGTTTAAATCAATGTTTATATCTATGTGATTTATCAAGAGTTGATAACAATGATTGGGGGATATGAAAACAAGTAAGACAATGTTCATAAAAACACTAAATGCTTTTGAGATATCAATGGGACTGAGATGACTAAATACATATAACATGGGAATGATAACATATACCTATGAGATGACAACATAAAACTACATATGATTATTAGTAAGGCTGCTTGTATTATATCACTGTGATCATGTGCCAATTGAGATTCAATTGCATTCAGTCCCTTTTAGAGTTCGTTTACCATTAAGGGGCAGAGGCCAGGGCGACAGTAACGTAGTGGCACCATAAGTTTGGCAAACTTCCGGCGAGTGAGGTCGGTACGTTACGCATATCATAAATGACATTTGGCTGGTATCGTATGACCAGTAATAGGGCGGCAACAGTCAGGTTTGGTAAATGGCCACAAGGATGATATTAATAAAATAGAAACTACTAATAATTCTATCACATCTGATTTGCATACTGACAAGACTAGGTCGACTGATATCACTCATGTCATTAGTTAGTGACTAATCATTGTGAAGACAAGTGATTACATGGGATAACCAATGAATAGGTGTAAATTAGATGCATTGTTGTTTGACTTGGTGTTGACCACAATGAGGTCCCATCTGTACTTTATTCTTCAATTGTAGGAAATACATAAAATGAGTTGACTATCACTTCTAATTTAGAAGTGAATCACAGTAAACTCTACAGTCAAAATACAATAAGTGATTAAGATTGAGTAAAATCTCATATCTTTTAAACCTTATAGGACTACCATTACTTATGTCAAGGTAGTACATACCTTATTAAACATTTACCTCAATATAAAATATGTGTGATGAATTCATAACACATGGGGGAAACCAAATAGTGTGAATGAAATGTGTTAACCTTAGTTACACTACAGGTGGTGTAGTATTTAGTCAAGTATGCGTTGGGATGGCGGCTCCACTTGTTGGTACGTTGCCCTATATATAAGCATTACTTGACTGAATGGATCTCTGCCAGGATTCAGGGATATAGCTAGTTTGCCTTGGTAGTCGACCTAACATCTTTTGTGTGCATATCTTTTGATGACATATTGTGAACCAATTTCGTACAACTTGTGCAGATACAAGATAGTAAAATCATGGATCTTTTTGTAGATCTACATTGTTAAATTATGAAACATAACTAATGTAAGTTAACTTTGTAATTCTATAACAATTTAGCATTTCTCATTTTATATCATGTGCCATGTAAACAATTTGATCAATTGGATTATCAGATGATATCGCTCCCCGAGACTATTATGCCAGATGGGAAAGTCGGTCCAGCCCGTCGACTCGGGGTGTTACACTATCTAACTAACAACAAGAGTTACTGGACAAAGGTTTCCTAAGAGGATGCTTCTCAGCATTGGGAGCACCCGTCTTGTTTGAAAAGAAAAAATTTGGAACCTTTAGAATGTGCATCAACTACCGAGAGTTGAACAAGCTGACATTCAAGAAACGATATCCAATACCAAGGATAGATGACCTATTCGATCAGCTACAAGGTTCCAGTTTCTATTCAAAGATCGACCTACGTTCAGTATACCACCAGAGGGTTAAGGATGAGGACATTCCAATGACCACCTTTAGAACCCGTGATGGCCATTTTGAGGTTTTGGTTATGCCGTTTGGATTAACGAATGCTACAGAAGTTTTCATGGACCTTATGAATATGGTATGTAAGCCGTACTTGGACAAATTTTTCATTGTGTTCATCGATGATATACTCATTTATTCCAAGACCATAGAAGATCATAAGCAACACCTAAGGCTTATTTTGGAGATACTAAGGAATGAAAAGTTGTACGCCATGTTTTCCAAATGTTACTTCTGGATTAGAGAAGTACAATTCCTTGGGCATGTCATTAATCAAAAAGGCATACATGTTGGTCCTGCCAATATTGAGGCTATCAAGAATTGGAATGCACCCAAGACCCCGACCGAAGTACGCCAATTCCTAGGCTTAGCTAGATATTTTAGAAGATTCATTGAAGGTTTCTCCAATATAGCTTTAACATTAATTACATTGACGCAAAAGGATAAGAAAATTTGAATGGGGCAACAAGCAGGATGCATCATTTCAATTGTTGAAGCAAATACTATGCAGTGCACCTATTTTTCACTACCTGAAAGAACAGACGATTTCGTAGCGTACTGCAATTCATCACATCAAGGCTTGGGTTGTGTGCTGATGCAGAAAGACAAATTCATTGCATATGCGTCCTCACAGCTCAAAACATATGAGAAGAACTACACTACGCATGATTTGAAACTAGGAGCTGTAGTGTTCGCACTCAAAATCAGGAGACACTACTTTTATGGTACAATGTGTATCGTTTACACTGACCATAAAAGTCTCCAGCATATCTTCGATCAAAAAGACTTGAATATGAGACAACGTCGCTGGGTTGAGTTACTCAATGATTATGATTGGAATATTCGTTATCATCCTGGCAAGGAAAATGCAGTCGCAAATGCTTTGAGCAGGAAAGAACAAACCAAGACATTACGAGTGCAAGCTTTGGGAATGACTATTCAAAGAAGCCTTACTGCCGCACTTGACGCCCTTAAGGAAGAGAACTTGCTGAATGAATCCCTACGAGGCTTGAATAAGCAATTTTAGGTCAACACTAATGGAACTCGCTACTTTGCAAATAGAGTTTGGGTACCAAACTTTGAGAACATAAGGACTTTGTCACAAAACTGCCCGAACTTCTAGAGGCAATGATATTATCTAGGACTTACGGAGTCGACACATTTCTTGACTCTGAAGAAAACGGACAATAGGGATAAACTGAAGAGGCTTAACATCAAGGAAGTAGTGTCTCGATATGAGATTCCGACATCCATCATATCAGATCGACACAACAAATTCCCTTCACGAGTGTGGCAGACCCTACATGATGCGTTGGGTACTCGTTTGGATATGAGTACCGGATATCATCCTCAAACGGATGGTCAGTTCGAAAGGACTATCCACACTCTGGAAGACATGCTTCGAGCATGTTTGATTGATTTTGGAAGCGGCTAGGATGCACATTTGCCTTTGATCGAATTCTCATACAACAATAGTTATCACACGAGCATGAAGGCTGCACCATTTGAAGCTTTGTACGATCGTATCGCCGATCCCCTATATGTTGGACAGAGGTTGGTAAAAGTCAACTCACGGGCCCAGAACTAATTCAGGAAACATGCCGCACAAGATCGCTAGAAGAACAACACTATGTTGAAGGTCTCAAATTGGATAAGTGTTGTAAGGTTCGGAAAACGTGGCAAATTGAACCCTCGATACGTAGGGCCGTTTGAAGTCATTGCAAATGTTGGCCCCGTTGCGTACAAACTCAAACTACCACTGGATTTCAGTGGGGTGCATGACACATTCCTTAGAGACTCAAATTGATGATCAATTATATTTCATAGAGGAACCGATGTATCATGGACCACGAAGTGAAATAGTTGAAACAAAGTCGCAATCCAATAATAAAGGTTCGTTGGAACTCAAGGTGAGGACAAAATTTACCTAGGAACTCGAGGACCAGATGACAGTCAAATACCCCCACTTGTTTGATGATACAATAGTCTTGGGAAGCACAAACCGAATTTCGGGACGGAATTCCATTAACAGGGGAGAATGTGACAATTTGCAAATTTCAGGTTAGAATCCTGTACATTTGTCTTAATTAAGTCTTACTAAGATTAAAATAATCAAAACAAACCATTTGAATCAAATGAAAACTCATTAATCATAGAAAGAACAATGACACATATTTGAAACATAAAATCGCGAACATTTTTGCGAAAAGGAAATTTGGCATGTTTAATTGTCAAATTCATGATAACCCGAACTTCCTAGTCACATTATATTCCTAATGGAGTGTAAATGGGAGTATAAAATTGGTGGTTGATCAAATTTAGCAATTCCCGAAGATACGCGTGAAAAAGCCGAAAAATAAATCGCAAAAACCATAAACATCAGATGTTAGATGATCCATTTCACATTTAATCTTTCTAAACCAGTTTAGAAGATATTTTGAGCCAAAATATCTTGCCATGCTAGGAGAAGAAGCCATCCAAGCATAAATATCCAAGGGTTGACTTTTCAAAGCAACAGTTTTGCGTGTTTACACCCAAAAATTTGAACAGGGCATCATGCATACCTTCTGGAGCTTCGAATATCTTCCAAACAATATTTATATGCAATCCCTGCTGAGAATCAAGTTCAAGAACAAGTGGATCCAAAAATTAACCTCTAATAGTTGATTTTAGTGGGTTTTCAAGCCAATCTTCAGCCAAGTAAGTTCTAATCTCAATTTGTGGTTTCAATATGTTCAAAAGTGTTATGAATCTTGGTTGGATGGCTGGAAACCATCAGATCTTGAAAACCCATGAAATAGGGTAAAATTGTTCAAAAACCCAAATTTTCAAAGTCGTTCAAAACAAGATTTTTCTTTACCAAACTCTAGATATATGTTAAATATTATGATATGGAGATTTTGGCATGGTAAAAGTATGAAAAATAATGGTTTTGGCATCCTCTATGGGCGCAGCGGCCTCTATGGCACCACAATGGCATCCGAAGAGGCCCTGTGGCCTGGCGCAAGACATTAACGAGGCCCCGCGGCCTGTGCGCGGTTCACGGATGAGGCCCTGCAGCCCGGCGTAGCACATGCACGAGGCCCCGTGGCCCCAGCGCGGCACATAGATGAGGCCCTGTGTCCCCATGTGGCCCTTACGCGGACCGTGTCTGGAGTCGTTGCCGAGATCATGGTAATCGTTCCAGGGATCGTGCTTGCCATTATCGGGATCGCTTGATGAGCGACCAATCAGCTCAGTCACGGCTCACCTAGCCCAGATCAGATTGCCTATGGCTCGAGCCACTGAGCCAGAACCACCAAACAACCACCGAGCCACCATCACCAGCCACTGTCGACCACCGGCCACTGCCGACAGCCGGAATCCGGCAAACTCTAGCAGCTTTTCCAGCCAACTATTACGACTTTTCCGGCGGAATATTCCGTCCCTCGCAGGCGCAATCAAGATCGGCGCAGGATTGTAGTTTCCAGTCACACTTGTGAGACCTACATGTATGTTTATATACGTACATCAAATAACATGAATAAAATAGTTTTGTGAATCAGAGTTGCAGAAGCTAAATAAAAATGTTTTCATGACATTACAAAATATAAGTTTCGGAAAAGGTTTAAGTTGTTAAATCATTACATAATAAACATAATAAGAAATTATTTCTGAATGCCTAAGACACAATGTAGATGCATGCAACCTCGTCCTAGCATCCTATTCCTGAGTGCGTGCCTTAGTTACATGAGAAAACTTGCGAGCAACATCAACACATTGGTTGGTGAGAGCACACGTTTTATAATAGCAGTAAATAATAGATGTTTAAAGTACTGTTGTAGGACTACATATCATTACAATGCAATATCGATTGATAGATAGTAAATATACTTTAAATCATATGTGGGTTCGAAACCGAAGCAGACTGCACGCCTCCAGCCATGTCCATCCCAAAAATATGACTAAGTGTTTGGCAAATTTTGCATCCGTTCCGACCTCTAGTAGGGCTGGCCTACTAGCTTGACGGATGGGGCTTGTCAGGCCCAAATAGTACTATTAACAATCCGATGTGTGTTTATGAGGACTTAGTTGTGATGTGTGCCACACACATATATTAGTGATAATAGATTGTCCATATGTATCCAAAAAGGTTTTGTTTTTAATAAAGCAGTTTATATGCATGTTATCTCTCCCAAGGGTCGAAAATAGTGGAAAGAGGCTGTGAACTCACATGATAGTTCTGTTCCTATTTGTGTTTGCAAATCGCGTCTGCTAGCACCTACTAGTGATCACCTATAATCATATAGGTCATGAGTATGTGTTTTGTGGTTTGTTGTATCCCATACAACTCCAAGTGTTTGTGTGCTCAACCGAGTGTTTGCGTTGACTAGTATTGACTCGACGAATCGTTGGTGACATGTTTATTGTGTTTAGTTTGTTTGTGTGTCGTATTACTCATAATACGCAAGTAGGACATTATCATACATCCTATGTTTCTATTCATAGAAGTCATTCAAGTTGGTCACGTATGTAAATCATGCAAGTTACTATTTTTGGAAAGTTGCTATTTTTGGAAAGTTTCTATTTTGGGAAATTTTCTATTTTTAGAAATTTTCTATTTTTGGAAAGTTTAACCACGAAATCCAAATTACATTAAGTTAAGGCTTCTAACATGTTCCTAAAACACAGTAAACACGTATACAAGTATCATCATATGCCATCTATGTACAAATCATCAAGTTTACCAATTTCCCCAAATTAAAAGTTTCTATATTTAGAAAGTACTCATTTTAAAATCGGTTTTCACAAATCAAAGATCCGAATACATTTATATAACAATACTAAACACATTACAACATCAACATAACATCAAATCATGCGACAATAATCTAGCTCAACCCTTTCGATTTCATAAGTTTCTATTAATAGTAAGCCTTTAATAAAAATCGTATTTTCATAAATCCAAATATCTCAATATGTGTCTATACCCACTAATAGACATTTATCATCATTATTATCATATAGCATGTCTAGATGATTATCTATCAATAACATGCATGCCCAAAGTTTCCTTTAATAGTAAGTATCATCAAACTTCACAATAATCAGCAAAAGCCTATCTAGACTACTTCTATACTTCAAATCAATCCAAAATACATCACAAATCATCTAAGAACACAAATAAATTCGTGCATGTGGGCCATTTGGAGTTGCATGTGGTTAGACACACATGCATGTGGGTTTTTAAGCATGCATGTGCAATCTAAGTATAAATGATCATAGGAAACTACCTCACAAGTGTATAACTAGAACATGGAGTATGAGGTTCAGATGGTGGCTGATGAAGTTGTTTTTGTTTGTTGATGGCTTTCAGTCACTCCCTTTGAGCTCCAATGGTCGAAGAGCACTTCAAAATGAAAAGAAAAGGCTAATGAGACTTTTACAGATCTTGAGAGGTGTTCTTCGGAGTTTTGGTCGAGAGAGAGATGCTAGAGGTTCGAGTTTCGGTGAAAGAAAAGTATTGTAAGGAAAAGGGGTTGCTTTTAAAGAATTTTTGAGCTCTAGGGCTCGTCGCGTAACGCCAAGGTAGAAAATGATCGGTCGTCGCGCACTGGCACGTGTTTGAGCTGAATTCAAAACTCCCGCCCACGCTTCGCGTAACGAGAAGAGTTTCGTCGAGCTCCTTTGCGTACCGCGAAGGCCTTCGTTACCATATTTTCAATTTTGTTTTTATGATTTCTTTCATGTTCGATTCGTATTGTTTATTCTAAACGTTTAATTCATATTAGCACATAATCACATATAGACATCTTGGTTTGTTCAAGTTGTGGTTTCGTTACTTCACCAACGTTCGTGTAATCAAGACTCGTGTGTGATCCGGTAATTCATTGTAACATCATTGTAATTCATGTATTGTTATTACACAATTATTTTGTATTGATAAAACCTGATGTGATAATTTGAAATTATTTTATGGTATTATCACTGGTACACATTGTTGAGAACATATAATTAATGAGCATAAAACATGGGAAAGTCTAGTTTGGAATACAACTATACATAACCACATAGTTTATTGCAGTGAAAATATATGATATGATTTGGTTTGATTGGGAATGGTAGTTGTATAGGATTCTATCACCAATGATAGGCAAAGATGTAGTCATGGTCTATCGAAGAGGTGGTGGGCTAGCAGTTGGATAAGTTGCGGCTGATTCCTACGTATGCCCTATACATAAGCTTTCTTCGGTTTATCATGATTATGTCAGTGTTGAGGATTTGGTGAGGAGAATCTGAGGTTTTGTTTTGAGTTGGTAAAGGTTTATGGTTTGGTTACTAAATATAGTCAAGGACACATTGTCATCGTTTATCGAAATGGTGGTGGGACGACGGCTGGATAGGTTGCGATCGACTCCTACGTATGCCCTATACATAAACTTATTTCGGTCTATCATGGATGTGTCAGTGATATGATTTAGTGGGGATAATGGTTTGTGAAACTGATAATTGATAAACATAATTAATAAAATAATGAAAACGATATTGAAAATAATTACGCGATGGTGAGATTACGAATATAACTTAAAACGCGAATGTTATTTTAGAAATATTATCCTAATAGTGTGTTCGCGTGGGTTGCGATTCACACGAATACAATTATTAGGAATAATATACTCAAACGGTATTCCATAAATCATAAATTGAATTGAAATACGACACGAACGTTGAATTCGAAAAGGTGAGGATCTTTACGAATTCGTACGTAAGTAAAGCGTTTCAATTAGATAACTAAAATAATAATTTATGATATTTAAATTAATTAAAAGAATTTAATAATGTTTATTAGGAATTACGACCTTAAACGGATTTAAATAAAATTATTTTATTAAACAAAATCAATTTATTTAACCTTTCGTATTTAAAAAATAATTTACGTGAAAACCGGACAATTTAAAAGATGTTAACGCGAAATAATAGTAGTCGAGCATTCGTATTCGTTCCGGAGTATAAAAGTGAGAAACCCTTCATTCCTCCTCATTTGACAAGCTCACTTTCTCTCTCTAAAACCCAATTTCCGACCTATTCTCTCTCTACAACTTCTCTCTTGGATATCTCTCTCATTTCTTCATTGTTTTGGTTGATTCTTGGCCCAAAACGTTCGTATAATCAAGGAGAACATAGACCCACAAAGATTTCGAGCTAAACATCAAGTTTTGAAGGTATATGATTCGTTTTACTGTTTGAGTTTTGCAAAAGCGATGATCGGTTTCCATCACCACATTTGAAACGGTTTTACACTTAAAATCTTCTAAAAACAAGCTGTATAAATGACTTGAAGCAATGGATACACCTGCAAGTAAAACGAAAACTTAGATGGATTGAATATGATAAACAGTGGCCGAAATAGATAGTATCGAAGGTGCTCCCATCGAGATTGTTAATCTCGACAAAGCTGGCTGTTGAGTGTTGGGTATTTAAAAGGATAGATGCTATGTCCAAAATTAGTTTATAATATAATTACAGTTAATTTAAAGTTAATCAAATTATTCATTATGAGATATAGACATATTTATGATAGCACAAATGGACATAGTGAATTCTTAACTCATAATTAACAGTGTCTACAATGATGATTAGTACTCACAAGTAATATTCTGTATTGTCGAAGCATTTACAACTAAGTGTTGCATAGTTAGAACATTTACGAATGTTTAACTTTTGCACACACAGATCATTTGCGAGTGAATAGCTGTTGCACAGTTAGAACATTTATGAATGTTCAACTTGTGCACACTCAGATCATTTGCGAATATATAAGTGTTGCACAGTTAGAACATTTACGAATGTTCAACTTGTGCACACTCAGATCATTTGCGAAAGAATAAGTGTTTCATAGTTAGAACATTTACGAATGTTCAACTTGTGCACACTCATATCATTTGCGAATGAATAACTGTTGCACAGTTAGAACATTTACGAATGTTCAACTTGTGCACACTCAGATCACTTGTGAATGAATAAGTGTTGCACAGTTAGAAAATTTACGAATGTTCAACTTGTGCACACTCAGATCAATTGTGAATGAATAAGTGTTGCACAATTAGAACATTTATGAATGTTCAACTTGTGCACACTCAGATCATTTGCGAATGAATAAGTGTTGCGCAGTTAGAACATTTACAGATGTTCAACTTGAGCACACTCGGATCATCTCTGAACTTTCAAACTCTAAATTGTTTAGCTTGCAGCTTTGAAGAAAAGCTGTCTAAAAGAACTTATCACCTGCTGAAACCACTGATTTCTATAATTGAAGCTTTTGCAAACAAGCCCAAGGCTATTTGAACTTCTGAACTTTGCGAACGAGCAAATTGTTATTCGCAGATGTTCACAGTGCTTTCATGACTTGGTATTTTTCTAACTTCAAATCTGTTGACGCTGACAACGATGCTTCTGATGCTGATAAGAGTGATTCTGTTGCTGACAAGGAATGACACCTAAGATGCAGACAATATCATTTTGATAGCATAGCCCTTTTGTTTATTTCATTGTATTCTGGGCCCTGATTGGAATGTTTTCATGGGCACCAATTGTCTATAAATAGAAAGTGATGTAATAGGATTAGGGCAATCATAACTCTGAAAAACACACAGACACACTATCAGCTAGAGAGAGAAAGTTCTAAAGAGAGAGAAAAACTAGAGATGGTATGTGATCGGAATAATGTTTCCTGATCCAAGCTCCTTTGTAAATTGATTGATGATTAATGAAGAATGAATGTTATATTTGAGTTACTGTTCAACTAATTCATATTCGTATCAATTAATGAACATGTTTGTTTCCGCCACTAAGTATTCAGAAAACCCTCATTTGTTATTGTCCTAAAAGTTTCACGATCCTGACAATTGGTATCAGATCCATGTGCTGTTGATCATTAGAATAGATCATTGAGGTGTTTTTACATAACTGATACAAATTTCTGAATCAAATCAATCACGGTGTGTTCTTGGTGTTTGTGTGTGTATTTCTTCAAATCTGAGAAATTATCAAAAATCTAAACAGAATCTTAGTTTAGATCAAATCAACTATTGATCGACCATAAGTTTCTTAGCGATTTTGATAAATTCAAGACACTCTTCTTTCCTTATTTGAAAACCCTGTTTTTGCAATGTTTCATCAAAAACCATGAAATCAATCATGGATTCTAATGCTCATGCTAGTAATCAAGAAACTGGGTATGGAATAAAACCTCATGTTCTTAAGAATGCTGGAGATTACAAACACTAGAAGCTGAGATTCAAAAATTTCTTGTGCTACAGTGAGCCAGAACTGTGGAACTCAATAGTTAAAGAACCATTTGTACCTATTAATATGTCAGTTGATGACTATCATAGTAAGCCTGTTGACTTGAATTCTGTTAATGATGAAGAAGAGAGAAGAAAAATCAGAATAGACATTAAAGCCTATAGTTCTCTTACAATGGGCTTGCCTATTGAAATTCTTATGTGTATTCAAGAATTTGAAAATGCAAAATCTTTATAGGATGCTCTTGGTGTTATGTTTGAAGGAAGTTCTGAACTGAAAGAAATGAGAAAAGACAAGCTGAAATATCAGTTTGAGACATTCTATCATATGTCTGGAGAGACTGTTACACAACAATTACATCGTTTTGTTCAGCTGGTAATCAAATGAGATAAAATATGATAATCATGATTTGAACAAGAAACTGTTGCATAATCTTCATGAAGGATGGAAAAACAATGTAACTGTGCGCAAAAACACAAAGAATATATGAACTATGAAGGTTGATGAATTAATAGCTCACATTGAGGCAATGGCTATTGATGAAATTACTATAAATAATTCAAGAATCAAGATAGATCCATATAAATTCACAAAAGTTCCTCCAGGTGTGAGTGCTCTCATGAGTGAAGAAATTGAACAAAAATCTGAAGAAAAGGACAGATGAGTCTGATGGTGATGATATTACCTTGAAAGTAAAATCTGCTGATCAAAAGGCATTTTGTGTTGATTTTCTGTCTACATATCAAGAGTATTTAAGTGGAAGCCTATCTGAAATAGATTTGAGTCTTGATGAGTTTTATGAACTTGATCCAGAATATCTTGATAAATTGGATCTTAAATGGCAAACTGCTATGGTTGCTATTAGAAACTTAAGATTCTTCAAAAATAGAGATCACATGTCTTTTAACAAAGATTCAAGAGTAGGTTTTGACAAATCAAAAGTCAGATGTTACAATTGCAATTTATATGGGCATTTCTCAAAAGAATTTAATGTACCTAGTTCATCAAGACAGTATTCCACAAATCGATGATTTTCATATTCAAATAATCAAAACTCAAAACCAACAATGCAAAGTTTTCAAAGAAATGAAAATTTGAATGATAGAAGAAGTCAAAATCAAAATCAGTCTGGAAATCAAAATCAAGAAAAAGCTAGAACTTCTCCATCAACTGCTCTAGTATCTCAACAGGATGAACATTTCAATTGGAGTTCATATGTAGATGATGTTCAGCACACAAATTTTGCTTTAATGGTTGATTTGACAGAAATGCCTCAAGAGGTACTTGAAAATGTTTGTTTTGAAAAATGCAACGAAATTATTCAAGGTTATAGAGGTCATAACAAGGATTTAATTGATAAGGTTAAAAAAGTAGAATCAAAAAATGTTTAATTAATCAAAGAATATCAAATAAGTGAGAAGAAAGTAAAGGCACAAAATGTAGACCTTGAGAAACTGAAAGTTGAAAATGCTAAACTTTTAGCTCAAGTAGATGATCTTCTTGCTAAACTAACACAAGCTAAGAATGATCTCTCACAAATGAATTCGAAATGAAAAAATACGAATCTTCATCCAAAGTTCATCAAAATATTCTGGATAATCAGATTCAAAACAAAGTCAAAGCAGGCTTAGGATATCCTCCTCCTTTTAATCATAACTATACAGTTATGCCTAAATCTCTGGAAGAGGTAGTATGTGATAACATAACTTCAGAAGAACAAAAGAAAATTAAAGAATCAAATTCAACTCAAGTTAAGCCTCAAAAGATTGAAACATTTATAGAAACAGACTCTTCAAAAATTGCATCAAGACATCCATTAAAAATTTCATCTTATGATGTCTCTCATGAAGTCAAAGGAAATCTTTCTATTCCTTTGCCAAACATTGTAAATGGAGGAATACTCAACATTCAACTTGTTTCAATTTTGAAAAAGAAATCTAAACAAAATAAATGAAATACATCAACACATCAAAATAATGAAAATACTTCAGTCTTTTATGATAGTGAAATTAAAAAAAAAAGATAAAGACCAGAATTGGAAAGAAAAAGAAAAACGTCAAAATTATTGGTTTTGATGTAGCTCAAGATGACTTACTGTATGATTCCTCAAGTCAAATGTATGATTCTTCAAGTCAAAATTTTCAAAAGATTCCATGTAAAGTTTATGGAAAATCAAATCACTCAATTAGTGATTGTTACTACAATCAAGAAAATCAAAATTCAAAATTTCAGAATGTAAAATCAAAATTTCGATCTGAAAGAAGTATAAGTCCTAACTTCAGACAATCAAGAATTTTCACTGAACCAAGAAAATTTTCAAATCAAATCTTTAACCCAAAATTTGAGGAGTACTATAGTGACTACATTCAAGATACAAAACTTGATAACTTTGGAAAACTTTTTATAAAGGAAGCTCTTGGATTTCTCCATCTTTTCATCATCAAAAATAAAAAGTGTTCCAAAATGAGAAATTTCATAATCCCATCAAATCATTTGAAAATTTCAACAAGAGCAAACGTCTAAGGCAAAGTGATGATGAATTCTATGATGATTTCTATCTTAGAAAAAATCAAAATGTGATGAAGAAATCCAATTATTGCTCCTTTAAGCAATCTGATTCAAGGCATGTATCTCCAAAGAAAGTGACATTTATTAATGAACCTTCAGTTGTGAATATAAAAGGAAAAACCAAATTACCACATACATCACAATCTGTAAATGTTTCTTCTGAAACTTCCTCAAAGAAACAGTTGTGGAAACCATATGCTGAAAATAATAAGATTAATGAATCTACAACATCAGAAAATTTTGACACAACTGGATTATCATATCATAAAATTTCTATTATTGATGCTTAAGGACAACCCAAGACCATCATGGCTTGGGTTCCAAATTCTAATTGAATTTCTTTGATATGCAGGGACAAACAAAAATTCCAAGAAATATATGGCATGTTGATAGTGGTTGTTCCCAGCATATGACAGGAAATTGTTCTCAGTTGTCTGATTTCAAAAGTGTAAATGGTTCAAATGTTGCTTTTGGAGGTGATCATATAGGTGGAAAAGTGACTGGAATAGGAACTGTAACCAATGGAAAACTCAGTTTTGAAAATGTAAACTATGTTCTTGAATTGAAATATAACTTGCTGAGTGTATCACAAATCTGTGATAACAAATTCTCAACACACTTTACAAGCACTAAATGCATTATAGTAAAACCATGATTTGTTATTCCTAAAGAATGGATCATGTTGAGAACTCCAAGAAAACATCATGCATATCTTATGGATATGAATTATTCTGTAGACCCCACTGAAGAAACATGCTTAATTTCAAAGGCATCAGTGGATGAGTCACAACTATGGCATAGAAGGCTTGGTCGTACAAATTTCAAAAACATGAACAAGTTGGTTAAAGTAAATCATGTCATAGACATTCCTCAAAAAGAATTTATATGTCAAGATCACTGTAGTGCGTGCTTGAAGGGAAAACAACATAGAGTGAAATTCAAACCAAAGAAAACATCTTCAATTTATGAACCTCTTCAGTTGATTTACATGGATCTTTTTGGTCCAACAGATCTTCTTAGTATTGGAAAGAAACAATATTGTCTAGTAATTGTAGATGATTATTCATGTTTTTCATGGGTGTTCTTTCTGGCTAAGAAGAGTGAAACTACAGAAATTCTTATTAATAACATAACGTTGTTTGAAAATCAATTAAATTTCAAAGTTAAAACCATTAGAAGTGATAATGGTATAGAACTCAGAAATGAAATCTTTGATTCTTTTTGCACTAAGAAAGGAATTGCTAGACAATTCTCTGCTGCTCACTCTCCTCAGCAGTATGGTGTAGCTGAGCGCAAGAATAGATCGCTAATTGAAGCTGCTCGATCTATGCTAGCCAATTCCAAAATTCCTATCACATTTTGAGCTGAAGCAGTGAACACTGCTTGTTATGTGCAAAACAGAACAATAATTGTCAAAGAACATATTAAAACTTCATATGAGTTAATTTTCAAGAGAAAACCATACATTGGATTTTTTTTTAAAGCATTTGGAAGTCCTTGCTCTATATTAACTACCAAAGATTGTTTATCTAAGTTTGCACAAAAAGCAGATGATGGATTTTTCTTAGGATACTCGTCCGTATCAAAAGCATATAGAGTGTTCAATAGAAGAGCTAATATAATTGATGAATCCTTGAATATAACTTTCAAGAAAATTCATTTCCTATAACAGCTCAGGTCCAGATTGGTTATTTGATATAGATGCTCTCACAAAGTCTTTAAATCCAACCATGTTTGAAGATCAAGTTTCAAATGAAAATACTGATACAGGAGATTTATCAAATTTTGGTAGTGATCTTGATTTGAACCCCAAATCTATGGGAGTTCATCTAGTTGATCCTCCCCAATACACTACATCTCCATCTCAGGGACCTCAAAATCAAAGTTCAAATGAAAATAGTCCACATCCTGTAAATGAGGATCCTGAAGAACAATTTGAGTCTGCATCAGACAGTGAAGATGTTTTAGTAGAAAATATTGTGGAAAATAATATTGCATCTTCTCCAACTCCTGTGTCAATTTCTTCAAATGAAGAAATACAAAATCAAACAAATTTAGAATCATTGATTCCAATTATAGGAAGAATAGAAAAGGACCATCCTTCATCAAATATTATTGGTGATCTGAATCAAAGAACAACAAGAAGCATATCTCATGAAGCAAATATTTGTCTTTATTCTTGCTTTCTTTCTCAAATATAACCAAAGAATATAAAGGAAGCACTTGCATATGCAAGTTGGGTAGAAGCAATGCAAGAAGAGCTACAACAACTCAGAAAACAAGAAGTATGGGAATTGGTTGATCTTCCAAATGGATGTATCCCATTGGTACTAGTTGGGTTTTCAGAAACAAAAAGGACGATAGAGGAATAATAATCAAAAATAAAGCTCGTCTTGTTGCGTAGGGATATACTCAAGAAGAAGGCATAGACTATGATGATGCATTTGCTCCAGTAGCAAGAATTGAAGCAATAAGAATCTTTATGGCATATGCTGCATCCAAGGATTTTATAGTATATCAGATGGATGTAAAGTCAGCTTTCTTGTATGGAAAACTACGTGAAGAAGTCTACGTTTCTCAACCTCCAGGTTTTGAGGATCCTAATTTTCCTTATAGGGTTTTCAAGCTAGATAAAGCTCTTTATGGGCTTCATCAGGCACCTAGAACATGGTATGAGACACTGTCTAATTACTTGCTAAAGAATAATTTCCAAAGAGGACAAATAGACAAGACTTTGTTTTTAAAGAAAGAAGGAAAAGATCTACTGCTGGTTCAGATTTACGTAGATGACATAATTTTTGGTTCCACAAATTCTAAACTTTGCAAAAATTTTGAATCACTTATGCATTCTAAATTTCAAATGAGTTCTATGGGTGAACTGACATTTTTTCTTGGTTTGCAGCTGAGTACATTACTGCATCTTTGTGTTGCTCTCAAGTTCTCTGGATTCAAAATCAGATGCTTGATTTTGGTTATAATTTTCTTAAAACTCCTTTATATATAGATAATCTTGCTGCCATCTTCATAACTAAAAATCATGTTCAACATTCTAAAACAAAACATATAGAAATAAGATATCCCTTTCTAAGAGATAACTTAGAAAAAGGATTAATAAACCGTGTATAAGTTGATACTGAATTTCAGTTGGCTGCTATATTTACCAAACCTTTGGACACCTCAAGGTTTGAATTTTTGATTCAGTCACTTGTAATGATAAATTTTCAAAAATAAATATATGATTTATGCAAAATTTTGAAAATGATAGGAATCTTTTTTTAATTAATTTTTCTATGAAAAGACACAGTTTGACGTATAAAATCATATTTTTATTACAAATCTGATTGGTAGACTTTAAAGTTTATGAGAATAGGCTGTGTGAGAAGACTAAATAAAGTTTATGAAAGGTTGATTATTTTGTTTACTTAAAGAAAGTATGTTTTCATGTAAGAAATTCATAATATCATATACTTGGTTTATTTAAGACAACAAGATAAATAAGAGCATGCTTGAGACACCTTTCACATGCAATGTATAGTAATGAAATTCTTATTTAATCCAACCGAATAAGTGCATGCAATAAATTACCCTTTGTTATACTATGTATAGACCTGGATATTTATTGCATCTAAAACAAATAAGAGCATGCATGATGTACCAATGGTGTACATTGTAAAAATTTGGTGTTCTTAATGAATCCAATCAAATAAGTGTTTAAAACACAGTTTTCTTGATTAAACCAAGGTATTAATTGTCGATATATTTCATCTATGAATATATCTTTCTTTAAATAACTTAAAATTTTCAATATTTCATTCTTAATGTACCTAAAAATTGATAATTCTCATTATGCCTATTACTTACAAATTCAAAGGTTAAAAGGATCATATTCCAACAAGTTATATTAAATAAATATGTTATATACTATATAAGTGTTTATTTTCATTCTTTAAATTGTTTAAAGTGATATGATTCTAAATTTTAGCATTTACTAAAAAAAATGAGTGTGTGTTGAACAGATGGCAAATAAGATTATTTACAAATTAAACTATATTAACAATTTTGAGCAACATACTACCAACTCAGCTAGGCAAAGATACTTATTGCATTATGTTGTCATATAACATATTTCCTAAAATAAATTAAAATTCACACTTGTGTGAAACAAGAAATGCATAATCTACAAATATATATTTGAAATTATGCAATAAATTGTAAAATTCTCAAACATTGATCTTAAAATACTTAATTGATAAACATTAATGTGTAAATTTTTAAATCTTAAGTATTTTAATTGTATCATGTTTCTGTCAAATAATCGTAGATTCTTTTGCGAATAAATAAACTTACTAAACTGGTTTTGTGATTTTTATTCATTCACATTCTCATTAAAGCCCATTTCAAATGTGTGGGTCTATCTTGATTTATAAAGATTTTGTGGGTCTCAATTACTTTAAATAATCTAATGTCTTTTGAATTTTTAGTCATCATCAACAGTGCATTTGAGAAAACGGTCGATTAACCCACTTGTTTGCGAACGAACCTCCATTGTTTTTCAAAGCGTTTACTGAAACTATAAATCCACCATCAACACAAGATTTCACTTGATAACTTGATTTTAGGTAGTGTTTCATAGTTTAATCATATTTCAAAATGACGTCTTTGATGTTCACAAACCCTAAATTCTGAACTTGAAACTTATTTGAAACGATAACTAGCTAAAATCTGAAATAATCCTAATAAGCAAAATCTCACAAATTATGTAGATTTCTTCTTAGATTACTTTCTTTGTACTTAATACTAATTTTGAAATTATCTCACTTTTTCAGAAAAATGGCTTCTCTGTTGTTTGTTAAAGACCATAATGTGTGTGCACTTCTGGAAGAAAACATTGCCGAAGGATTATAGTATGCAGATGTTATTCAGATTCTGAAAAGATCCAAATATCACTTTGCTCTCACTACTAATCCTACAGTATACAAAGAAATGATTGAAGCTTTCTGGGAATCTCCTCAAGTGATAACTAAGAATAATGAAACCAAAATTACTGCTACAATTGGATCTCAGAATTTTCAGATCACAGTGTCGTCTATTCGCTTTTGTCTTAAACTAGGCAATGAGCAAGATGCCCCAACTGAGTATGATTCTCAAACAGTCTTGGATATTTTTCAAAATCTACTGGGAAATGAAGGTAAATTCAAAGGTAAATAGATTGAAAAAGGAATGATGTGTCCAAGATGGAAATACTTGATTCATACCTTTTAACATTGCCTATCAAAAAGGAAGACTGGATGGAACAATATTGGGACGCAACTCTCAAGTGCTATAGTTGAATTGTTAACTTCTGAGCCATATAATATGGCCTCTTATCTTTTTAATGGACTCAGATCAAACATTCAAGAAGGATCTGGAAATCGTTTCCTGATGTATCCTCGGTTCATCCAATGCTTGATCAATGACTATGTGCAATCCATTCCAGTTTTTGGTCATGTTCTTACTCTCCAACATCATAATGTGACCATTTTTAAACAAATGAAAAGAACTTACTCCATAAACACATTCTCAGGAGTAGATGTTCCAATGCCTCAAATGTGCATTGATCTTCAAGAAACCCTTCTTCAGCATGTTTCTCCTTCTCATTTAATCCATTCTGCAACTCATACTTCTCATCCTGAAGAACAAGAAACCACTTCCTTCCCTAGCAATGCAGAAGCTGTTCCCAATCCTTTATTCTCATCTTCACCATCTCATTCACATCCTCAACTTCAATCTCAACAATCTACTGAATCAGTTCATTTCTCTTCTGAATCTGGATCTCATTTTACAGGAAAAACTATTTCAGTTCATTCAACATCAATTTCTTCATCTTCATCTTCATCCATTTTACATGGAAAAGCTTCTCCACTTATTTTGCTTCCAAAATCTCAAGCTGCATTTGGATCTGAATATGTTCCTAATTAAGAAGATCTTATTGATTCTAAATCCATTAATGCAGAACATGAGATTTCTAAAATTCATTCACCTCTTTCCCCTCCTCATAACTCTCCAAGTCTTTCTCTAGTCCATACTCACCCATCTTCTCCATCTTCTCCATCTCCTAAACCTTCTTCTTCTTTTCACCTACATTCTTTAACTCCTGTCAAACCTTCCTCTTCCACATCTCCATGTGGAAATCTCAATCTAGCCCTAACTATTTCACAAACTGCTCCTCTAATGGAAGAAATTGCTCTATTAAAACTACACAACAAATCTCTCCTCAAAACACTGAGAGCAAAATCAAAGAGATTAACAATGGTAGAAGCAAAAATCCGAAGGCAAGAAAAACAAATCTTCAAACATGAATTGAAAATTGAGATTCAATCTCAAGATTTGTCTGGATACTTGGACACAATTCATCAAGTGTCTGAGGCTTGTTATAATCAAGACAAATTACTAACTGCTCAAAAACAAGAACTAGATGCTGCTTCAGTTCAAATTGCAAATATGTCCAAACAAAATGATGCAAGAAAGTATTTAGCTGTCTCTCTGAAAGTTACTTCTGATGCTCAGTCATCCCTGATTTATTCATTGCAGTCAGAACTTGAAAAGAACAAAGTACATGCTGCTGAATCTACAAAGAAATTATCCTTGCTTCAAACAGAATATGCTAAAGTAAAAGAACTCTCTGATTCACAACAACATCAAATAAATCAACTCAATTATACCATAGTTCTTCTTGAATCTCAAAGTAAGTCACTTGAGAATGCACTGGATTCTTTGCTCTCTTCTTTATCACACCACACAATAAATGATGATAATGATCCAGAGGATGATGCTCCCAAAAGGGGGAGAAAAGAAAACGAGATGCTACTGGTTATGTGTATGAGATTTCTGATGACTCTAATGATGATAATGATGACAATACCACTATTGCATCATTTATGCAAAGATCATTAAAACATAAACAATTAAGCAGCCTAATTTATCAGTTTGATCAACCCATTGTTGCTGCTAAAGAAAACTATTTTGTTGATGATCTTCATATCTCATAATATATCATAAGTCAAATCAGATACACTCCAATCAGAGAGCATATGCTGCAAGACACTACATATGCTCAATCTCAGCTCATTAATATAACAAGATTTATTGATGAGCAGATGAATGTCATCAAAAGAATGATAATTGAAGCTGAAAAGGTTGATTCTATTAAGACTGCTGATGTAGGAAATGTGTCTGATACATCTGATGCACTTCCTTCTTCTTCACAAGTACTAGATAAAGGAAAAAGAAAGTTAACTGATGAGGAATTACTAGAAGAAGAACTTCAAAAGAAGAATAAAATCTCACAAATATTTTCTGAAGTTGATAAAGCCATATTTGCTCCATTTATTGATGAGCATATGGATGCTGGAAAAATAGTTGGAAAGTCAAAGGCTGAAAGAACAAGATGATGATGAGTAGCTGGTTGATTATAAAGAGAGTGATGATAGCATTTTTGAAGATGATGAAAATGATGAATCATCAAAGTTAGAGGAAGGAGAAATAGCTGGAGGATATATGCTGAAAGATGATATCATTTCAGAGACAAAAATAGATGAAGCCTTTGCAGCAAACTTCTCCAAAGAAGCTCAAAAAGATCCTCATATGGCTCATGCTATGTTCTTAATAAGAAATGATTATCCAGCTGAGCAAGTATTGACAATGACCTCTGAATAATTAGCAAAAGAAGTTGCAAACTATGAAGAGCTTTATATAGGTGAGGTCGATACAGAATATGAGAAATCTATTGAAGCTGAAAAGCAGAAGGTAGAAAAACAACCTCCTCCTTTACTCAAAAGTAAAATGAGATAATTGATATTGAACTTAGAGAGTTTCTCACTTTGAGAAACTATCCTACAAGAAGCTCATCTCATATGAAAACTAAAAAATTAAGAGAAGAGGTATCTGCTTTAGTTGAGGCAAAGAAAATGCAAAAGAAGATGGTTATTCTTGACATAAAAAATCCCAAATAAACACAATTCACATCTACAAGGGCTCCATCTTCTTCAACCTCTAAGAAGCCCAAAATTAAAGCACCTTCAAAATTGATTGGTCCAAATGCAAGAAAATGGTTTCCAGATCTGGATACCACTAGAGAATATGCTAGGACAATCATTGAAGAGGGACAAACTTTTGATGAATTGATTGAAAATTTAGAATGTAAAAGAAGCAATGAAGCTAAAATAATTGCCTGGAAGTATGACTATGACTGGGATGCTTTCATCATTAAAAGAGTAAATGGGTCTGTATAGTTTTTCTATTATTCAAACACCATTGTTACTCTCCCAGATCATGACTTTTTGAATTCGGAGATCTTCATCTAGTGAATCATGGATGATATCCAAGAGGATATGAATTTGAGGCATCTCTTCACAATTTTATAAAGAAAAAGAAAATGGATAAAAAAATGTTTAGAATGCTTAGCAATCTAAAGGATAACAATCATATCATTCTAGAAAAGGGAAAGAAAAACTAAGTTGAAGAAAGAAAACTCAGAATGAAATCTTTTCCTTACAAGAATGTAAAAGTCAATTACAGAACCAAAAGCATAAGTGGAGATCAAAATTCATATCCTATCACATCATGGTTCTATGATGCTATTGAATATGAATTAGTACTACAAAGAAGGGAAGATGGAAAAGAAAATAGTGATATTTATCTTTTCACTCCTTATGAGCTAAAACTTGTTGATCCCACTTATATTTTGTTTCTTGATCAACAGAAATTTGATAAAACATTCAATAAATTGACAGAAGTAGATTTATGTGTATTTCTTCATCTAATAAAGACATTGGCAACTGTAATAATGGAAACCTAATTGTACATAGTTCAAGCCAAGGAGACATCATTCTTACCACAAAATCTGAAATAATGGAGTTGAGTAATGAAACAATTCTGAAAATGAATAATACAGAAATTGAAAACTACACAGATGATTTTAAAAGACGTGCTGACTATTTTTGCACTGTAATAAATCAGTGTGCAAGATCATATTCTGAGCCAATCTTGGAATAACAGGCTGAAAGAGCTTAACACTATAATATAATAAAGGTACACAAATTCTTCATCATTTGAATAATCAACTAATTTTGGAAGCACCATCCTTAGGGGGAGATTGTTGGGTATTTAAAAGGATAGATGCTATGTCCAAAATTAGTTTATAATATAATTAGAGTTAATTTAAAGTTTATGAAATTATTCGTTATGAGATACTGACATATTTATGATAACACAGATGGACATATTGAATTCTATAATTGAAGCTTTTACGAACAAGCCCAAGGCTATTTGAACTTCTGAACTTTGCGAACGAGCAAATTGTTATTCGCAAATGTTCACAGTGCTTTCATGACTTGGTATTTTTCTAACTTCAAATCTGTTAACGCTGACAAGGAAGCTTCTGATGCTGATAAGAGTGATTCTGTTGCTGACAAGGAATGACACCTAAGATGCTAACAAGATCATTTTGACAGCATAGCCCTTTTGTTTATTACATTGTATTCTGGGCCCTGATTGGAATGTTTTCATGTGCCCCAATTGTCTATAAATAGAAAGTGATGTAATAGAATTAGGGCAATCATAACTCTGAAAAACACACAGACACACACTATCAGCTAGAGAGAGAACGTTCTAGAGAGAGAGAAAAACTAGAGATGCTATGTGATCGGAATAGTGTTTCCTAATCCAAGCTCCTTTCTAAATTGATTGATGATTAATGAAGAATGAATGTTATATTTGAGTTACTGTTCAACTAATTCATATTCGTATCAACTAATGAACCTGTTTGTTTCCGTCACTCAGTGATCAGAAAACCCTCAGTTGTTATTGTCCTAAAAGTTTCACGATCTTGACATCGAGACTTGCGGTCGAGACAAAGGACTCATCGATACAACTCTTGAGAAGCTAACTTATCGATATTGCCACGTCGAACTTGCTCTTGCCAGTACTAGTCATCTTCGATCCTTGCCATCTTCGATACTACACCTGTTGAACTTGATAAAATCGATCGAGGTTCTGTCGAGACTGTTAGTCTCGACAACTCCATGGCCAAACTTGCTAAATTCGAAGGGGTAGGTTCTATACTAAGCACAAAACTGGTTCATCGATACTCATGGAGGGACTTGCTGATACTAACAATCGGGACTGCCAATC
This sequence comes from Mikania micrantha, assembly GCA_009363875.1. Lineage (NCBI taxonomy): Eukaryota > Viridiplantae > Streptophyta > Magnoliopsida > Asterales > Asteraceae > Mikania > Mikania micrantha. The sequence goes on from CM018692.1 coordinate 54,897,167, forward strand.
TCGATGGTGGGATTGCCGATATTAAACCCAATCCAAGACTATTGATATTATGGAGCTAAGTGTCGAAGATGCTAGTGTCGTTGGATGCATAAAACCATGATAATAATAGTCAACCTAAATAACATTGGGTACAATAAATATAAGGTATGCATGCATGAACGTATGTATTTATGTTTGCATAAAGAATACCACTTCTTCATAATACATACCCACACTTATAAATTAACATGCCTTAGATTTTACGTAAATAACCTCAATATTATTTCTTTAAACTTAACTAAAGTTTTAGAGACTTAAATTACGATGATTAATCTAAGTAAAACATGCAAGGTTTATATATGCATGCACGTATATATATGTATGCGTATGCTAACACTTGAGTTCTAAATTAAAATCATCATTTATTTATTTATAACTAACGAGTTTTAAAACTTTACATTTTAATGATGACAACTTATAAAACCTTGAGTGTATCCTTTACAAGTTAGATAAACTAACCTAAGTTAGTGACACACTTAAGGATTAAATATAAACACATATGGGCACTTAATATTGATAAAACACATATACTCATGAATACGAAACACGCGATAAATATAGGTTGTTAAGTCCTTACTGATTCCACTTACGGGAGCGCGCGTTCTATAAAATATTGAATCTAAGACATTCAGGTGAGTTCTCATAACCCCCTTTTTAAATCATTTTTGTTTTTAGACTCAGGGGTGAAGCATGTATACCAAAATGAATATGATTTGATAACACATGGGTGAAACCTGGATTATCATTGAGATATTCATATTATTGAGATAACTATGGATTGATGTGGATCATCACAACTCCGTGAGTCATTGTTGGTTGAGTTGACTTCGGTCCTTCGCAATGATTGAATTACTGTTTGTTGAGTTGACTCGGTCCTCCACGGTGATTCTACTGTTGGTTGAGTTGACTGCAGTCCTCCACAGTGCACTGTATTGACCCTTATACATATTAGGAATATCATTGGTCGAGTTGACTTCGGTCCTCCGCGATAATTCCACCTACCGTTGTTTGAGTTGACTAAAATCCCCCGCGGTACATTTATTTGAGATAATTATGATGAATGATGATTATTGATTTGATTTGTTTGGTTGAGTTTGATTGACTATACTTGGATGATTATTTGTGATTACTTGGATTATTTGATTGTTTGGTTTGTTTGTTTGTTTGTTGTGTATATAGAGTTGGATTATCTCACAGTTTCACATATGATTTTTCTTAAAACTATAAACATTTTTAAACATTGATAAACATTTTTTAAAAATGAAAAACTTATGATTACTCACCTACTATTTCGTAGTTGACACTTGATTTTCAACATGTTTCAGTGAATGTAGAAAAGTAGGTAGAGAAGGATAGCTTCACATCTTTCGGACATCATCACTTAGGGTCTCGCACTTAGCTAAATTAACAGGATTAGTGAAGACTAGTGTTTAGTTAATTTAGCTATAGCTTTTGTGTAACTTTTTGTAATTAAATCATGACGAACATAATTTTTGTGTAATTACTCTAATTGAATTAAATGATATGTGATGATACTTTTAGATGCCCACGAGCTTATGAACAATCTACACATCCCTCATGGCATCCCAAGGTTTCTGCCATCGGTCGAGGTGTTACAGATTGGTATCAGAGCCTGGGTTATAGGGAATTAGGTTACTAGAAATGGTTGACCTAGTCTATAACCATAGGAAACCCTAGTATGAGTTATTTCATACACTAGTTAATATATTCAGGATTTCATGCTTATGTGTTTATTACATGTTAACTGAAATTTTGATATATATATATATATATATATATATATATGATTTGCATATGATACTTGTTGATTACTTCTTTATGTGATTGATTGTGCCCTAACGACTCGATAAGGACATACTCGTGGTGTATTGTAAAGGTGGTGGGCTGGCGGCTGAAGAAGTTGCGACTGACTTCTACGTATGCCCTAGACATTTACCATTTACAGTATATTGGGTGGATGTCAGTATTGAGGAATAAGGGAAATATCCATTTGGGAAAATTATTTGTGTAGGAAATTATTTGTTAAGGATTGCTTGTTTGATCTTTGATCACCAGACAAGGACACACCCGTAGTATACTACAAAGATGGTGGGCTAGTGGCTAGATGGGTTGCGACCGATTCCTACGTATGCCCTATACATATACCATTTGTAGTATATTGGGTGTCTATCAGTGTCGGGAAATTAGGAATTGTTGGAAAGTTGTTGGTTGATGGAATGTTGGTTGAAATTTATTGGATGATCACAATTGATGGACATATATGCTCACTTACAAATACACTTATTGGTTAGACTTGATGAACGATACGGACACTTAGTGATGATATGAACACTAAGTGACGAAATGAACATTTAGTGCTGATATGAACACTTAGTGACCATATGAACACTTGATGATGATGTGAACATTTAGTAAACTTAGACATTAGGGAAGCTTACATGTCAGGTGAACTTAGACATTTGGTGAACTTAGATAATAGGTGAACCTAGTGTCAGGTAAACTTAGACATTAAGCAAACCTAGATGTAAGGACTACTTGAATACACATCACTCATAATTTTCCCCCATAGGATAAGTCTGTGAAGTGAGATAATTGGGAAAACATATGTTATACCCTAATTTCTAACAAGGGCATAATCGTGGTGCATTGCAACCGTGGTGGGACGGTGGATGATGCGACTACGGTCCAATCTACGTATGCCCTATATATAAACTTGTTGCACTGCATCAGGTGGTTGTCAGTGTTAGTATAGGGTGAGAAATGTTTGAAACTTAGGAATATTTAGTTAGTATAAGATATGACCAATAGGGATGCTTTAGTATAGCATTAGTAAATTATTGCCTTATCATGAGTTTAATAACAGATAGGAGACAAATATAGTTCCTTATATGTAATCCTAACTATTAAAATGAACTCATTTGACCTTAGTTTGAATAACTTACGTTGCAAATGGAAGTAACATGTTTCTAAACATTCTCAGAAACATGTCGTCGTGCCGTCACAACGAAGATAATGAAAACAATAACAATGATGGTGCTAACAACAATAATGCCAACACTGGCATGCAAGAGTTAGCAAACCTTGTTACTGGGTTGGTGACTTAACTGAATCAAGCCAACTAGACTCTCAACCAGAACAGGGGTGGTGCAAACCACCCATTTGCACTTTTAAGCACCTTAACTCCTGTAACCCGATAAAATTTACGTGTGCTGTCACACCCCGGGTCGGATCGGAGACCCGTTGGGAGGAATAGTCCCGAGGCGTGATGGTAATCGGAGTGATCAGATTGCTACATTGCACATGATAATATGAGAAATACTAACTACTTTAAATGAATAAAATTAAATTACAACTGATTCATAATTTAATTATATTACAGCTTGACTTGAACATCTGGAATGAGGACCAGATGTCCCACAAGGGTTACTTGCACACGCGCAAGTCTTGAATCTAGTATCCGGGCTAACCGGAGTGATTCCATGCAGAAGTTGTAGGTTCCTCTGACGGATCCTATCTTTCTCTCTCTAAAGTCATCCTGCGTTCACCTGTTTTTCACCTGAGAACATGTAAAATCTGTCAACACTAGGTTGGTGAGTCACAATTAGTTTTTGAAAACATTTGGTTTTGTAAAAGGTTTAGTAAAAATCTTTCCATTCACATTGATATGAAATATGAGGTGTGAATGGTGTTGAAATCACGAATGAACTACACAAGTGCGTCAGTCGGACCATCATTACTAACACCATCCCAAATCACCGAAGGTAGTTTATGTATAGGGCATACGTAGGGCCTAGCTTATCGCCAGCCCAGCCGCCAGCCCACCAACCCTTCGATGATCCACGAGGGTGTCGTTAACGAAATCGGACCTTGTGACTTGTGTATCTCCACTCTACTCAACACGACAGGTGATTGTAAAATGAAATTGAGAGTATGCTCTGTCTTCAGGTATAGGAGACATGTTTTGTTTATTTAGAAAATCACATAAGTGATGCTCCTTTCTCCTAGTAAAACATTTTTGATTGTGTATACATTTAAAACTCGTTCATGACCAGGTCTTGAACATTTATTTGATTTGAAAACTCTTGTTTTTGTTGTGAGGTTTGTGTGTAATATCATCTTTGTGATCATTTACCAACCCTAACTGATATGTTTGTGTGATTAGTTCCCCTAGAACTAATATGAGTTGTTGTTGTATGTGTGCTTGCGTGTAACGTACCAGCCTCAGCGCTGGAGGTTTGTTAAACCTATGGTACGATCTACGTTACCTTCGGTTGACCCGCGTCAACGAATGGTAAATGACTCTGACGTGTGTTGTTCAAGAATTCCTCAGCGAATTCCCGATGTAATCTTGTGTGGACGCATGTCCTAGTGAATTACCCTAGACAGATACCATACAAAATATTGTCTGTTTGATAGGGGATTTCCATGGAAATGATGGTATTCGACTGTGCACTACACAATTCCACGATTTGTGTCCGTTCACCTCTTGGTTGGGCACAAAGCCTCGAACTGTTGTGGTCAACGAACATCTCCTCGGTGATATGTGTTTTGAACCCTCGAAACTGGTTTCTTGCTGTTGTTTGATGAAAAGTTCACTAGAGCGATGAGGGCTCAGTAAAAGTAATTGAAAAGACTTTTATACGCATAAAATTCGTATAAGAGGTTGAGAGTTGATCCTTTTATTGAAATCATTTGAAAATAACTCTTATTCGTTGATCACTCGAATAAGGGGTTTCATGTTCTCAGCCCCAAATGATTTGGAAGCAATAAAATTGAAAACTAGGGGTCTGTGAACTCACCTGAGGTCTTGGGTCGTTGATGCACTCACCTGGTATGTTCTCTCGGTTTGAATCATGTGTTAAATATTAGTTTGCTAGGTGTTAGGTGATTATGTGCTCTATTTCTTGATGTGATTTTGTAAAATGTGTTTTCATTAGTTTTAGTTTGATTCGATTAAAAATCGGGTCAAAGGTTCGATTCTATTGATACAATGTTGTAAGATAGAACTTTCAAAACTTAGTCGTTTTGGCTTGCTCTTGGTGCGAACGGGTGGTTCGTGTGAATGGCCCTCATTCACACGAATGGACTGATGCGAATGCATGCTCACCCTTGTGTTATCCGTTTGTGCGAATGGGCTTTTGTTCGTATGATTGTCCCGCACGAATAAACCCCAGTCTTTCGTGCGATGGCTTGTTTGTCTAGCAGCTCGTTCGTCTGGCGTCTCGTTCGTGTGACTCTTCTTCACGAACGAGGCTTCTCGTTCGCACGAATGAGCCCTTCGTACGACTCATTCGCCTGCAAGTTTACCAAGAACGCCATTTCTGAAACCGGTGGTTGTTTTTGGTGTTTTTATGGTCGAAATTGATGGTAAAACGTTTTGGAGTATTTTGGTGCTAAGGTCGGTGCTAATACTTTACTGTGGAGCTCGTATTTGACCGAAATGAGATGAAATGGGTTGAAATCTTGAAATGGAGGTGTTGGGGTTGAAATATACACGATTTGGACGGTGGAATGGTCCGATTTCGTGTAGAAATGGCCGAAAAATCAAATGGCCGAGTGTGGGGTTCGGTTGAGAGAGTGGGTGAAAAATGGGTTTCAAAAACGGAAGTGTTGCTTTTATAGTCGTGCTGTCGCATGAATCAGCCGTTCGTACGAATGGCTTCAATTTGTGCGAACGAACTGAGGCTATAAAGCTTCACGAATTAGACCGGTTCGTTCGAATGAGAGTCCATTCGTACGAACGGTTGTGTGTTTTAAAATTTTGATTGTTTATTAAATCATTTTGGTGAGATTTTATTTAAAATTGTTATTATTTTATGTCAATGTTAAAGACTCTCGCTGACATCTATATGAATCGTGTATATGAACGCCTTCGATACTGTAAACATTTCATTTAGTGTATCCAAATCTATCAACATATCCACATGGATCGTCACCCATGCCGATATCTTGTTGGACCGATACTCCAAATCTTATCCATTGAGGTTTTGTTCATTGTTTTCCCTCACAGGTTGTTTTCTTTTCTTCTGATTCATGTTCAGGTGATTAAGTGGATTTTCCTAACTGTTTTAGGAAAACCCGTGTATTTTTATTGTCGTTTATTGTTGTTGTATTCTCTCTAGTAATCCTATGTCATTCACTGTGATTGTGTACACCCTTGGATTTCTGACTCATGGTTGCTCGGATGCCGGTTGTGACAACTAGTACCTGACCGGCCGGCAAGTCCGTACGGTAGGTGTACTTTCTACAGTAACTATGTGTACATATACGATTGTGAACAGTACTTGTAGTAACAGGATTCTGAATACAAGAACAGTTGTACGTATTTTCGTGTAAACTTAAATACATTAAGTACAACGTACATTTGAAACATTAGTTGTGTTTATTAAGTGAAAACTTAATTACAGTTAACACAACAAATCATGAGAAACAACGGTATTCGAGCAATTATCAGAAACAAATCGGTTGCGATCTGATATCCATAGATGACAGGATTCAGATGGCCGACAATTCAATGTGAAAACAAGGTGAAAACATGATGTTTAGTTGAGTCCGACAGTGAGGAAACACAATCCAAACAATAACACAGTGTCGTTTCAGAATAACGAACTAACAGTGTGTTTGCGTGGGTGACGATTCACACAAACATATCTGTGAGTTTAACGTTCTGAAATGATGACTGGAAAGTAGAAAACAAAAGTCGGAAAGCAAAACCATCGTCGTGTTCGTTCGAGTGACGATTCGAACGAATACGCGCGATGGTGACGCGATTTGACGAAACGAAACGAAACACGACACGAAACGATAATAAATTTAATAAAATAAAATAATTAACATTTTTACAATTTTGAAACTCATCAAATTAATTAAAATAACCTTTTATTTATTTATTTTAAATTACACGTAATTTTCCGGTTACGCGACGAAAACGCGAACCGAGCAACCGACACGGACCCGGACACCACACGTGGTATATATACTCTAAATGAGAGTATTTTCTCACTTTACACTTCCCCATTCTCTCTCTAGACCCAAAATTCCGGCCACCCCTCTCCTCCACCATTTTTGCACCTTCAAACTAGCATAACTTCCTCATTTCTTAACGAAAATCGGTGATTCTTGCGCCCACGCGAAGCTCTTGTCGAGCTCTACATGAAAGTACAACAGATCTGAAGATTTATCCACTAAATCTCGAGGTATTTGAGCTTGAATAACCTGAATATTATGGTTTTCTACACCCACTTTGTTCGAACAGCCCACATGGCCGGCCGACCATCCCCTAGCCGGAAACACACGACCACAAGCCACTCTACTACCCTAACACAGTCCTGAGATCAACACAGCAACAAGTGAGGTCGTGGTGATGGTGAGCTCGTGGTTCGTGAGGTCGTTTAGCCATGGTCGAACCCTAATTTCCAACAAGCCTCCACGAACCTGCTTGCATCAGACCATGAGCGAACCCTTTGCTGCCCACGAACCCACCTTGCACGCAGACGAACCCTGCTGCTGCCATGACTCACGAACCCTAACCCGAACCCTAGCCACTGCTGCGAACCTTTTTCACGAACCCTGGCCATGCTTAGGCCGAACCTGTGAGCTTTCATGCGAACCCGTATCCTACGAACCAACCTACTGATGCCGAACCTGCAGACCCAATGACGAACCATATCTGTAACGAACCCTAGGGTTCGCCGGGCTCTTAACAGATTGTAGGTTCGCTGATCATGGTGTTCACCACTCCCTTCGGCAATTACCGCAGCCATGTTGAATCCCTAGTTTAGCCCACATGTCATGCATATCAGTTGGGTCCATTTGAATAGCTATATGGGGGCTACGGCCTGAATGGGTGTTATAGGCCCACTACATGGCCCATGTTTGAACGCATAGGCCCAACAAACCAGTTAATTCAGCCCACACATACTTCCTGGCCCAGTAGATTTCGTGACACTATAATTGGCCCAACTCTCATTTTCGGCCCAATTGAATTGGCCCAACAGCCCAACAGCCCAACAATGGGACCAATTTAATCCGACCCACCTTGGCCCACGTAGCCCAATACCATCACACGGTTCGTCATGAATTATTCGGCCCAAGACCCACACTTGATCACAAGATTAAAGTGAAAAACTAACATTTTAGACTATTTAACTATGATAACATGCACTAGATTATCAAGCTAAGTTATTACAATATGACAAAGTTATGGACTTCAATTCACAACACCTAAAACAATGGGTTTGAATGAATTAACAAATGAAATGTTTGAGTGCTAGGTTCAATGAATCAAACTAAGTAAACGGGGCCGAATAAGGATTGAGACTCACGAGTGTTAACCAACTTTAGGGTTAACACCTACACTCACACAAATTACAATAATTCGATACTTACGAGGCAATTACAACATGAAATCAATACAGGATCGTGAAACCAACCGCAAGAACAACAAAGAGCGCGTGTCTTCTTTCTTTAAGCTAAGTCAACCCTACAACAACAAGGTGAGTTCATATGCCCCTTTTACTTTAATCTTTACTGATTTTAACTCTCGGGGCTGAGAAACATGTTTACTTTTAATTATTTAAAAGTTTTGCTTAACATGTTATTTATACTTTGATTTAGATAATATTAAATTGTTTATTATCGCTTATCATTGTATGCATGCTTGTATGATCATGAGATAACAGGGAAACTCAGATGATTATGATAATGTAATTTCTTAATCATCAACACATTAGAATAACATAGTTATAAGATTATATCTTATAACACTTAGTTGTTTCCACATGAGCAAACATTTAGACAGTTTACACATAAACAAACAATGAGAACTATTATAGTGAAACATGTTGACACTTCACAACACATGAATGATTAGAAGATAAAATATCTTCTTAATATCATTCCACAATATAAGTGATTAAGTGTGATAAGGAAATCACTTATAACACTTAATATATACCTTAAAAACATACTATGTGATAGTATGATCGCATTGGATATCCACCACCTGCGTCACTTAAGGGTACTAAGACATGTTCTTACTACGGCTTAAGGATTACATGGTGATCACATGGACTATAGTAAATGATGATCATGATAACGTAACTTCATGGGATTCTTATCATTTACACATAATTAACATGATGTAATAAGACAAGCTCTTATTCAACTTTGTTAATCATACGAGAACAATCCCACATTGAGGCTTTGGGATCACATGGACTACAGTAAATGATGATCATGATAACGTAACTTCATGGGATTCTTATCATTTACACATAATTAACATGATGTAATAAGACAAGCTCTTATTCAACTTTGTTAATCACACAAGGACAATCCCACATTGAGGCTTTGGGATCACATGGACTACAGTAAATGATGATCATGATAACGTAACTTCATGGGATTCTTATCATTTACACATAATTAACATGATGTAATAAGACAAGTTCTTATTCGACTTTGTTAATCATATGAGAACAATCCCACATGGAGACTTTGGGATCACACGGCGGAATAGAGGTGAATGGAATGCATTGTAATCTGATTACGTGAGGACTACAATGGATTTCATTTGGGCTCTATACGTTGCATTGAGATTACATTACAAACAGTTAACTAACACTTTTAATATTTAAAAGTGAAACAACAGTTAACCCCACAATCTATAGAATAATACAAGGAACAGATTTGATAAATCTAATATCCTTAACACATATATTGATTATCAATACTTCGGTTTGATAATTACAACGCCATCATTTTATTATTCTATACATGAGAACACAGGTGATCAAGAATGGGATAGACATGGGAATTGAGAATGGAAATCAATAGTTGTATCACAAGTAGTGTGGAGTTCTAGTGGTGTTGTGGTGGGATGTTGGCTAGGGCTTAGTTCCCTTACATATGCCCTATATATAAGCAACACTACTAGGATGACATAGTACTTGTGACTATAACTATTGAGGAGCCATTGGGTGAACAAGGGAAACATACAATCATACAAGTAACATATTATCATTATGAATGTGCATGTGAATGAATCAAGGTTTTACATTAACTTACTTATGAACTCACCAACCTAGTGTTGACTTTGTTTAAATGCATGTTTTCTCAGGTGACGGACAGGTGTAGATATTTATGTGCAAGTACTAAGCTAGTGGACTTTTAGAAGACCTAGCTTACTTTTGATTGCATACTTTTGGATGACAAAACAGTGAATCACTTTTGTATATCTTGTACAGATACAAGATATAAACTCATTGATTCTTTTGATTAGATTTACTTAGTTAAATTATGATGTACAATGTAATTTAACTTTGTAATTCTATTCCATGTCATGTTAGCATTTCTCATTTATATCTCATGTGCTATGGAAACAATCTGATCATTTGATTATCACTCAAAGATATCGCGCCCCGGGAACCTTCCGCCCGACGGGAAAACACGATCCGTTCCCGCCGGCCTGGGGTGTGACACCGGTTGTCACAGTCTCCCCCTGTTGAAGGAAATTTCGTCCCGAAATTTGAATATGTGCTATCGGGCCCTCATTTTCCTTTTTGAATGTACTGGGAGACGACTGGTTATGATTTTCGAGTCTCGATGTTCTCCTTGATGTACTGAGGCATACATGGGAAAAATGTTTTCACAGTTTGACATCCACTTGTGTGTGCATCGCTTGAGTTCTATGAGTTGACAACCGTAGTGACGGTTTGTGGTTCGGTAAAGATGTACCGAATTTCCACTTGAAGTCTTACCGTTCACGATGGCGTAGTGTGGTCAACTCGGTTTTACACAGACGATTGATACACAAATGATTTTACGATACCATCCGTGTCTCTGTGTCCTTTCTTGACTGAGTTGATGGTTGTGGTTTGATCGAAGCATATGTATAATTTGGATCGGTTATTCTTGATGCTTCTCGATTGGGATAGACTTAAGAACTTGGTTCGTGTAGATTTTGGGGTTTGCTTAGTGAGTTAGCCTAGTCTGTTTAGACTTTTCATTGAAGCAGTGTTTCCACTTTGCGTTTCCAACAATGTCTACTTACTCAATTTACTCATTGTTGACAATGCAATGTTTTGAACCATGTCCTTTTCATCGTGCGGTTTTCTTGCTTTGTTCCTGAGATGGATACGTATAGTCTCTTCCCTTCATATCCCCGAGTTCACGGTTTGCTCTTGGAGTTGTATGGACGTCGTCTCACCTTGTAGTTGTGGTCATTCTGGGGCTTTGGTTTTGTAACTTGTTTGGGTAGAACAAATTATGGATCATCCTCGATTGGGTTTTGGAAATTTTGCCCATTGGCGATTGCTCTCGCGTCTATTACCCGGCGATCAGGTACAAATAGGTCAGTTGTGGCATTGCACAATCTGGCATCATAGTTCTCTCGAAACTATCCTGGATTGTTTCTCTCCCAATCCCATCAAGCTCATGGAGTAATTCCTCTTTTGGGTTGCATGCCGCATGTAGAGGATGCTTTCTGATGCTGGCTTGTTGAAAGTGATACTCATTTGGCATGTGAAGATCATCATTTCTTGACATCTTTGTTTGTTCTTTCGCCATTCGCGATCTTAATGTATTGAACTGAGACTGTCAATGAACGTTTCATCGCATTCATCCTTGGGATCGACTTCTTTTTAGTCTGTTGCAGTTATTGGTACTGCATACACTGAGTGCATTTCCTCTGAAACTTAAGGTTTCAAGAAATGTCTCATTCGGTGAGGACTTTTCCTTCATTGCTTGGATGAATGTTTTGAGTTTTCTTCACAACATGTAAGCCCTCCCTGTTGAGTTTCAACTCTTGTCGTTGCTTATGGTCTTCCCAACGAAGGACGTTGAGTTCACTTCCCTCCGGTCCCATTGCAGTCGTACCGGTCCGGGAGACGTAAGCAGGCTTTAGCTACACTGCCATTCTAGGAATGATGATTCACAAGAAAATGGCAGTGGATGCCTTGTTTTCAATCTTCTGATGGTGTGTAGCTTCCGCCTCCACCATAACATCACAATTTAGGCATGCAAGGCCTATGCTTTTTTCCTTGACGCACTGAAATGTTAGCACTACCTCCTCAAAAGGACTAAAGTCATTGTGTTTTAAAGTGAGATAATTACTATCTCTTCCCTCTAGTGTCAACCGCTTGGAGTTGGCCTCCTCAAAAATCCTTCGATCTAGAGTATTGTGGTAAAGAAATGATCATGGTTGTATGCGGTCCGTGTTCTAATACGGTTTCAAATCCCAAAATTACAGGTCAGGTCCCATCCACGCGAAGACGTTTAGTTGATGAACAATCTTTGAATGTCTAGGAAATGACTATTTAAAATCAGGCTGAAATGGTCAAAAGCCTGTCATTTAACCAGTTCAACAGCCCAATTTGTGAGCATCCCTCTTGTCATTTCCTTCGTCTGTGTCATCGTGCTCAGCATTCATCGACTTAGGCTTCGATGGCTCACCTGAACAGGATCTGTAGATTTCAGTGTTAGAAGCATGAGTTCTATTGATTCCTAAAATAACTCCTACTCTCTCAGGAGTACTGGTTTCCTTGTAGTTTCCAGGTGATCAGGGTCGAGCTTTGGAGTCACATTGGCTCGAAATTACTCAAGATGTCTCGAGAAACTCCTTTACGGACCCTCTGCTTGCTGTGGTGAGTTACCGTCTCCTTTCTCCTTGTGTTCCTCATTAGCTAGTGGTGACTGAGGTTGTCCTTACACTCGTTCCTCTAGTCCTAACCCAACCCTAAGATGTGTCTCACTCGTCGGTCCCTTAGGGTTTCGAGTTGTTAAGTGATTAGCGATGAGTGGACACATGGTAATGCATACATTTAAATTATACAAACTACATCTATGGAGGATGTCGGAGAAGGTACCTGTTTCGGTGCTGCGTTGGTGGTGTCTCGAGAGCGTGGGCGCGGTCAACGACGTGCTTTAGTCATCTGTCGTAAATCACACTCTCTTGAGACACTTCTTAGCTACGTGACCCGGTTCACCACATGTGTAACAGCGCTTGACATGGCTTGGTGGAAGGTTGGTTGCGGTCACACTTCCTGGACGTTGTGTAGTTGGAGTCCGCAGTTCTGGCTTTCGGGGCCCATCATCCCACACGTCGTGCATTCTTTGCACGGTTGGCTCGCGACATGATGGTGTTTGCAGCAGGCACACTTAGGAGAGGTGCCAGCGTACCGCTTACGAACTGGGCCCACTGTTGAGTTGCAGTGTTGAGCCCAATGACCCGGCTTCCCGCAATTAGAGCACAGCTCGCACCCTCTGTCGTTAAGGTGGTGATACTGACATTTGGTGCAAAGGGGAAATGCTCCAGCGTAGGATCTGCAAGGTTTGCCTTGGTGTCTGGGGCCCGCTTGGTCAGGGTTTTCGGTTCTTCGTCTCTTGAGGAGAGGGTAGCTGGATTCGCCTGTCGACTCCCTTGTAGCGGATTTGGCTTCAGTTTTCGGCACGATGGAGGTGTCTGCTGGGTGTCGAGGTCCGCCATTGATTTGATCCACAATGTCGGGGATGGAAGCGATGAGTTGCTCAGCGATGAGACTAGCTAGAGCAGTGGTGTCCAGGTTGACGCGTGAGTGTTCCTTTGGAGGCATTCTGATTACCCCCGAAGTGGGAATGATTAGTACCTGTGATTAAACACAAGTAATATATGCAATTGTTCCTATCCTGATTTCTCTACATGAGGTCCCTAGGTTATAGTCTAGGCCAAACCATTTAAGTAAATGACCTAATTCTCTATAACCATGGCTCTTATACCAATCTGTCACACCCCAGGCCGGATCGGAGAACCGTCGGGCGGAATAGTCCTGAGGCGTGATTGTAATCGGAGTGATCAGATTACTACATTGCACATGATAATATAAGAAATACTAACTACCTTAAATGAATAAAATTAAATTACAACTTATTTATAATTTAATTCTATTACAGCTTGACTTGGACATTTGGAATGAGGACCAGATGTCACACAAGGGTTACTTGCACACGCGCAAGTCTTGAATCTTGTATCCGGACTAACCGTAGTGATTCCATACATGAGTTGTAGGTTCCTCTGATGGATCCTATCTTTCTCTCTCTAAAGTCATCATGCGTTCACCTGTTTTTCACCTGAGAACATGTATAATCTGTCAACACTAGGTTGGTGAGTCACATTTAGTTTTTGAAAACATTTGGTATTGTAAAAGGTTTAGTAAAATTCTTTCAATTCACATCGATCTGAAATATGAGGTGTGAGTGGTGTTGAAATCATGAATGAACTACACAAGTGCGTCGGTCGGACCATCGTTACTGACACCATCCCGAAAGAGCAAAGGTAGTTTATGTATAAGGCATATGTAGGGTCTAGCTTACCGCCAGCCCACCATCCCTTCGATGATCCACGAGGGTCTCCTTAACGGAAATCGGACCTTCTGACTTGTGTATCTCCATTCTACTCGACACGATAGGTGATTGTAAAATGAAATTGTGAGAAAGAAGCGCATGCTCTGTCTCCGGGTATAGGAGACACGTTTTGTTTTTTAGAAAATCACACAAGTGATGCTCCTTTCTCCTAGTAAAACATTGTTGACTGTGTACTCGTTTAAAACTCGTTGATGACCAGGTCTTGAACATTTATTTGATTTGAAAAGTCTTGTTTTTGTTGTGAGGTCTATGTGTAATATCGTCTTTGTGATCATTTACCAACCCTAACTGATATGTTTGTGTGATTAGTTCCCCTGGAACTAATCTGAGATGTTGTTGTATGTGTGCTTGCGTGTAACGTACCAGCCTCAGTGCTGGAGGTTTGTTAAATCTATGGCACCATCTACGTTACCTTCGATTGACCCACGTTAACTAATGGTAAATGACTCATACGTGTGTTGTTCGAGAATTCCTCAACGAATTCCCAATGTAATGTTGTGTGGATGCATATCCTAGTGAATTACATTAGACAGATACCATACAAAATATTGTTTGTTTGATGGGGGATTCCCATGAAAATGATGGTATTCGACTGTGCACTACACAATTCCACGATTTGTGTCCGTTCACCTCTTGGTTGGGCACAAATGTGACAACCAGTACCTGACCGTCTGGCGAGTCTGTACGGTGTGTGTACTCTCACTATTTACTGTGTGTAAATACAATGCGCAAATAGTTGTGTGACAACATAACTCAGAAAGCAAACAACAGTTGTAAGTTTTTAAGTGAAAACTTAAATGCAGTAAATGCAACATTTCAGGAGAAAGAACAGTATACAAACAAATGACAAGAACAAATCGGTTGCGATCTGATATCCATAGATAACAGGAATCAGATGGCCGACAACTCAGTACGAAAGCAATGGGAATACAATAATATTAATGTGAAAATAGACAAGTATAGTTGAGTCCGTCTGTGAGGATGTCAATGCAAAATAACAACTCGTTATCGTATAAGAATAATAAGCTGATAGTGTGTTTCCGTGGGTGATGATTCACACAAACATATCTGTGGGTTTAACGTTCTGAACGATAACCGAGAAGTAGAAAACCAAATCAGAAAGTGAAACGTACGATCGTTTTCGTACAGTTAGCGCTCTGTAAGAAAACGCGCGTAAGTGACGTTTTCTGACGAAACAGCGAAGTTTAACGATTTAATCACGAACGAAACAGTAAATATAAGAGAAACATAATATTTATGTTTTACAATTTTGAAACTCATCAAAGTAGTCCAAGAAAACTAATTATCCTAAATGCGTAGAATACGCGCGTAATGTGCTGGAAACGCGATGAAAACGAGAACCGAGCAACAAAAACAAACTCGAACACCCTCGGGTATATAAAGCCCAAAATGAGGCTTTCTTCCTCATTTCTTCCATCCACTCTCTCTCTAAAACCCTAAATCCGGCGCACCTCTCTCTCTAGAAAATTTGAACTTCAAACCTTTGTATCTCACTCGTTTCTTGGCCAAAACGCTCCATCTTTGGACCAAATCGAAGCTCTTGACCTCCTCTACCTGAAAGTACACGATCTAGAGCCAAATCCACCTGAAAACGAGGTAATCGAGCTAGAACATCTCGGAAATTATGGTTTTCAACCCTTTTGTGTGAACCGTTGAGACAACCGGTTTCATTACCACCTAAACCCTTAGAACCTAACCTAAGAACCGTCAATAGTATGATGGGGGCCTGGAGAACCTATTTCCCTAGTTCTAAGCTGAGTTTGAGGGAGTACACCTGCTCGGTTTCTAACAGCCGAATGAGGGCTGGGTACAGGTTGCTGAAGGAGTCTCCCACGACCGAATGCTAGCTGGACGACCGAACCAGCATAAGCATGGCCGAATGGGCCTTTCGGCCGAAGGGATACTCATTCGGGTAACCTCCTTCGGTCGGCACATACCTCATTCGCCCAAGGCATCACATTCGGTTAACATTCGGTTGGAACAGCTCTGATTCGGCCTAGACTATCATGCGGCCATGGTACATTCGACAAGGGCCTTAGTCAGGTCACCCACTTCCTTCGGCTAACACCTATTCGGCCGAAACAAGTTCAGTCGGCCTAACCTCATCCGACCCAAGCAGCGCCCATTCGGCCCAACACCCTTATGCGGCCACTTTAGTTTGGGCTAGTCAGTCGACCCATGTAACCGGTTCGGCCCAATGGACTGGTTCAGTCCATGCTGATTTCTCGGCCCAACAACCTTGTGAAAATAGACCCATATGATCTAGGTGGTAAACAACCACTTGAATTCAATTCCATAGGATAGCATGTATGGAGAATGATAAATTACTACAAAGGTAGTGAAAAGTTGATTATACAACTTAATAAATGACCTAAGAAAATTACCCTTTCAAAGTATAAACCAATTGCTTTTAAAAGAGTAGAATCTTAGATAAATATCATTCAAATTATTTGGGGAGATGTAATGGTATCCACCTCACTAATATGAAGCTCTAAGTGGTACATTTAGAAACTATTTCGGGTTCCAATTTTCACAACATATCATGGTCTTGAATCAAGTTAAACATAAAACAAATGTCAAGATATACTAAGCTTACTCTAATTGGGTTAAGTGTTGGTATAATTCATCATAAGTAAACAAAGGCCAAATGTTGACCACGACCAATAAGTGTTAGCCAACTTCAGGGCTAACAAACACACGCACACAAATCTTTATAACTTATACTTATAAGTTACAAATGACGTGAAATCAATACATGATTGTGAATACGACAGCATGTACAACAATGAGCGCGTGCATTCTGTTTATACTTAGTCAACCACAACAATTACAAGGTGAGTTCATATGCCCCCTTTCTAATCTTTAACTGATTTCAAAGCTCGGGGCTCAGTAACATGCTTAAAGCTTTTATTCATTTAAAAGTTTGATACAACATACTGATTTTACAATGATTTAGATAATATTGTCTATCCTTATTATATTTTATCATTGTATGCTTGTTTGACTGATCATTATCATAATTGTGATACCTAGTCTGTTACATATTAACATAGCTTCATGACTCATCAACATAGTAGAATAATACTAGTCGTAAGAGTTTATCTTACAACATCTTATTATCTTTACATGAATGAACAACGAGATAAACAAGGGGTAACATGCTGACAACCATTACAAATAACAAGAATGATACTCATGATAAAGTAACTTCATGATAACAAGATCATTCACTCATTACTAACATCGTGTAATAAGATAAGTTCTTATAACACTTGTTACAGTCAATAAGATCACACAACATAGAGATAACAGATGAGACAATTACTGGTGATATCAAGGAGGATATCATCAGAACATACTTTTGGGATGTCATTTCCCTGTACATGCTACCACTGGGTATCAAGACAAGTCCTTAATACACATGGTTCACACATGAGAACACATAACATTGGGATTAACATTGGGATAAACAGCATGGGAAATATCATACAAAAATTACTACGTAGCGAGTTATAATAAATTACACTCTTGTAATATGATCTTAAGGATTCTGTAGTGATGAACAAGGGACACTAAGTGAACCTTATTAACTAACCATAACACTTACATCATTTCTAATAAACAACATACCAAAAAAGGGAGTCATAACTCCACTTTCATTTAAATGAAGTTGACCAAATTCATTAGGAACATACCGAGCATGGTATACGATAACATTCTAAATACTAACACGCCAAGGGTTTGTGGAACCTATGCATTCAAATAGATATCTTGGAGAGGATATCTTACACATCGGGTTGGTCAGAAATGACAACTACTGGGACAACTATGTCTCAATCTAGGTATCATGGGGAGGATACCTTACACTCCAAACCAGTCAGATGACACACACCTATTGTCTCTAAACTTTCATTCTTCTGGATATTATGGAGAGAATATCTTGCACGCCAAATGTATCAATAGTAACACGCCTAGAGACAATTAAGTCTCACTCAAATAGATATTGAGGGAATGATATCTTACAGACCGGACTGGGCAGTACTGACAGTCACAATGACTATGAAGTCTCGCACTAGATATCTTTTGGGGATATCTTACACTCCGGGCTAATCAGAAATGATTAGCTACAAAAACTATTAAGTTTTGCTCTGGATATCGAGGATGATGTCTTACACGCCGGGCTAATCCGTAAGGAATGGCTAACAGAGACAATTATGTCTCTTTTTCAAGTGTTGGGGATAAACATACCTGGGAATTTATGGGTGAAATAGAATGGGTATCCATAGTTGTATTACAAGTAGTGTTGACTTCGGTCAAGCATGTGGTGGGATGGTGTTTGGGCGGGTTGTAGGCTCGACCCTTTCGTATGCCCTATATATAAGCATGCTTGGTTGTATGAAATACTATTTGTAAGTATAACTATGGAGAGGACATTGTGTGAAACATAGGGAAACAATTAACAATATAACTTGTGTGAAATATTGTGAACATGAATGACAATAAATCAATGGTTTTCAATTATCAAACTTATGAACTCACCAACCTAGTGTTGACTTCGTTTAAATGCATGTTTTCTCAGGTGATGAACAGGTTTAGTCACCAGCATTCAAGGATTAAGCTAGTGGACTTTAGAAGACCTAGCTTCATTTTGTCTTGAACATACTTTTGAATGACAAACAATGAATCATCTTTTGTAAACCTTGTGCAGATACAAGATAGGAACTCAATGACTCTTTTTGGATACATTTACTTAGTTAAATTATGAATGTAACATTGTAATTTAACTTTGTAATTCTATATCCTATGTCATGTTAGCATTTCTCATTATATATCATGTGCCATGTAAGCAATCTGATCATTTCGATTATCAAACGATATCGCGCCCCGAGAACCATCCGCCCGGCAGGAAAGTCGATCCAGCCCGCCGGCTCGGGCTGTGACAACAAAGCCTCGAACTGTTGTGGTCAACAGACATCTCCTCGGTGATATGTGTTTTGAACCCTCGAAACTGGTTTGTTGCTGTTGTTTGATGAAAAGTTAACTGGAGAGATGAAGGCTCAGTTAAAGTAATTGAAAAAGACTATTATACGTATAACACTCGATTAAGAGGTTGAAAGTTGATCCTTTTATTGAAATCATTTGAAAATAACTCTTATTCGTTGATCACTCGAATAAGGGGTTTCATGTTCTCAACCCCAAATGATTTTGAAGCAATAAAATTGAAAACTAGGGGTCTTTGAACTCACCTGAGGTCTTGGGTCATCGATGCACTCACCCGATAAGTTCTCTCGGTTTGAATCCTGTGTTAAATATTAGTTAGCTAGGTGTTAGGTGATTATGTCCTCTGTTTGTTGATGTGATTTTGGAAAATGTGTTTTCATTGGTTTTAGTATGATTTGATTTAAAATTGGGTCTAAGGTTCAGTTCTATTGATACAGTGGTGTAAGATAGAACTTTCAAAACTTAGCCTTTTGGGTTGTTCTTGGTGCGAACGGGTGGTTCATGCGAATGGCCCTCATTCACATGAACGGAGTGATGCGAATGCATGCTCTCCTTCGTGTTATCCGGTTGTACGAATGGGCCTTCGTTCGTATGGTTGTCCCGCACGAATGAACCCAAGTCCTTCGTACGACTCATTCGCCTGCAAGTTTACCAAGAACGCCATTTATGAAACCGGTGGTTGTTTTTGCTGTTTTTATGGTCGAAATTGATGGTAAAACGTTTTGGAGTGTTTTGGTGCCAAGGGTCGGTGCTATTACTTACTGTGGAGCTCGTATTTGACCAAAATGATATGAAAAGGGTTGAAATCTTGAAATGGTGGTGTTGGGGTTGAAATACACACGATTTGGATGGTGGAATGGTCCGATTTCGTGTGGAAATGGCCGAAAAATCGAATTGGACGAGTGTGGGGTTCGGTTGAGAGAGTTGGGTGAAAAATGGGTTTGATAAACGGAAGTGTTGCTTTTATAGTTGTGTTGTCGTACGAATCAGCCGTTCGTACGAATGACTCCAATTCGTGCGAACGAACTCACGAATTAGACCGGTTCGTACGAATGAGAGTCCATTCGTACGAACGGTTGTGTGTTTTATAATTTTGATTGTTTATTAAATCATTTTAGGGAGATTTTATTTAAATTGTTATTATTTTACGTCGACGTTAAAGACTCCCGCTGACATCTATATGAATCGTCACCCATACGAATGTTGCGTTGTATCTAACTGCTAACATTGTTTGATACTGTAAATATTTCCTTTAGGGTATCCAAATCTAACAACATATCCCCATGGATCGTCACCCATGCCGATATCTCGTTGGACCGATACTCCAAATGTTATCCATTGTGGTTTTGTTCATTGTTTTCCCTCACAGGTTGTTCTCTTTTCTTCTGATTCATGTTCAGGTGATTAAGTGGATTTTCCTAACTGTTTTAGGAAAACCCGTGTATTTTTATTGTCGTTTATTGTTGTTGTCTTCTCTCCCGTAATCCTATGTCTTTCACTGTGATTATGTACACCCTTGGATTTCCGACACATGGTTGCTCGGATGCCGGTTGTCACAGGTGCTGAGGGAGCCACTAGTCTGTTGCAATAGTTTCAGAGTATTGAGAACACCTTCATTAATAGTGACTGCTCTGAGAACTTGAAGGTGCGCTATGCTACTAGTGTTTTCCAAAAGAGAGCACTAACTTGGTGGAAAGGCGAAAAGCGAACTAGGCGAGTTGATGCAACCCTAGCACTGACGTGGACTAAAGTCAAAAATCTGATGACCACAGAGTTCTGTCCTCGTAGTGAGATGAGGAAACGTGAAGCCGAGTTCTGGGAACTCAAGCAAGACAATGGTGAGAATTTGATCTACAATTCTCGTTTTAATGAGCTGAGTTCACTAGTACCTCATCTTGTGACACCATTGGATAGAGCAATAGTGAAATACATGTAGCAACCCTACCACTTTGGAAGCTGCAATCCGCCTATCTACTACACTAACGGATAATCGTGTGAAAGCAGGTATGCTCAAGAGGAAGGGAACTAAGAAGACTGACACGAAGACAGATGCAAAGGAGGCTTCAACAGAAGTCAAGACTGAACAAGCTAGCTCGTCCAAAAGCAACCGTCGAAAGCGAAAGACCAAAAGTTTTGCTAAGTCTACTCAACAATCATCAAGCAACTCTAACACCAGAAATTATGTTGGGGTCACTCCATAATGTAATGTCTGTCGGTATCATCATGCCCTAAACGTACCGTTTCATATTTGCAACAATTATGGTAAATATGGCCATTTTGCCAATGTATGTAGGAGTGCACCGCTTGCGCTGCCTACTCCACATGCACAACCAATTCAAGATATACCCATTCACCAAGTACCTGCACAGGCAAGAGCCTGTTATGAGTGCAATGATGTGGGTCATTCCAGAAATCAGTGCCCAAGATTGACTGGGAATAACCAAAGGATGACAAAAGGCATAGCTTTTCAACTAAATGCTCCATCAGCTCAAGCCAACCAGGATTTCGTCAATGGTACGTTTCTTATTAATAACTCTTATGCATCTATCTTATTTGATTCTGGTGCGGATAGGAGTTTTGTTTCATATGATTTTGAATGTATGCTTGGTAGAACACGTACTAGATTAGACAAACCGTTTAACGTAGAGGTGGCTGATGGAAATACTATTGATATTGACACTATTATCATTGGATGTACTATGAACTTAAATGATCAAATTTTCCCCATTGATCTCATACCTATGATCTCAGAAAATTATTTGACATGAGAAATACATCTGTATTCCCTTATCCTCGGGTAAAACTCTAAGATTTTTCGGGGAAACTCCTAGTAAAGGTCTTAGGCTGATGTCATGTACCAAAGCCCATAAGAACCCTAGGAAGAAATGCATAGCGTTTTTAGCACACATCGTGGAGAAAAAGGAGAAAGGAAAGAGCATTGAAGACGTTCCATTAATAAGAGATTTTCCTGAAGTTTTTCCAGATGATTTTCCGGGTATTCCACCAGAGCGTCAAGTAGAATTTCGAATTGACCTAGTACCTGGTGTGAACCCAGTCGCCAAAACTCCTTATAGACTTGCGCCTTCGGAGTTACAAGAATTGGCGAGCCAACTATAAGAATTGTCTGAGAAGGGATTCATTCGCCCGACCCATTCACCATGGGGTGTACCGGTCCTGTTTGTCAAGAAGAATGATGCGTCATTCCGAATGTGCGTAGACTACCGTGAATTGAACAAACTGACCATTAAGAATCGATATCCTCTTCCGCGCAATAATGATATTTTCGATCAACTTCAAGGCTCGGCATGGTTTTCGAAGATTGATCTTAGGCCTGGGTATCATCAGCTTCGTGTACATGATGATGATATTCCCAAGACGGCTTTTAGAACAAGATATGGCCATTACGAGTTTTTGGTAATGCCCTTTGGCCTTACCAATGCACCGGTGTTTTTCATGGACCTCATGAACCGTGTTTGCAGGCCATACTTGGATAAATTTGTGATTGTGTTCATAGATGATATATTGATATACTCAAAGAGCAAAGAAGAACACGAACAACAACTTAAGTTGATTTTTGAAATTCTAAGAAAAGAAAAACTGTATGCCAAATTCTCCAAGTGTGAATTTTGGCTTAAGGAAGTTCAATCCTTGGAACACATAGTCAATAAAAAGGGTGTTCACGTGGATACTACAAAGATTGAAGCTGTGAAGAATTGGAATACACCAAAGACTCCAACGAAGACTCGTTCATTTCTTGGACTTGCTGGTTACTATCGACGGTTTATTTCAAATTTCTCCAGGATTGCTGTTCCCTTCACTTCCTTAACTCAAAAGGATAGGCCTTATGAGTGGGGACTGAAGCAAGAAAAGGAATTTCAAACATTGAAGTTAAAACTTTGTGATGCTCCTGTCTTCACACTGCCTGATGGAAATGATGATTTTGTGGTTACTATGATGCATCTAACCAAGGTCTCGGTTGTGTTCTTATGAAACGGGGAAAGGTTGTGGCATACACATCAAGACAGTTGAAAATCCACGAGAAGAACTACACTACACACGACTTGGAACTTGGTGCAGTCATGTTTGCTTTTAAGATATGGAGACATTATCTTTATGAAACTAAGTGTGTTGTCTTTACAGACCACAAGAGTTTGCAGCATATTCTTAACCAGAAGGGACTTAATATGAGACAAAGAAGATGGGTTGAACTGTTAAATGATTATGACTGTGAAATTCGCTACCATCCTGGTATAGCGAATGTAGGAGCAGATGCGCTTAGTCACAAGAGTCATGTTCAAATCCATAGTTTCAGAGTGGACAGTAACTTCCATAATTATGTTCTGGTAGCCCAACAAAACTCATTGGCTCAAGATAGCTTACATGATGAGATGTCTTGTGGGGCTGAACTGCAATTGGAAACTAAGGACGATGGTTTGATGTATTATTTGAATCGGTTGTGGATACCGAACAGAGATGATCTTAGGATGAAGATTACAAATTAAGCACATAAATCTCGTTACTCAATCCATCCAGGTGCTGATAAGATGTACCAAGATCTTAGAGTCTTGTACTGGTGGCCTGGAATGTAGAAGGATATAGCTGAGTATGTAGCCAAATGCCTTAATTGTGCAAAAGTCAAGGCTGAACACCAGCGACCTTCGGGATTGTTAGTAGAACCAGAAATACCCATGTGGAAGTGGGAGAATATTTCTATGGATTTTATTAGCAAACTCCCATGAACTGCAAGTGGCAACGATAGTATACGGGTGATAACTGATAGGTTAACTAAATTGGCTCATTTCCTACCGATACGCGAAACATACCATGTGCGGAAATTAGCTCGTATCTATGTAGATGAGATTGTTAACCGACATGGAATTCCCTTAAGCATAATATCGGATCATGATGCTCGTTTCACGGCACGATTTTGAGAATCATTGCATGAAGCTTTTGGAACACGATTCGATCTTAGCACTGCTTTTCATCCTCAAACAGATGGACAGACGGAGCGGACGATCCAGACACTTGAAGATATGTTAAGAGCTTGTGTCATCGATTTCGGTGGCAACTGGGATAGCCATCTACCATTAAAGTTCTCATATAAAAACAGTTATCATGCGAGCATTTTTATGGCACCGTTCGAAGCTCTTTATGGTAGAAAATGCCGGTAACCTATCTGTTGGACTGAGATCGGCGAATTTCAGATCACAGATCCCGAGATTATCCAGGAAACGACTAACAAAATTCACCAGATTCCTGACAATCTGTGAACTGCTCGCAGTCGACAGAAGAGTTATGTGGATAAACGTCGTAAGCCTTTAAATTTTCAAGTAGACGATATGGTATTACTTAAGGTATCACCTTGGAAGGGAGTTGTACGATTTGGGAAGAAGGGTAAACTTGCTCCACGATACGTTGGCCGTTTTAAAATTCTTGAAACAATCGGGAAGGTTGCCTACAAGCTGGAACTTCCTCCTGGACTTAGTA
This sequence comes from Mikania micrantha, assembly GCA_009363875.1. Lineage (NCBI taxonomy): Eukaryota > Viridiplantae > Streptophyta > Magnoliopsida > Asterales > Asteraceae > Mikania > Mikania micrantha. The sequence continues at coordinate 54,922,136 of CM018692.1, forward strand.
ATGTGCACCCAACCTTTCACGTGTCCAATTTGAAGAAATGCTTAGCTGATCAGGATCTTCAGGTACCACTCGATGATATTCGCATCGATGATACCATGTACTTTGTTGAAAAACTAGTCGAGATAATGGACCATGATGTTAAATTACGATGGGAGTCGAAGCGTGGTCTAGAGTTCACCTGGGAACGAGAAGATCAGATGAAGCTTAAGTTTACACACTTATTCACCGTGGTCACTCCAAGTTGAATTTCGGGACGAAATTCCCTCAACTACGGGAGACTGTAACATCACTGTATTTCTGGTATTGTTATTACACAATTATTTTGTATTGATAGAGCCTGATGTGATAATTTGATAATTTGAAATTATTTGATTGTATTATCACTGGTATACATTGCTGAGAGCATATAATTAATGAGCATAAACCATGGGAAAGTCTAGGTTGGAATACAACTAGACATAACCACAGAGTTTATTGCAGTGAAAATATATGTTATTATTTGGTTTGATTGGGAATGGTAGTTGTATAGGATTCTATCACCAAAGACAGGCAATGATATAGTCATGGTCTATCGAAGAGGTGGTGGGCTGGCGATTGGATAAGTTGTGACTGATTCCTACGTATGCCCTATACATAAGCTTTTTTCGGTGTATCATGATTATGTCGGTGTTGAGGATTTGGTGAGGAGAATCTGAAGTTTTGTTTTGAGTTAGTAAAGGTTTATGGTTTGGTTACTAAATATAGTCAAGGACACATGGTCATGGTTTATCAAAATGGTGGTGGGACGGCGGATGGATAGGTTGTGACCGACTCCTACGTATACCCTATACATAAACCTATTTCGGTCTATCATGGATGTGTCAGTGATATGATTTAGTGGGGATAATGGTTTGGGAAACTGATAATTGATAAACATAATTAATAATATAATGAAAACGATATTGAAAATAATTACGCGATGGTGAGATTACGAATATAACTTAAAACGCGAATGTAATTTCAGAAATATTATCATAATAGTGTGTTCGCGTGGGTGACGATTCACACGAATACAATTATAAGGAATAATATACTGAAATAGTATTACATAAATCGTAAATCGAATTGAAATACGAAACGAACGTTGAACTCGAAAAGGTGACGATCTTTACGAATTCGTATGTAAGTAAAGCGTTTCAGTGAGATAACTAAAATAATAATTTACCATATTTAAATTAATAAAAAGAATTTAAAAATGCTTATTAAGAATTACGACCTTAAACGGATTTAAATAAAATTATTTTATTAAACAAAATCAATTATTTTAACGTTTCATATTTAAAATATAATTTAAGTGAAAACCGGATAATTTAAAAGATGTTAACGCGAAATAATCGTAACCGAGCATTCGTATTCGTTCCGGAGTATAAAAGGGAGAAACCATCCTTTCTTCCTTATTTGACAAGCTCACTTTATCTCTCTAAACCCAATTTCCGGCCTATTCTCTATCTACAACTTCTCTCAAGGATATCTCTCTCATTTCTTCATTGTTTTGGTTGAATCTTGGCCCAAAACGTTCATATGATCATGGAAAACACAAACCCACAAAGATTTCGAGCTAAAGATCAAGTTTTGAAGGTAGATGATTCGTTTTACTTTTTGAGTTTTGCAAAAGTGATGATCTATTTCCATCACCACCTTTGAAACAGTTTTACACTTAAAATCTTCTAAAAACGAGCTGTATAAACGAGTTGAAGCCATGGATACACCTGCAAGTAAAATGAAAACTTAGATGGATTGAAGATGATGAATAGTGGCCGAAATAGATAGTATCTGTGACAATCCGACTTTTCGGACTAACTTTGTTAACTGAAGATGGTGATATCACAGGCCCAACAGAGCCAATGTAGGCCCAATAAGACCAGTTTAGGTTCAATAGAAACAAGGAAGGCCACTGAGGCCCAGGTAGGCCCATTAAGGCCAAAGAGGACCCAAGGTAGGCCCATTGAGATCTAGGAGGCCCAATTACAAATTCAAGGCCCAAGATAGGCCTAGTTATATTCTGTGAGGCCAAGTGGACAGAGTGTAGGCCCAATTGGCCCAATTGGGTAAACTTATGCCAATAATAGTTCAATTAATAGGATTTGTGACAATTTGGGATTTTCGGCTCAACTTTGTTAACCGAATTGTTATGCAATTGAGCTAAACCAAACCTAAGGGATTGGAATTAATGGAAATCAGTTCCAATACACTTTAATTGCAAAATCTAGACTTGTAATTAATTTAAAAGTTCAATTTTGACTTTAGAAGTCAAAATTCGAGTAGAAAGCAAGAAGGAAATTCGAAAGTTATCAAATTTGAAGTTGTAATTGCGAATTTATCGTCCATAATCATTGTAATAATGATCATAAACCGTTTACATATGTTTTAACCCATTAGCATTCGAATTAAATGGAATTATGAGCATAAGTGTTGTAACCGTCGTATGGTTACATCAAAACCATGAAATTCGACTTCCATTCTCACAATTGCACAATCCTACACCATAATCGGCACATTCAGAGTCCTTAACATCCATCAATTCGATCTTGTAAGTTGTGGACAGAGGAACCCGATCGTAGAGTAGCCGTATTCAAGCTCAAAGTTGATTTTCATCAATCGGCCATCGAATCAGGTGCAAATTCGTTTCTACATTACCTAAAGGTGCCGATTAAGCATAACCCTATGTTTAATTCATGTATAAAAGTTTAATTTTACGAATTCGATATCTAGGGTTCATAATTTATCACGGTTTGGGGGTTTGTAATCAATCGAGCTTTAAAATCAAATTGGATGTTACTGTTAGTTTCAGATTAGTCCGATCAAGGGGAAATATGTGTTAAGTTTGAATCATATCATCGAATTGTAAGAGATCAAGATCTAGGGTTTATATTAAGAACGGGTTTGGGGGTTTTGTATTAATCGAGCTTTAAGATCAAATTAAATGTTGTTTTTAGTTTCAGAGAGTCTCGATGAAGCTAATCCATGACTCAATTTCATTGTATTATAATGAATTGATTAAGAACAAGATCTAGGGTTCTTATGTAAAACGAATTGGGGGAATGAGTCAAGATGGGTTCTAGAATCAAATTAAATGGTGTGATCAGTTTCATAAGGTGCCGACTAATAAAACTCATGAGTAAATTTCATCAGATAATTACGAATTCATGGTGTTCACGATCTAGGGTTCTTAGATTAAAACAAATTGGGGTTTTTGATCAAAGTCGGATTATAAATCAAATTAAACTATATATATAGTTTCGGTTTAACCCAGTAATGATAAACCCTATGGTGTTGATGATAATCGGATTCGAATCGGGGTCTAAATGGGGATTAGTATGCTTCGGCTAAAGAGAAAAGGGGAAACCGGTTCAGTAGTGATTAAAACAATTTATTCTGGAATGATTTCGCGATACCCTAGCGGGCTGAGTTGGTAGATGCGTGTGTGTTGATGTGGGGGGTCGCGGGTTCGATTCCGGGTTCCACCAATTTTTAAGTTTTTAAATCATTTTTGTATTTTGGTCATAACTTTCGCATACGAAATCCGTTTTAACCCGTTCGAATTGCGTTGGAACCAGAATTTCATTCCGAACCAATTGGAATGATAAAAATGGTATTTTTGATCGAAAATGAAATCGCGTATAATTATGTTTATTTAAATAAAATCATATAGGATTTTATTTAAACGATTTCAAAGACACGCGTACATTCGTATGTACATTTCTAACACTTTAGCATACGTGTGTTGACACGTATGTGATTTCAAGCACAAAACGATTATTCGAATAACTTTAGGTTATTGTTAAACCATAGATTCTTCGTAGGAGGATTTCTTACACGAGTTTTTAGTGTGTGATCATTCTGCAATACTCAAAGGTGCGTACACGGCCCCTTTCTTATTTTAAACTGTTTTGGGGGAGAAAACATGTGCAACAAACTATTTTTAGATACATATCACTTGCATGAGTTAGCTGTTTACATTATGTGACAACATAGCAACTTGAAAGTCCTTACACACCTCGAACCGTTTAGTTTGCTGTATTGCAAAGCGTGGTAGTTGGAAATAGATCTATTAGGTTTGACAAACCTCACCTGGTAGATGGGATCTACGCAGGTGTTTGACTGACCAAACACAATTTTACTATTGTTGTGCTAGACAATAGTGGCAAGGCAAAAACATGATATAGCATGGCAATTCGTCAGCTTCGGTGTCGAACACTTATGTAAATAGTTTATATGACTAGCTATCATGACTGTGCATGTGTGATTGTGTTATCTACAACTTGATATTCAAACTGTTGTTTTGAACATTGTGAATGCTTAAAACCTGTGTTATGCACCAACCTTTGTGTTGACTTGATTTACATGTTTTCTCAGGACGCTAAGGCGCGCAGTAAAGACTGGCATGGACTAGGAGATAGAGTCGCATGCATTTTAAACATTCTAGATATTTGGATTTGAACATTTGAAACTTTGTATTGTATTTTACAATTTACAACTGTTACTAGTTTTATAACGCTTCCGCAAATTTTGAAAACTCTGATATTATGTTTTAAAGACCAAAGTATGTTTTGAAATTCATATAGAGGTCTTCGTTATGTCTAATGATCTGAGATCCTGGTTTGTCACGTTCCCAAACGGTATGATTCCGTTAGTTGAAATTTGGGGGTGTGACAGATTGGTATCAGAGACATTGGTTATAGCGAACTAGGTTTGCATTTGTAGACTTAGACTATGACTGTTAGACATTAGACACATCTGTTTACACATACTGCTTAGAAATTACATATGATATTATGTAATCGACTTGTTTACATATTCCATGGCACTGCACTTACATATGGTATTATGTAACAGGCATGGCATCATCATCGGTACCTTATATTTATATTGATGATTCCGAGGACGAGGGACCGATAGTTCCAGCACCACCGTCATCACCACCACCACCTATTCCATCACCTCCACCGTATGAGATGGATGACTCAGATCCGGAGGAGGATCCGGAGGAGGATCCAGATGAGGATCCCGAGGAGGATCCAGATGAGGACCCGGATGAGGATCCGGAAGAGGAGCCAGAGGAGGGCACTCAGCAGATCCCTGCTGAGGGACCTTCTGCACATCCACCACCAGTACTAGATGCTCCTGAGCCTAAGAGGCAAAGGACGGACGCTGAGGAGATCGCCAAACTGCGCGAGGATCTGGAGGAAGCAGAAGACAAGATCGCACAAAGATCTCAGGAACTATGGGATGCTATTGAGAGGCAGGATAATCTTGTCCATCTGGTTCATGATATGCGGGATGAGATGATCAATTTGATTGGTCGTCTAGAAGAGTCAGAGAACCGAGAGGAGATTTTGGCGGGCAGGGTTGAAGCTTTGGAGGATTTAGTGGCCTCTGAGAATGAGGAACAGGATGAGGATGAGGAGGAGGAACCAGCACCAGTTGTTGATTCCGATCCTGAATCCACAGTTGAGGACGATTGATTGTTTTTCTTTTCTTTCTTGTTTTGTTTAAACTTATTAGGAACGGGTTGTGTTCCTACATTAGTAGCTTGAAAAGTTGTGTTTTATTTCAAAAGTATTGTACTCAAAGAAAGTTTCTATCTATGGAAGAATTATTATTTATTTTCAACAGTTGTGTTGATTTATATTACATGTTGTGTTTGTTGTTTTACTTACACATGTCACATTAGATTTTGACTTCGTGCTAACACTTCTTGTAAATAGGAAACTAATGGCTGAGGGAAACGTACATATGATTGTTGCTGAGCTCAATGAGCTAATTAACAACAGAGTTGCAGAGGCAATCGCACAGTATGCGCAGACACACAACACAGGACCATAGGGTCCAGCTGGGGGATTGGTTAATCCACAAGTCTGCACGTTCAAGATGTTCTTGGACTGTAAACCTCACAATTTCAAAGGGTCGGAGGGGGCCATTGGACTCCTTCGGTGGATTGAAAAGGCGGAGTCTGTGTTTGAAATGTGCAACTGCCCTAACGAAAGCAAGGTGAAATTTGCTACAGGAACATTGGAGGGTCCAGCACTAACTTGGTGGAACTCAAATGTTCAGACTCTGGGGTTGGGAGAGGCTAATGCCTTAACATGGAATGACTTCAAAACTTTACTGCAAGAGGAGTACTGTCCTCGCAGTGAAATGCAGAAGTTGGAGGAGGAATACTGGCACCTCAAGATGGAGGGGTCAAACATTGAAGAGTACACAACCAGGTCACACGAGTTGGCCAGACTGCTACCACACATGGCTACTCCAGCCAGTAAGTGGATTGAAAGGTACATTGGAGGACTAGTGCCTCAGATTCAGGGGTTGGTTACTTCAGCAAATCCCACCACCATCCAACAAGCTGTTCGTTTAGCGCATCAGCTTACTGACCAGGCAGTGTTACAGGGGACTCTGCCCAAACGAACATCTGCTACCAAGGTAGGAGATCATAAGAGAAAGTGGGAAGGTAACAACTTCAAGGGTAACAACCAACAATCATATCAGCAAAACCGGAAACAAGACTCAAACAAGTCTTATCATGGTTCAAGCAGTGGTCAGCAATCATCATTGTCGGGGGGTTATATTGGCAAACACCCCAAGTGCAATAGGTGTGGTTACCATCATGCAGGTAATCAGTGTGAGAAAGCTAAGTGCCAGAGGTGTGGCAAGATTGGGCATGCGGCTAAGGATTGTCGCGGGGAACTACAGAACAACAATAACCAGAACAACGCTCAGAAAGGTTGTTTTGAGTGTGGCAAGATGGGGCATTTTAAGAAAGATTGCCCACAGCTCAAGAAAGGCGGGGACAATAATGCCAATGGCAATGGAAATGGCAACGGTAATGGAAATGGCACCAACAACAACAACAACAATAACAACAACAACAACAACAATGGTGCTAGAGGTAGGGCGTTTGTGATTGGAGGACGTCAAGCGCGGGAGGATCCCAACATTGTTACGGGTACGTTCCTCTTAAATAATCACTATGCCTCTATGTTATTTGACACTGGTGCCGATCGGAGTTTTGTATCTAGTTCACTTGCTAAGTTGCTAAATGTTAGTCCCACTGCCTTAGATAGTCCATACACTGTGGAATTAGCTGATGGTAAGTTGATTGTAGTGGAAAATATTTTTAAGGGATGTATCCTTGATTTGATGGGTCAAACATTAGAGATTGACCTTATGCCTATTGCCTTAGGCAGTTTTGATGTAGTTATTGGCATGGACTGGTTGTCCAAAAACCAGGCTGAAATCGTATGCCATGAAAAGATTGTTCGCATACCTCTTCCGCAGGGAGAGACATTATATGTACAAGGCGAGAAGAGCAGTACGCCATTGCGTCTCATATCTTGTATGAAAGCACACAAATGCCTGCGGAAAGGTCATACGGCAGTTATAGCACTTATAACTGAAAAGCCGGTAGCTGAGAAGAAGCTTGAAGATATACCTGTAGTTTGTGAATTTTCGGAGGTATTTCCAGAAGACTTGCCGGGATTACCGCCTATCAGACAGGTGGAGTTTCGAATCGACCTTACACCAGATGCAGCACCGATAGCTAGGGCGCCTTATCGACTTGCACCGTCAGAGATGCAAGAGTTATCCACACAATTGCAAGAGTTGTTGGATAAGGGTTTCATACGACCTAGTTTTTCACCGTGGGGAGCTCCAGTATTGTTTGTTAAGAAGAAGGACGGAACTTTCCGTATGTGTATCGATTACCGGGAATTGAATAAGGTTACTATCAAGAACCGGTATCCGTTACCCAGAATTGATGATCTGTTCGATCAATTGCAAGGTTCGAGTTACTACTCGAAGATTGATCTCAGGTCTGGTTATCATCAATTAAGAGTTCAGGAGGAGGATATCCCGAAGACAGCATTCAGGACACGCTATGGCCATTATGAGTTCTTGGTCATGCCATTTGGGTTGACAAACGCTCCAGCTGTATTCATGGATCTCATGAATCGTGTTTGTAAACCTTATCTTGATAAGTTTGTCATTGTTTTCATTGATGACATTCTCATCTATTCACAATCTGAGGAGGAACACGCTGAACATCTTCGATTACTGCTAGAGTTATTGAAACAAGAACAATTGTACGCTAAGTTCTCGAAATGTGATTTCTGGATGCGAGAAGTACAATTCTTGGGACATATAGTTAATGAAAAGGGTATACATGTTGATCCAGCGAAGATTGAAGCGATTAAGAATTGGGAAGCACCAAAGACCCCTACCGAGGTACAACAATTCCTTGGATTGGCGGGTTATTATCGACGATTCATTAAGGGATTCTCAAAGATCGCTCAACCACTTACAGCTCTTACGCATAAGGGAACGAAGTATAACTGGACGGATAAACAGGAAACTGCGTTCCAGTTATTGAAACAGAAACTCTGCAGCGCACCGATTCTGTCCTTACCGGAAGGGACGGAAGACTTTGTGGTGTATTGTGATGCATCTGCACAAGGTTTGGGATGTGTGTTGATGCAACGTGAAAAAGTGATTGCTTATGCTTCCAGACAACTACGAACACACGAAAAGAACTACACTACTCATGACTTGGAGTTAGGAGCGGTAGTTTTTGCTTTGAAGATTTGGAGGCATTACTTGTATGGAACTAAGTGTACTATTTACACTGATCATAAGAGTTTGCAGCATATCTTTGATCAGAAGGAGTTGAATATGAGGCAACGACGATGGGTTGAATTGTTGAACGATTATGAGTGTGCGATTAAGTATCACCCGGGAAAAGCTAATGCGGTAGCTGACGCTTTGAGCAGAAAAGATACAACGGGAACAAGACGGGTTCGCGCACTTATGATGACAATACATACTGACTTACCTGACAAGGTGCACAGTGCTCAGATTGAGGCCTTGAAAAAGGAAAACTTAGTACCGGAATCTTTACGAGGAATGGAAGAACAATTGGATGTTAAACCTGATGGAATTCGTTATTTCGTTGATCGAATGTGGATACCTTTGTATGGAGGGTTAAGGGAACTCGTGATGGATGAAGCACACAAGTCCAGATATTCAGTCCATCCGGGATCAGACAAGATGTATCGTGACTTGAAGGCACTGTATTGGTGGCCTCATATGAAAGCGGATATTGCTAAGTACGTTAGCAAATGTTTGACTTGTTCGAAAGTCAAAGTTGAATATCAGAAGCCATCTGGTTTACTGCAACAACCAGAGATACCGATGTGGAAGTGGGAACAGATTTCGATGGATTTCATTACTAAGTTACCCCGTACACCGAGTGGGTGTGATACGATTTGGGTAATTGTCGATCGATTAACGAAATCTGCACACTTCTTAGCAATCAAGGAAACTGATAAGATGGAGAAATTGACTCGCATTTATATCAAGGAAGTAGTAGCACGGCATGGCGTGCCAATCTCTATCATATCAGATCGGGATGCCCGATTTACTTCTAACTTTTGGAAATCTCTTCATAAGTCATTGGGGACTCGCTTGGATATGAGTACCGCTTATCATCCACAGACCGACGGTCAAAGTGAACGAACGATTCAAACGCTCGAGGATATGTTACGAGCTTGTGTAATTGACTTTGGTGATAGTTGGGAGAATCACTTACCGTTAGTGGAATTTTCTTACAACAATAGTTATCATACAAGTATTCAAGCAGCACCGTTTGAAGCTTTGTATGGTCGCAAATGTCGTTCACCAGTTTGCTGGGCTGAAATTGGTGACAGTCAGATAACAGGTCCTGAATTGGTACACGAGACGACAGAGAAGATAGTTCAAATCCGGAACCGTATGGCAGCGGCTCGGGATCGACAAAAGAGTTATGCAGACAAACGTCGCAAGCCGTTGGAATTCCAAGTAGGAGACCGAGTTCTTCTAAAGGTATCACCTTGGAAAGGTGTGATACGATTCAGCAAGCGCGGGAAGCTTAGTCCACGTTACGTAGGACCTTTTGAGATCCTGAAAAGGATTGGTCCGGTGGCGTATCAACTCAAGTTACCGGATGAACTCAGTGGAGTTCATGATGTTTTTCATGTATCGAACTTAAAGAAATGTCTTTCTGATGAGACATTGATTGTACCGTTGGAAGAAATACAAGTAGATGAACAGTTACGATTCATTGAGGAACCAGCTGAAATCATGGACTGAGAGGTCAAACAACTGAAGCAAAGCAAGATTCCGATAGTCAAAGTTCGATGGAATTCAAGACGTGGTCCTGAATTCACATGGGAACGGGAAGACCAAATGATGAAGAAGTATCCTCATCTATTCAAAACAGCTACTGTTAACACTGAGAGCGCACGTTAAATTTCGGGACGAAATTTCCTTCAACAAGGGGATGACGTGATGCTTTCACACATCAACACTGCAAATTTCAAACTGTAAGCACAAACATTTTATTTATTCAATTGATTTTGTTACAAACATTTGTGCTACATTACATTCTATATATTTTATGTGCTACATTTCATATGTTACATGTTATGGTAGTACATACATGATTGGTTACACACATTTTGCTATGTGCGGGGTTGCATAGTACAAACAGTTTCAGACACTCACTATGTGTGAGGTTACACAACATAGTATGATCAAACACAAACAGTCACAGTTAGGTGAACTAACTAGTGTATACGCAAACAGTCACATTGAACGATCACAATTGAGTTGTGATGTTGCAAGCATTAGACTTTGTGTGTGAGTACACACAAGCACACAGAATGATCAAATCACACTAACACGTACGATTTAAACTCGTAAGTAGTTTCCTAATTACTCCTAACACTTACAAATTTTCGAGACGAAAATTCCTTCAACAAGGGTATGATGTGACAATCCGACTTTTCGGACTAACTTTGTTAACTGAAGATGGTGATATCACAGGCCCAACAGAGCCAATGTAGGCCCAATAAGACCAGTTTAGGTTCAATAGAAACAAGGAAGGCCACTGAGGCCCAGGTAGGCCCATTAAGGCCAAAGAGGACCCAAGGTAGGCCCATTGAGATCTAGGAGGCCCAATTACAAATTCAAGGCCCAAGATAGGCCCAGTTATATTCTGTGAGGCCAAGTGGACAGAGTGTAGGCCCAATTGGCCCAATTGGGTAAACTTAGGCCAATAATAGTTCAATTAATAGGATTTGTGACAATTCGGGATTTTCGGCTCAACTTTGTTAACCGAATTGTTATGCAATTGAGCTAAACCAAACCTAAGGGATTGGAATTAATGGAAATAAGTTCCAATACACTTTAATTGCAAAATCTAGACTTGTAATTAATTTAAAAGTTCAATTTTGACTTTAGAAGTCAAAATTCGAGTAGAAAGCAAGAAGGAAATTCGAAAGTTATCAAATTTGAAGTTGTAATTGCGAATTTATCATCCATAATCATTGTAATAATGATCATAAACCGTTTACATACGTTTTAACCCATTAGCATTCGAATTGAATGGAATTATGAGCATAAGTGTTGTAACCGTCGTATGGTTACATCAAAACCATGAAATTCGACTTCCATTCTCACAATTGCACAATCCTACACCATAATCGGCACATTCAGAGTCCTTAACATCCATCAATTCTATCTTGTAAGTTGTGGACAGAGGAACCCAATCGTAGAGTAGCCGTATTCAAGCTCAAAGTTGATTTTCATCAATCGGCCATCGAATCAGGTGCAAATTCGTTTCTACATTACCTAAAGGTGCCGATTAAGCATAACCCTATGTTTAATTCATGTATAAAAGTTTAATTTTACGAATTTGATATCTAGGGTTCATAATTTATCACGGTTTGGGGGTTTGTAATCAATCGAGCTTTAAAATCAAATTGGATGTTACTGTTAGTTTCAGATTAGTCCGATCAAGGGGAAATATGTGTTAAGTTTGAATCATATCATCGAATTGTAAGAGATCAAGATCTAGGGTTTATATTAAGAACGGGTTTGGGGGTTTTGTATTAATCGAGCTTTAAGATCAAATTAAATGTTGTTTTAAGTTTCAGAGAGTCTCGATGAAGCTAATCCATGACTCAATTTCATTGTATTATAATGAATTGATTAAGAACAAGATCTAGGGTTCTTATGTAAAACGAATTGGGGGAATGAGTCAAGATGGGTTCTAGAATCAAATTAAATGGTGTGATCAGTTTCATAAGGTGCCGACTAATAAAACTCATGAGTAAATTTCATCAGATAATTACGAATTCATGGTGTTCACGATCTAGGGTTCTTAGATTAAAACAAATTGGGGTTTTTGATCAAAGTCGGATTATAAATCAAATTAAACTATATATATAGTTTCGGTTTAACCCAGTAATGATAAACCCTATGGTGTTGATGATAATCGGATTCGAATCGGGGTCTAAATGGGGATTAGTATGCTTCGGCTAAAGAGAAAGGGGGAAACCGGTTCAGTAGTGATTAAAACAATTTATTCTGGAATGATTTCGCGATACCCTAGCGGGCTGAGTTGGTAGATGCGTGTGTGTTGATGTGGGGGGTCGCGGGTTCGATTCCGGGTTCCACCAATTTTTAAGTTTTTAAATCATTTTTGTATTTTGGTCATAACTTTCGCATACGAAATCCGTTTTAACCCGTTCGAATTGCGTTGGAACCAGAATTTCATTCCGAACCAATTGGAATGATAAAAATGGTATTTTTGATCGAAAATGAAATCGCGTATAATTATGTTTATTTAAATAAAATCATATAGGATTTTATTTAAACGATTTCAAAGACACGCGTACATTCGTATGTACATTTCTAACACTTTAGCATACGTGTGTTGACACGTATGTGATTTCAAGCACAAAACGATTATTCGAATAACTTTAGCTTATTGTTAAACCACAGATTCTTCGTAGGAGGATTTCTTACACGAGTTTTTAGTGTGTGATCATTCTGCAATACTCAAAGGTGCGTACACGGCCCCTTTCTTATTTTAAACTGTTTTGGGTGAGAAAACATGTGCAACAAACTACTTTTAGATACATATCACTTGCATGAGTTAGCTGTTTACATTATGTGACAACATAGCAACTTGAAAGTCCTTACACACCTCGAACCGTTTAGTTTGCTGTAATGCAAAGCGTGGTAGTTGGAAATAGATCTATTAGGTTTGACAAACCTCACCTGGTAGATGGGATCTACGCAGGTGTTTGACTGACCAAACACAATTTTACTATTGTTGTGCTAGACAATAGTGGCAAGGCAAAAACATGCTATAGCATGGCAATTCGTCAGCTTCGGTGTCGAACACTTATGTAAATAGTTTATATGACTAGCTACCATGACTGTGCATGTGTGATTATGTTATCTACAACTTGATATTCAAACTGTTGTTTTGAACATTGTGAATGCTTAAAACCTGTGTTATGCACCAACCTTTGTGTTGACTTGATTTACATGTTTTCTCAGGACGCTAAGGCGCGCAGTAAAGACTGGCATGGACTAGGAGATAGAGTCGCATGCATTTTAAACATTCTAGATATTTGGATTTGAACATTTGAAACTTTGTATTGTATTTTACAATTTACAACTGTTACTAGTTTTATAACGCTTCCGCAAATTTTGAAAACTCTGATATTATGTTTTAAAGACCAAAGTATGTTTTGAAATTCATATAGAGGTCTTCGTTATGTCTAATGATCTGAGATCCTGGTTTGTTACGTTCCCAAACGGTATGATTCCGTTAGTTGAAATTTGGGGGTGTGACAGTATCAATGGTGCTCCCATCATGATTGTTAATCTCGACGAAGCTGACTGTCGAGACTGGTGGTCTTGACAAAGGACTCATCGATACTACTCTTGAGAAGCTAACTTATCGATATTACCACGTCGAACTTGCTCTTGCCGGTATTAGTCATTTTCGATCCTTGCCGTCTTCGATACTACACCTGCTGAAATTGATAAATCGATCGAGGCTTTGTCGAGATTGTTAGTCTCGACAACTCCATGGCCGAACTTGATAAATTCGAAGGGTAGGGTCAACACTAAGCACAAAACTTGTTCATCGATACTCATGGAGGGACTTGCCGATACTAACCATCGAGACTGGCAATCTCGATGGTGGGGTTACCAATATTAAGCCCAATCCTAGACTATCGATATTATGGAGCTAAGTGTCGAAGATGCTAGTGTCATTGGATGCATAAAACCATGATATTAATAATCAACCTAAATAACATTGGGTATAATAAACATAAGGTATGCATGCATGAACGTATGTATCTATGTTTGAATAAAGAATACCACTTCTTCATAATACATACCCACACTTATAAATTAACATGCCTTAGATTTTACGTAAATAACCTCAATATTATTTCTTTAAACTTAACTAAAGTTTTAGAGACTTAAATTACGATGATTAATCTAAGTAAAACATGCAAGGTTTATATATGCATGCACATATATATATATGTATGTGTATGCTAACACTTGAGTTCTAAATTAAAATCATCATTTATTTATTATAACTAACGAGTTTTAAAACTTTACATTTTAATGATGACAACTTATAAAACCTTGAGAGTATCCTTTACAAGTTAGATAAACTAACCTAAGTTAGTGACACACTTAAGGATTAAATATAAACACATATGGACACTTAATTTGATAAAACACATACATTCATGAATACAAAACACGTGATAAATACAGGTTGTTGAGTCGTTACTGATTCCACTTACGTGAGCGCGCGTTCTACAAAATACTGAATCTAAGACATTCAGGTGAGTTCTCATAACCCCCTTTTTAAATCATTTTTGCTCTTAAACTCGTGGGTGAAGCATGTATACCAAAATGAATATGATTTTATAACACATGGGTGAAACCTGGATAATCATTGAGATATTCTTATTATTGAGATAATTATGGATTGATGTGGATCATCACAACTTCGTGAGTCATTGTTCATTGAGTTGACTACGGTCCTCCACAATGATTGAATTACTGTTTGTTCAGTTGACTTCGGTCCTCCACGGTGATTCCACTGTTGGTTGAGTTGACTGCGGTCCTCTGCAGTGCACTGTATTGACACTTATACATATTGGGAATATCGTTGGTCGAGTTGACTTCGGTCCTCCGCGATAATTCCACCTGCCGTTGTTTGAGTTGACTAAGGTCCTCCGTGGTACATTTATTTGAGATAATTATGATGAATGATGATTATTGATTTGATGTGTTTGGTTGATTTTGATTGACTATAATTGGATAATTATTTATGATTACATGGAATATTTGATTATTGTGTTTGTTTGTTGTGTATACAGAGTTGGATTATCTCACAGGTTCACATGTGATTTTTCTTAAAACTGTAAACATTTTAAACATTAATAAACACTTTTGAAAAATGAAAAACTTATGATTACTCACCAACTACTTCGTATTTGACCCTTGATTTTTTACATGTTTTAGGGAATGAAGAAAATTAGGTAGAGAAGGATAGCTTCACATCTTTTGGACATCATCACTTAGGGTCTCGGATTAAGCTAAATTAACTAGATTACTGAAGACTACTGTTTAGTTAATTTAGCTACATCTTTTTTGTAACTTGTTGTAATTAAATCATGACGAACATGATTTTTGTGTAATTACTTTAATTGAATTAAATGATATGTGATGTTACTTTTAGATGCCCACGAGCTTATGAACAATCTACACATCCCTTATGGCATCCCGACGTTTCCGCCATCGGTCGGGGTGTTACATTCCTCGAATTACCGATTCATGATTGTTTGAGCTCGACTTTGTGAGATGTTTGCACTCTTGATTAATCATAATCAACGTGTATTGTACAATCCGATAATTTCCCGAATTATCGTTTCGCAATTGTGTTTGTGTTCGACACACTTGATTTCCAAAATCAATGTGTAATGTACGATTCGATAATTTCCCGATTTATCCTTTAGCAATGAATTGTGTTTGACTCACTTAATTAATGCGAATTAAATGAAATGCAAGGAATATAATTGTGATATAGTAATTTGTAGGTGTTGATATTTAACTGAAATTGCCGGGTGTCACACATAGTTAGGGTTCATATGTGAATTCAGGGCATAATGATATAGAGTATAAAAGAAATTGGTTTGATTTGTTCTCAGCGAACCACCCCGTGTTTAGTGTTAAGATGCTCTAATAGCCTCTGGGCTGCTCGGCTCGAAACCCAGCCGGGACGATTCCTTGGCGGTCTTTGTTATTTTTGTTGTTTTTTTTTTATTTCAACCTCTATTTTAACTCTAAAATCTATGAAAATATTCTTAAAATTTTAAAAACTTATTCTAAACAACCTGTAAATTTCTTTGGGAATTTTTAGAAAAGATAAAATTGTTTTCTAAATTTTTAGTTTAAGAATTTACTTAAAGTTTATAAAATTTATAAAAACTTCTTAATAATTTGTTGTATATAATCTAAAAATGTAATTTTAACAAAAAACTAATTTTTATTTAACTAAAGAAATTTTATTTATATAAAACCTATAACTTTATTATCATATTAATACATATTAAAATCGAACTTTATATAAATAATTATAATGATTTAATAAAGTTACTCAAAATAAGTATTCATGAACTTCTTTAACATATTTTATTAAAAATATTTAATAAAAAATTATAATGTAACATGATTTTTATTGATAATCAATAACTTGTTAAAAACTAGAGTTTTAGAACATTAAGTACTATAAATTTCAATAAATAAAAATAGATTATCAAATGCTAATATTATAGAAATTATTTATATAAAAGTATTTATTTAAACTCATAAATATATATTTTCACATTTGTATTCCAATGAAAATCATATTTATTTTAGAATAAATCATGATATTCTTTATAAATTCCTGAAATTCTTAGACTACATAAGGCTTAACTTCGAGAATATTATGTTAATTTTATGTTTATACAAACATAGGGTGAATTGTGTCTTCTCAAACTTTTAAACTTATTCAAGAACACCACTTGGACAAGATAACACCAGTGAATTTACTCATGCTCCATTTTTACATTATTTTGTAAACTTTGGGAATGTCGCACATGTCATATCATAAATCTCTGTTACAAATAGAGTCAAATCATAGGGATGCAAATACCTAGCTTTAGTAGATTTATGGTAAGTCGTTATGTGAAATATTTGTTAGTTTCTTCATAATATGCAAAATAACCTAAGAATGGTTAGATTCCTTCTATGCATTGACTTTGTTTTTTGTTTTAAAATGGTGAAATTGTATACATTTGCATACTTGTAGATTAACAAACTTAATCAAGGCCTTGCAAGCCTTTGTTTACAAGTTATGTTATGACACTTATTTGAGGACATTGGAAAGGACTATGAATGCTTATACTTTGTGAAGAATATATACTCATATGACTTGTGTGATGACTTTTGATGAATTATTTATATCTAGCATGCTTTCTCGAAAACATATAAGAACATACACTTGGATTCAATTCTACATATACTTAGCATTGCATCTATTTATTTCTATACTTATGATTTGTATGAGTTCTCATCAACTATACAAATAGTTGGCAAATTTTATTTTACATGTGTGACATGTTAAGTGAAGAACTTAAAGGCATAGGCTAGGATTAGTGAACATAGTTTATGAAAGAAACAATATCTGTTATTTTACATGGGTACATGTTTGGGTTTGCTGAATTAGGTACTAATTCACACATTTTCTAAACTTTAGAATTGTTTCTACACAATGGGTTATGGAATTGGTGTAACCGTTGTGATTTTCTATGATAAGTTTTAATTGTAATCGTGTCACAATTTGTAATATACGTGTGTGTATAATAATTGGTTGATTTTAATAAACATTTTTTTAAATTAATAATAAAAAAAGGAAAAAGGATTTCAAATGCTTATTAAACTTGACTAATAGATATTTACTAAATTTTATAACAAATTTGTTTAAAAAAAAATTAAAACAAAAGATTTTATATATTAATAATTATAAAGTCTTAGTAAAGATATAATATAGAGAAATGATGACATGAAATAGTAATTGTACCAATTTTGGGAGAACTTATGAATAAACAATTAAACTTGAAAGGTGTTAAGAAAGTTTGAATACAAGATTAACAAATTTAAAAGATAAACGGGTTGAACCTGTAAATAGGGGTGTTCTTCTCTCTCCCACACAAACACTGCACGTTCGAAGCTTTCCTCACACGGGTTCAATGCAAAATCACTCAAAACGTAAATATTTACTCGAATTAGCAACATATGTACGTTCCTAAATGATAATTGTAACATTCTCAAAAATTTTACAATCGAAAACACTGTTGAGTGGATTTAATACTTTAGGCCTAATAAGGCCCATTAAGGATCCAGGCTTCTCATGGGCTCATTTTTGTGAATTGTAAGCTGAAATAGACAGTAGACCTTGTTAATCAAGTCGTTACGCGAATTACAAGTGCAGAACGATAAAATTCGTGTTAAACACACAATATTAACGTTACACAATTTAATTATTTGTTAGACCGACTATATGTGACAAAAAAAGTATTTCAAACACGTTTGTTTTATTTTTGGACTATAGACTGTTTAAATCTCAAAATAATAATCACGAAAATAAACGTGACTTGAACGGGTTTGTTACCCGGTTTATACGCGAGTGCACCCACTCCAAACCGTAAATATTAAAACGGACCTTCTTCCCCTCATTATCAATCAGCTGCAATACGCACACAAACACACACTTGTGTGTGTTTTCTTTTTTTTGTTCGATCGTAAGGAAGCAAGCAGAGAAGGAGCACCAGCTCCGGCGATCTACAACTCTGGCGAGCCCTGCTAACAGCCTGCTCGAGCTCCGACGAGCTCCAATGGCAACCTTTCTTCTATCACCAGCAGCATCTTCCCTCCCTTTCACTATTTCACCGCGATCTCGACAAGTGGGACTTGGCTGACCACCGTATTAGTGGTGGCTAGGGTTCAAAGCGTCACCTACCACATGTTTTTAAAACACCTCGACCAGGCTGGTGAAGGTTGTGACGATGACCTGATGGTCTTGTCTTATCTTTTCTGAGGGTGATAAGTTATAATCGGTCTAACCTCGCTGCAGTGGTCTTGGTTCTAGGCAGAAGAAGTGTTAGTGTTCTAACCCTGTAACTTAACTCGTTGGTTCCAAAGGTACGAAACTCGAGTCTATTGATCGATCTGGTTGCTTTCATGGTTGTATGTTTAGATCATGGTTGTTTGTACCAAATCTATATTTTGAGGGTGATACGTTAACTTAACGTCTGGGATGAACCGGTGACTTTTGAGGTAGTTCAAACCGGTAAGGCCGTAACAGTGCGGGAATTCTGGTGCTATGGTCCGAGGGCACGGTGGGGAACCGGCTGGCTGTTGACAACAACCCCAAAACACCCCCGTTAACCTGCACACAATTCTTCGTGCTTGATTTCATATCTAAGAAACTTAACGGTAAGATCTTAAGTTCTAGTTTATCCTTTGTTTGGGTCTAAGCTTGTTGAATCTTGATCTGCTTGTGCACGCTTATTTTAGGTTACTATTGGATTGTTTTGATGTACAACGATTTTTTGCACAAGATTTAAGCTTGTTAAAGGAAGTTTTGAGTGTATCCGGGTTCGGTTAACACTCGGTCAAAGTTGGTCAAACAGACGGATTTGAGTTACGAAAGAAGTCAAGTGCTCGAAAGCATTCATGACACACAACCGAGCCCGCTGCTGTATTCAGTTTACTAATTGGGTCTCCGATTATCAAAACGAATTCGCTAATGCCAACTAGTCCGGAAGGTATAAAAGCACGCTAATATATAGTCATATCCTCACAACCAACAACAACCTTATCCAGTATAATCTCACTTTTCAGTATGATTTTCTGGGAAAGATAAATACAAACATTACCCCTATCTTAATTGGGATAGAGAGGCTGCTCCGAAAGAGTCCTTACAACCACTCATGCATAAAATAATTGAAATAACGTTAAAATTAGTGCACTTTTACTTTTGCCCCTTAAGGGCCCACACATATCCTTACAACCACTCATGCATATATTAATTAGGTTCGCGACTAATAATAAAATACATACGCTCAAGAAAATATTAAACAACTTAATAATTATTAATATTTGGTAAAATATATATAACCTAAGAACTATGGTAGTTTAACAAATCGAGTGTGTATCAACATTGAGAGCTCTGAGACAAATACGTTTAATTTTAACTGAGACTTATCTAATAGTATGATTTGACAATCTTAAGCATATATGACGTCGATATATAAAACAAATATATTGGATTTTATATATTTTAAAATGGGCATGTTAACACAAAACCCAACGAATTATCGTTTATATGAGTATGGGACATCTCTCTAAAATCAATACGATTTATTTATACATTTATATAAATGACAATTTATAAGGTTATCATACGAGAATAATTAGGATATAATAAGCTAGGAATATCTACAAAGCAAGGAAATTAATGAACATATCAGGGTAACTAAGACTACAAAATTTGTTAGCAAACGAATATCTTTTGAGTATAATAGGCTTGTAATTAATATACAATGTATTTATATATTATTATATAAATTTATACACGAACCTATTGGTCTTAAACAAATAAATGTTTATATGATTAAAATCATTAAATATAAGTGACATATTTTGAGATAAACCAATAAACGCCAAGATGAGCGTGATACATTATTTTTTATAAAATAGTATGTTTTTCAAAGGTATAGTATACATCTGTTTAATGTATGTTATTTGAAGCTTTAATATATATTTAAAGCTTCGTATGTTTTCAGGCAGTTTGTATCTACATCAATAAGTAACATGTCGAAAATAATAATCATTAAGTATTCATAATAATTATCCATTCTTGACAAATATAAGCACAATCAGTCAAATAAATGACTAGATCTTCTCCAAGTAATGTAAATACCTACAAAGTTAACCAGAACATACTCGACATAAATTAACTAAATCAAGTTAACAAAAGTGTGGACGCATTAGATCACGTATAATGGTTGTGTCAAATAGGCACACGAAACAAGATTGCTGATATCAGTTACTGATACACATTTGATCGACAAACTGGACTTCATATTTCACTTGATTTGGTAAATGCTAAACTATATCAAACATAGAGAGTTGACTAGCACTATTTGCAGGTTTTCAAAATGGGTTGTTTATTCATCAAGAATAGATAACTATTTTAATTCAAAGAACTATTTTCAGTGGTCGGTTTTCAAAGAACTAACGATCTATTTCAAAGAACTATTTTTCAATTGTGTGTTTTCAAAGAACTAAAGATGTATTTCAAAGAACTGTATACAACGATCTACTTTTAAAGAACTAAAGAACTATTACGGAGAACTGTATTCGGCGATCTATTTTCAGAGGAATGTCTGGGAAATATTCAAGGATAGCATGTGCCAATGAACTAACGATCTATACGAACAAGAACGAACATGGAAGATCTGGAACAAACTATAAAATCCTATACATCAAAAGATGTCCTAGCTAGACTGATTGATTATAGGTCGCATGTTTGATGATATTTACATATTTCCTCAACTACTAAGATCCTTGATTGCTAGACTAGTCTACTCGAGTATGACCAAGGCCCAATCATTAGGTCTTAGATTTTATTAAATGTTTATTTATTTGTTTATTTAAGCATTTTAACTAAATGTTTCTACAATTGCTATGGCTGTTCATATGTATGTGATGAGCTTAAGGAATCAAGAGAATTTCCACATTTTGTTGAAACTAACAAGAACTAAGAACTAAGAACTGGTGTGTTGATGATGAGGAATGAAACGCTTAATTATCATAACAATAATATACTATGTGATTCGGTATGTGGTGGGATGTCGGCTGGGGCTTGTCCCCTACGTATGCCCTATATATAAGCATACTTGGTTGGATAGTTTAGGTGGTTGTTAATGAGGTTAAGGTTGTCATTCGGTCAGGTTTGTACAAATTTATTTTCAAACAAAATTATATGAACTCACCAACCATGTGCTGACTTGATCTTTTTGCATGACTTCTCAGGTGACGAACATGTTAACTAGGAAGTTCGTGTTTTAGACTAGGATGCCCAGATAGCGGACCTAGCATTTTGGATGTGCATATTTTGAACATCATTATACATATTATTTTGTACATCTTGTGCAGATACCAGATGGAAGATTTATGATTTTATTAGTAGATTTACATTGTTAAATTGTAAACGATACTGAGGTAATTTAACTTTGTAATTCTATTTCATTTAGTGTTTTCTCATTTTATATCATGTGCAATGTAAACAATCTGATCACCTCGATCATCATCCCGATATCACGCCCCGGGACCTTTCGCCCGACGGGAGATTCTATCCGGCCCGCCGGCTCGGGGTGTGACAGATTGGTATCAGAGCCATGCCTATAGAGAAACATAGGTCATTTTTTTAAATAGTTTGGCCTAGACTATAACCTAGGGACCATCATGTAGAGAATTTAAGGTTAGGAATTTATGTGAATATGTCGTTTTGCATTCAATCATGATTACTAACCGATGCGTTTCGGTTATGAACATAATGCTGCCAAAAAGACAACTATTGCCTTCATCTCCTCCTCCTGAGGTGGACCCGGCAACTGCTGCACTTGCTACCTTGATTACTGACCAGTTAGTTGCCGTTATTCCCTACCTCATCACTATGGGTCATGAACAGTCATGAGAACGCCCAGTGCTACCCGATGACAATCACGGGAACTGAAGGATTGGTGCAAGGGGAACCAAGCAAGAAGCGCAAACAGTATCGTGCTGAGAAAACAAAGGGCCCTGTAATCTATACGGACCATTTCGCTTCTCCAAATGGTCGTTATTCCGAAGCCAGAGGTTCATGAGTGCTATACTGGAAAAATCCCTCATTGCTCTAACTGCCAATATCACCACCGTGCTGAAATCCCATGCAGACAATGCACCTGCTGTGGTAAGATGGGCCATTGGGTTCATCAATGCAGATTTTCGATGGAATCAATATGTTAAAAATATATTGGCCAGTTTCCTTTATGTGCCACGTGCGGTCTTCACCATGCCAAGAACAAGCTGTGCAAACACTTCCGGAACTGCGGGAGGAAGGGACACTGGATTCGTGAGTGTCGAAATCCCCCAACTCATTATTAGAACCTTGGTACCACTACATATCCCCTTCCTCGACACAGCAAGGATTGCTATGTGTGCGGAACATCTGAACACTTTGCAAGGAACAGCCCCGCGAGGGTGTCTTCATTAGATCCTGCGCCTCCCGAGGAACTGCCTGCTCTACCAGCTCATGATGCACGTTTGGAGTTGGATGACTCCATAGGTATTCCTATTTCATCTTGTTGTGTTAAGTTATTCATTTGTGTGTTAGTTTGAAATATATATATATATATATATATATATATATATATATCCTCTTATGGTTTTAGGAACAATAAAATTAAGGTAACCGTAAACTAACTCAGTGCCAATTAGAGAATAGGAATAGTACGTTATGAAAACCTTAGGCGATTAGGTGCCAAGTAAATAAAGAAAGATATGATGATTCTTAATTACAGTTTAACTACGGTAGTTAGGGAGGAAACCTTAAAGAAATAGAACACTAAAACCTATAGGAATCCAAAGTGAGAAATCAAATCAGGGATAGATTTAGGAAATCCGTTAATCAATTGAGACTAGGATATTCTTAAGTAACTTAGCCTTGACTACCTGGAAAGCTTCGGATGTGACTCTCGAGAATCTATCGGGAATTTCCCCTTACACATCTGATAGAGTTTCAGGGTACTAATACGTCTGTAGTAATATCAGTTTGAGATATTCATACGGACCAACACATTTTGAACAATAGGAAATTCAAAATTTAGTGAGTAGACTGTTACTTCAAATCTAGACCTCATAGAACTTGAGTTACCTAGTTTTGAGAACTCCGGTTCTAGGATGTTAAGAAAGAATGAATGTTAGAACGGCACTAAGATCATAGCTAATATAGATAAGTAGACCAGTAAGAATCAGTGATTACTATTGAGTGTGAAAGATCAACATGAATGACTATGACAAGGTAGTTATTCTCGGACAAAGAAGTTCGAGATTGCAACTAGGATCATAACCCTAGTCATCCTTGATAGGGAAATGACTAATAGTCAAAACAATTGCGTTATTTGGAGATTTAGTATTGGAACTAATTGAATTATGTCACCTTGTAGAGTTAATAGAATCCACATGATATAATCATGTCGGATTAAACTTATGGGTAATATCATGAAAGGTTAACAGAGTTGCCGATACCTTTAGACGGATGATGTAAAACAAATACATATGTAAGAAAGACGATCAGCTGTAACAGGTGGAACAACATTTATAGTGAGATCCTATAAGTCAAATGACGTTTGGGTAGAAAGAGGGTTAATGTACATCACCTCGGAGATGTGCATGGGTTTACCTCAAAGTTAAATCATTACCCTTATCATAACAGAGTTACCATATTCTTTAGGTAGTTCTCTCCAACAAATAAGGCACACCTCCAAATCTGAGAACAAATCAAAAGGTGGTTTAGTATGTATATGGTTATACTAACATAACCTAGGATACACTATGCATGACCTAAAGGTTGAGATCGGATGATCAAAACTTCGAGTCGTGAGAACCACATATGATAATTACATGGGGTGTGACAAAATGTGGAGCAGAACGACAGTTTGAGACAAAACCAGATGGAGTTAAGCTTGTCATTCGGTCAGGTTTGTACAAATTCATTTTCAAACAAAATTATATGAACTCACCAACGATGTGTTAAGTTGATCTTTTTGCATGACTTCTCAGGTGACGAACATGTTAACTAGGAAGTTCGTGTTTCTGACTAGGATGCCCAGATAGCGGACCTAGCATTTTGAATGTGCATATTTTGAACATCATTATACATATTATTTTGTACATCTTGTGCAGATACAAGATGGAAGATTTATGATGTTATTAGTAGATTTACATTGTTAAATTATAAACGATACTGATGTAATTTAACTTTGTAATTATACTTCATTTAGTGTTTTCTCATTTTATATCACGTGCAATGTAAACAATCTGATCACCTCGATTATCATCCCGACATCACGCCCCGGAACCTTTCCGCCCGACGGGAGATTCGATCCGGCCCGCCGGCTCGGGGTGTGACAAAACTCTAGCAATAACAATCATTACACATAGGAAACTGGTGATTCATTGCAATTTAAATAAAATCACATAGTTTATATATAGTTTTTCAGAACCTGACTTAAACTTAATAAACACAACTGGTTGATGACATTTATATAGCTATAAATACAACATTAATGAAATACAGGTTGTTGAGTAACTGTTGTCTTCATATATCGAGCGTGCGTGGCTACTACAAAACACAAACAAACATAACATCAACTGTGAGATCCCATAACCCCCTTTTTAATCTTTATGTTTTAAAGATGGGGGTGGGACATGTACAATTTAAACTCTTACATTTTGTATAACACTTCTGAAACTTGGATGTCATTGATGTATTGCCAGTAGACTTGCATTGATCAGACTCACTGTTGATTGAGTTGACTTCGGTCCTCTACAGTGATTAGTGTAAACTCAGAGTGACAAAGAAACATCGTTGGTTGAGTTGACTTCGGCCCTTTGCGGTGATTCTTTAAATTGTTGATTGAGTTGACTTCGGTCCTCCGTAGTGATTAGGGTAAACTCTGAATGACATAGAAACACCGTTGGTTGAGTTCGCTTCGGTCCTCTGCGGTGATTCTTTACATTGTTGATTGAGTTGACTTCGGTCCTCCCTAGTGATTCCTTAAACTGTTGATTGAGTTGACTTCGGTCCTCCGCTGTTATTATATGCTAAACTCATTATTGTGGTAATTGATTTATTTGAATGAAATTACTTGGAAGATTGGTTGAGCTTACTTGGAAGTTTGTTGATCTGCTTGTTAGCGAATTTACATAATATGTTCATCTTTACTGGTTCGTATGTATTTACATAAACTCTTATAACTATTTGTGTGCGTGTTAAAACTTAGGATTACTCACCAAATACTTGTGTAGTTGACACTTGATTTTTAGATGTTTCAGGAAATGAGGAGAAGTAGGGAGGATAGCTGTCACACCAAGATCCGGCGGGCTGGATCGACTTTCTTGTACGGCGGAAAGGTCCTAGGGCGCGATCGCATCGGTGTGATGAGACTATATTCATAGCACATGATTTATAAATGAGAAAACTAAAACATACACTTCTTAAGGATTACAAAGTTAAATTACATCAGTATGGGTTCAATAATTTAACTTTGTAATCTACCATAAGACATGAATTTAATCCATCTTGTATAGTACAACATCTGCATAAAGGTATTAAGTCATATGTTGTCACTAGACAAATGCACAAAAACGCTAGGTCCTTCTACTAGGCCGCCTAGCTGGTATCCTGCTTTCGGTGACTACACATGTTCGTCACCAAAGAAGAACATGCGAAAAACAAGTCAACACTAGGTTGGTGAGTTCATATGTTTGTTAAATTTTGAAAACTGATTTAAGAAGGCTTTTCTCTTGGTTATAACAATTTCAAGTTATCTCAAAACCCGTCCCATATAGAAATAATTTCACAGCATTTTAGCTTATCACTAGAGTCATCAGGCTAACAATCTGACCTGTTATACAATACCTCATGCAAGTCATGGTGTCTGATTATTTAGTAATTCTCACACAAGTTCTCAGTTTATTTAGAATTTAGAGATGTATTTCAAAGCATTAACATACCCCACGCACCAACCAGGCTTGGTAAACGACCACATGGGTTCATAGCACATGATATATGTCACACCCTGGGCCAGCGGGCTAGATCGACTTACCCATCAAGCAGAAAGGTCCTGGGGCGCGATCGCATCGGTGTGATGAGATTGCATTAATAGCATATGATATATAAATGTAGGTCCAGATCTGATGAAGACTCGAGCTTTATTGATCCTATTGACACCAAATGACTCTAACGTGTGCGGAATCTAGGTTAGAATCAACAGAAGAGATGTAAAAATGCAATCTTTATATATTTCGTGAACATCCCAAGAACAATGCCTCAGTACGTCTAGGGAGCATTTACCTCGGGAATCCAACCCTAGAACAGTAAAACATACATCTATTTATACTACTCTAGGAGTACTCGAACCCTATACACGAAAATGGTTTGAGTACTCTAAAATCAAAAGTACATGAAAAACATCGCACTCGAAAATCTACAAAATCAGGTCTTCAGCTGGTCACTAGCTGACTTTGTCAGTCTTCGTCTTTGATTGGGCTCTACAAGCTACCTCTAGACTCATGAATTCAACCAATAGGAAGTGCAACCGAGTGAGGACATGCACCAGCGTATAGCTTCATCTCCATAGAAACTGCAACAACCCTGGTGAAAGGTTTTGCCTCTTCATCTCAATTGCCATAGACCTTATGTAACATCTGTACAGTAATCATGGTAGACATAGATCAGGATAGACCAGTGTGTACATGTTAGTCTATATATCAATGTGATTCTTGTTCAATATTTCAATGTGCCTCTGTGATTCATTTGTTCATGTTCATGTTTGTGTGTTATAGGATCTTATTTAGTTAGGAACAATTATATATTATTTATTTAAAGTCGATTACGTTAGGCACGAACAGTATTGTATTATATCGAAACAGTGATGGGCTGGCGGCTGATAAGGCAGGTAGCTGGACTCTACATATGCCCTATACATATACTGTGTTCGATGTAATAGGGTAGTGTTAGTGCGTAGTGTTATGACGAATAGTATGACAAACAACTCAATTAAATAAATCATAATGCGTAAGCGAGACTGAGTATCATTATGGGCGACGATTCATAATGATATTAATATCGAACTTATAATCACGAGTAAACATCAATAAATACGCAAAATGACCAAAAACATACGTAACTACGGGTATACACGTAATTATATTCGTTTAACGGTTTGATTTCGAACGAACAGTAAGAACAAGTAAAATATAATATTTTACGTTTTACAATTTTGAAACTCGTCAAAAGTAATCAAATAAATCTAAATTACAATTTAAATAACTCGTTTACGTAACTGTTACGACACGCCTGTAAAATACGCGAAAACCGACACCGAGCGAGACGGAATACGCGGATACCAAATTACCATCTCTCTAAAACAACCGTCTAAGCACTCTCTCTCTCTAACATTTCATCAAGAAATCAACCATATCTCCTTCGTTTCTACACCAAATCACGCATATAATATATCAAAACGATCGTCTCGGCGAGAGGAAGCTTGTAGTACAAAGGAACGGAGCTGGTTCGAGCTATTTTGGCCGTAATCTTAGAGAGAAGTTACGGATATGAAGGTTTTTATACTATTCATCATCTCCTTCATCTTAAAACCTGTTTTCAGTCCACATCATTCACGAAAAGGACCTGAAAATCGACTTGAGAGCACATGGATGGACTTGGATTAAGATTATTCACGGCTAACATGGTCTGATTATAGATTGTAAACTTATGCTTAATGATAATTCGTTCTCCGTCGATCTTATTCAAATGACACTTGGAAGCTTCGAATTAGTCATTGGAATGGATTGGTTATCTAAGAATAACGTCAAAATCGTTTTTCGGAGAAGTTACTTTGAATTACTTTACTGTCCGGCGAAACGATGCGAGTTTACGGCGAGAAACCCTGTCGCAGATTGAAGATCGTGTCGTGCATTAAGGCTCAGAAGTAGTTGACGAAGAAATAATGTGCCTTCCTGGCACATGTAGTTGAGAAGAAGCCTGAGAAGAAGACGTTGAAAGACGTGCCAGTCATCAGAGATTATCCGGAGGTGTTTCCAGAAGACTTGCCTGGGCTACCACCAGTCCAACAAGTGGAGTTTAGAATCGATCTCATCCTTGGAGAAAACCCAGTGGCGAAGTCACCGTATCGATTAGCACCGTCTGAGATGCAAGAACTGTCTAGTCAACTTCAAGAACTTCTAGGCAAAGGGTTCATTAGACCAAGTTTCTCTCCTTGGGGAGCACCGATTCTTTTTGTCAAGAAGAAAGACGGTTCGTTTCGTATGTGCATCGACTATCGTGAGTTGAACAAGTTGACAATCAAGAACAGATATCCTCTGCCCATGATCGATGATTTGTTTGATCAGTAACAGGGAACAACTTGCTTCTCTATGATTGATCTACGATCTGGGTATCATCAGTTGAGAGTAAATGATGAGGATATACCAAAGACGGCATTTAGGACTCGTTATGGACACTATGAGTTTGTGGTTATCCCTTTCGGGCTAACCAATGCACCGTCAGTGTTCATGGACTTAATGAATCAAGTATGTAGGCCGTACTTACATCAGCTCGTTATCGTCTTCATTGATGATATACTGATCTATTCGAAGACTGAACAGGAACATGAGGGTCATTTGAAGAAAGTCTTTGAGATACTAAGAACTGAACAGCTTTATACCAAATTCTCTAAATGTGAATTTTGGTTAAAGGAAGTTCACTTCTTAGGTCATGTTATCAACAGAGATGGGATACACGTATATCAGCGAAGATAGAGGCAATTAAGAACTGGACTACCCCATCTACACCCACAGAGATTCATTCGTTTCTGGGTCTGGCAGGTTATTATCGAAGGTTCATTGCGAACTTTTTTAATATAACCTTGCCACTTACCACTTTGACCCAGAAAAATCAAGCGTTTATATGGGGAAAGAAACAAGAAGATGCATTTCAACTTCTTAAACAGAAGTTATGTAACTTCCCTATCCTTAGTCTTCCAGAAGGCAATGATGATTTCATTGTCTACTGTGATGCTTCTAACCTTGGACTCGGTTGTGTACTTATGCAACGAGACAAGGTAATTGTGTATGCTTCAAGACAGCTTAAGGTTCTTGAGAAGAATTACACCACTCATGATCTTGAGTTAGGGGCTGTGGTCTTTGCACTTAAGATTTGGAGACACTACCTGTATGGTACAAAATTTTTCATCTATATAGACCACAAGAGCATGCAGCGCATTCTCAATCAGAAAGAGCTCAACATGAGACAAAGACGTTGTGTTGAGCATCTAACTGATTACGACTGTGAGATTCGTTACCGACGATAAGGCTCATAAGTCGTGATATTCAGTTCATCCGGGTGTTGAAAAGATGTATCAAGACTTGAGGACATCTTACAGGTGGCCCGGGATGAAGAAAGACATAGCTTTGTACGTAGGGTAGTGCCTAACATGTTCAAAGGTCAAGGCAGAACTTTAGAAGCCCTCGGGACTTCTGCAGCAACCTGAAATTCCTCAATGGAAATGGGAGCAAATTTCCATGGATTTCATAACCAAGCTGCCGAGATCTCCACGAGGTTACAATTCGATTTGGGTGATCGTTGATCGACTCACCAAATCCGCTCATTTTCCCCCAATCCAAGAGGATTATAAAATGGAGAAGTTATCCACTTTGTAAATCAACGAGATCATCGCGCGTCATGGTACTCCAACGTCAATCTTATCTGATCGTGATAGTCGTTTCACTTCTCGTTTTTGGTAATCATTTAAAAAGGCTTTGGGAACCCGTGTTAATCTTTGCACAGTGTATCATTCCCAAACCGATGGTCAAAGCGAAAGGACTATCCAAACACTCAAGGACATGCTCCGTTCTTGTGTGATCGATTTCGGTGGGAATTGGGATACTCACCTTCCACTTATCGAGTTTTCGTACAACAATAGCTACCATACAAGCATTCAATGTGCACCATTTGAAGCTTTATATGACAGGAAGTGCCGATCACCGGTCAGCTGGACCGAGGTTGGTGACTCGCAGGTCGTAGGACCTGAACTCATTCAAGAAACAACAGACAAAATCACAATCATTCAATTAAGACTTAAGGCCGCAAGAGATTGGCAGAAGAGTTATGTTGATCGACGTCGGAAACTGCTTGAATTTCAACTCGGTGACCGAGCCTACTCAAGGTTTCTCCCTGGAAAGGCGTTTCTGATTCGGGAAGAAAGGGAAACTTGCACCAAGGTATGCTGGACCTATTGAAATCCTGGAACGGATTGGTCCCGTAGCCTATAAAATCAAACTTCCAATGGAGCTAAGCAATGTTCACGATACATTTCATGTGTTGTGCTTGGCTGATCATGATGTTTAGATTCCACTGGAAGACATTCAGATTCAAAACAACATGCAATTCATCGAACGTCCAGTTGAGATCATGGATCATGGACTCAAGAAACTCAAGCGTAGCCGTATCTCGATCGTAAAGGTACGATGGGAGGGCAAACGTGGTGTAGAGTTCACCTGGGAACGTGAAGACCAGATGAAGCTCAAGTACCCTCATCTTTTTACAGTATCTTCGTCTAGTTAATTTCGGGACGTAATTCCCTTAACTAGGGGAGACTGTAAGATCTGTATAGTAATCATGGTAGTCATAGATCAGGATAGAACAGTGTGTACATGCTAGTCTATATATCAGTGTGATTCTTGTTCAATATGTCAATGTGCCTATGTGATTCATATGTTCATGTTCACGTTTGTGTGTTATAGGATCTTATTTAATTAGGAACAAGTATATATTATTTATTTACAGTAGATTACGCTAGGCAAGAACAATTTTGTATTATATCGAAACAGTGGTGGGCTGCCGGCTGATAAGGCAGGTAGTTGGACTCTACGTATGCCCTGTACATATACTTCGATCAGTGTAATAGGATAGTGCTAGTGCGTAGTGTTATGAATAATACTATGATAAACAAATCAATTAAACAAATCGTAATGCGTAAATGAGACTGAGTATCATTATGGATGACGATTCGTAATGATATTAATGTCGAACTTATAATTACGAGTAAACATCAATAAATACGCAAAACGACCAAAAACGAACGTAATTACATGTATACACGTAATTATATTCGTTTAACAGTCTGATTTCGAACGAACAGTAAAAATAAGTAAAATATAATATTTTACGTTTTACAATTTTGAAACTCGTCAAAAGAAATCAAATAAATCTAAATTAAAATTTAAATAACTCGTTTACGTAACAATTACGACACGCGCGTAAAATACGCGAAAACCGACACCGAGCGAGATGGAATACGCGGGAAACCTTTCGGGGTATAAAATCCCTTATTTTCTCTGATCCTTCTCATTTATATCAGCCAAATTATCATCTCTCTCTAAAACACCCGTCTAAGCTCTCTGTCTATAACATTTCATCAAGAAATCAACCATATCTCCTTCGTTTCTACACCAAATCGCGCATATAATATGTCAAAACGATTGTCTCGAAAAGAGGAAGCTTGTAGTAGAAAATACCGGAGCTGGCTCGAACTATTTTGGCCGGAATCTTAGAGAGAAGTTATGGATCTGAAGGTTTTTATACTATTCATCATCTCCTTCATATTAAAACCTGTTTTCAGTCCACACCATTCACGAAAAGGACCTGAAAATCGACTTGAGAGCACTTGGATGGACTTGGATTAAGATTATTCATGGTTGACATGGTCTGATTATAGCATCGAAGATCAATATCGATGGATTTCTTCCAAATCAACTAGTATCGACACAAGAACAGCATGAGCTGCTCGTTTGTCGTCTTTATTAAGTTCGATGGTGGTTAGGATGGACCCATTAATGTCGAAGATAATAATATCCACAGCTTCAAGAGTGTCCAGATCAACCCCTGCTGATATTAGCAAGTTCTTTAGGTTTTTAAAGGCAATAAGTCCCCCATCGATATTCTTAATATCGTTGGGCACCATTTTTCGACAAACTAAACAGGCCATCGATACTGAGCACTTCAGAACTTGTTGTACATCAGACCATTGTCAGCAAAACCTTAATAAACTCAGTCCAAGTGGGATCAATAAAATGTTCAATCAATTATGGTAATATCGACAACTGCTTTGAGACACAATTCCCATCGATACAATTAGTATCGATGGGCATAGAATTAGTATCAACCGGGTATTCCCTTGACATGTGCAGCCAAGCAAATCGATTATGACACTCTAATTCACTGATAGGGTCTTGATCAAGCCCATTCAAGAGGTCTAAAACAAGAAAATTGTAGGATCAGTTGTTCTCATTTGACCAATATTAGGTTATAGCAGCGGAATTCAGAGATGAATTAGCATAAGAACTAGCAAGAACACTTGAATATCAATGAAACAGTAAAGCACAGTTATAGAGAGAGAAGTTTCTGCAAAAGAAATAATATCATTCAATTTACTAACTTCATCTTCATTACACAATGTCAACTGACCATATATAGAAGTAGTGACGCCTGATGATGTCACTTGATAGCGACATCAAACAGTCTTGTTACAACAACTGAACAAAAAGAAACTACTGAAGATGTCTACAAAGTTTGAAGACATCTTCTTACAAAGACTGACTAAATACAACTACTGAAAGAAAACTACTGACGAGTAAAAACATCACAACATCTGAAGACTAACACTTCAGCTGATGTGATCAACTTCAGATCTTGTAACATGAGTTGGTCTTCAGCTGTTGTATTCTTCTTCAATTGTTGTGTGCCTGTGGGACTTAAAGGTTTTTCTGATCAGGCTCATTGGTTCTTTTGGACCAACAAACTCCCCCTGAACCAATGCAGCCAAAACCTTTAATTATTGACTGTCCCACTTATTGTTGAATTCCCAGGCATAAAGATCTTGTCTTTTTCTTTAGATCAGCTTTTGAGTGACCAATTCAGCACAGGCCTGGTAGACAGCTGCTTCTGATGATTTGAATGGCAAAGGATGAGAGGGAACTCCATTGGGGACTAGGACTATGAGCATTAACCCCTCTCATTGAAGCTACTGACCATAGATGAGTCTGAAAGACTCCCTGACATAGGCTTCCAAAAGAACTACTTGATCTTCAGGTGTTAGTAGCTCTGGATCACCTTCAAAAAAGAATTCAGGCCCATAATATTCTGATAAATACCTAGCCTTTGTCCCATCATATAATTCAACCCTTTTAATTTCTTTGTAAACAAATTCATCAGGGTGTTTGCCTTCCAAAAACAGTTGCAGCTCATCATGTCTTACTCCTTCCAATCTTCTGTACACCAGTCCTTTCTTAATCATTTTATTCTCTAATAACTTGGGGACTTTCAATCCAGCATTATATACTTTCTTAAATTCTTCAATAATCTCCCAAGGATCCACCACAGAACCTAGCATAATCTCAGCACTTATCACCTTTTTGATTTTTCTTGTGTAAGCAGCTGGTACATCTCTTTTGTGAATTATGTCTTTCACCCTTGGGTCAGGCCACATTCTGATTACTTCTTTTCTATACTGATAAGTGTACCTGAGTGCATACAACCTCTGAGCTTCTTTCTTCATTGCTATAATTGTTGAAGTCTGAGGGTAATCCTTATCAACCATTCTCAAAATCTTCTCATCATGCTGATGTTGACTTTCTTCTTCTTCAATTTTGATTTTCACTGCCTGCCTCTGAGATTCTGGAGTAATTTTTAAGGCTTTTGAGGACTCAGGCATATTCAATTTTGGTTTCAACACAGTAGATATAGGTAGCCTGTCTTCTTCATCTTCATTTTCTTCTTGAAGCCTCAACATCCTCCTTTTCTTGAGAGGAATATCATCTGCAGTGGTTTGATGTGATTGGATAGATGGTTTGATATGTTTTGAAGCTAATTTAATCAGCTCCTTCCTACTTCCTTGGTCCATCTGGTCCATAGCATCTACAACTCTTCCTTTATTGAAATTTTCAGAATTACAGATCTTGGTAACTATGGCCAAGATATTTTCTCTGTTCCAAGCTCTAATCTCAGCAACTGATCTCCCTAGATATTTTGCAATGAATATAGCCATCACACCCAGTCTGTCACTTTCTTCTGAATCATATTTTGCCCATATACCATCAATATGCTTCAGCTCCAAATCCCTGATTTTCTGATTCAGTTCATCTGGTTCAACACCATGCTTGAAGATCTTACTGATAATCTCATCCATGGCATTGAAATGGACTCTAACAGCTTGTTGGATCAGCTTCTGTATTTCAGTCAATTCAGGCTCTTTGACATCAGCAGCCTTGTCCACCACAATCTTAGGATCTTGATCTACCGCAACCTCTTCTACACCTTTGCCAACCTCTTTTTCAGATTCTTTCTCAATCTCCTTCTCAACTACAACCTCTTCTTCAACAACCTTTTCAATCTCAACAGGTTTTGATTTTTTCTGCCTCTTATAAATAACCTGTATTCTTGGAGATTTTTCAGGAACATTCTCCTCCTCCTCACTTCTCATTCTCTTTTTCTCAACCTCTGATTCTTTCACTATCTCCCCCTTTTTGGCTGCAGTTGGTGAAGGTGTTTGAAAGCCAGAAAGCTTTTCAGCAACAACATCATCAATCATCTTCTGAATTTGTGTTTGTGATGGAAGCCTCTCATCAAGAGCTTGAGTAATGATATTCTTTAGAATTGGAGTGATGAGAGGTAAGGCAGTTATGAAGGCAGCAACTAATGCCTCTGGGGGGTTTGAATCCAGAGTATTAGTGCCTGAAGCAGAGACTGGTGGTTTATTATGTTGTTGAGTAGTGGATGAAGTGTTTTGGGGCCCTTCAAGAGTTGAAGGTGCCATCTGTGGGTTTGGAAGGGCAGATGGACTTTTCTCCTTGGACATCTTGGTGAGCAGCTCATTGAGTCTGCAGACCTCAGCCTCAAGGAATCTGTTCTGAGTTAGAACATCTGAGAAGGACCTTTGGTCATCATTAGCCTTGGCTGACTCATCTGACCTCCTGATTATATCAGGATTAACCTGAGTTGAGTGTGGCTCAACATGTTCAGGTGCCCCTTTTTCTTGGTACTGGGGACTTCCAACCTCAGGGATAAACCCTTCATCAGTTGTTGCCTCTGACAGGGTCTTAGAGATGTTACTACTATCAATCAGTCCAAATGATGGAAATGATGAAGTGGCAACCCTGTCAGAAATCAGAATCTCCTTGTCCACACTTGGAGACCTGAAATTGTAGTCAAAGTCCTGTGGGTTATCAGAATCACTTTGATCCTCCCCCTCAACGATGGAGATATTCCCAGTAGTGATAGGTGTCTGGGTAGGGATTGGAGTGTTAAGCTGATTCAGGACTTGTTCAATAACAAATGTGGGGCTATGTGAGGTGGTTTCAGTAGGAGTTGGCTATGAAGCAGAGTGCACCCGGGGAGAATGGTGCTTTTCAATAGAAACCTTTTCAAATGAAAGAGGTTCTAGATGTGTGTCTTCCCCTTCAACAGTTGCACCAAGTTCCTGTTGAGAGGAACCTTGGGCGGTTTCAGTTGGTGGAGTCTGAAGCACCACTGGCTGACTACTGCCAGTGGTCATGACATGCCTTGGTGAGGCAGGGGCAGACTCAGGGGACTCATCTCCCTGAGTAGCCTTTTTAAGCTTTTTGGGAAGTGGCTTGGTGGGGACTTTGGATTTGGATTGTGATTGTGAGGCTGTGGGTTCCCTCTACTTGGGTTTAAGCTTTCGGGCAGCCTCTTTGAGTGTAAGGTTGGTGTTGTGCCGGGAATATACCTCAAGCAAAACTGCAGGAGCATCGATTCCATGACCAACAAGGCCTTGTTATTTTAATTGTTTTTCTATGATGGCCATTATAAAACGTGGGTAAAGAAGCCATCTATTTGCAACAGGTTTTGCAGCATGTTCTGTTAATTCTGAAAATAAGATTTGTGAAAAATTAAGCTTTTGTGATTCCAGAATAGAGAAAAATACCTGCTGCCACCTTGAGGACATCTGGTCCCATGATGATGATTTTGGAGCTAAACAGATGTTGATCATATGGAAGATGAGACGTTCGGGATCATTGAAATGTTTCTTGTAGAGAGTAGAGTCACTCAAGTCACCTTGATATTCATGATTGGTAAAACAGGGATCGGTAAGATTCTTCGGAAATGTAGTGGCAAGATTAGCATCGTCTAAGTTAAGAACTTCCCTCAGTTCTGCTGGACTCACATGCACATTTTTGTCATTCACTGTAGATCTGAGTGAGATTACTCCTGTTCCGACATTGACGAGTTCAACATTTGTCCAAAATTGATGAAGGCATTAAATATAGAGTTTAGATTGAGAAGAAAGGCTGTTTGGTATTGGGAGATGTTCATAAGATCGACAGCTTCATCAAATTTCGACCAAAATGATGATTTTGTTAGATAGGCGACTGAGTTGTGACGAGGTTTTAGGTTCATGTTCGCCATTGAAGCAGAGACTTGAGAGGGAAGTTAGGTTTTTGAAAAATAAAGGAAAGTTCTGAAGAAGTGGTAATGCAACAACTGAATAAGGTGTGATTTATAGAGGATACTGAAAATTTGGGTTTTAGGCTTCAGTTGTTTCAGATTGGAAACAACAATGGTTGTAACATCTGAAGAGTAAATTTACTTATCAGGTGTTGTCGACAGTGCTTGTTCATCAGTTGTTTCATTCTGATTTGAAACATTTTCTCATCAGATTTTGTCTAACTTCAGATGTACTCATCAGGTGTTTTGAAAATTGTTCATCAGAACTTTTGAACAGAACAGGATTTGGTCAGCAGTACTTGATGACCAATTTACTCATCAGTACGTATTTTTTTTTCTGCATATTTGAATGTTTTTGGATTTTGAAAATTTTATCATGTATTAGGAGTTGTCTTATTTTAAAATTCATTTTATTCAAATTGCAGCATACCATGCCTTAGCACCAGATTTTGAAAATTTGAATTCTCTAAGGGCTTAGTAAAGATATCTGCAAGTTCATCAGCACTAGGAACAAACTTTGGATCAATCAGACCTTTTTCAAAACAATCCCTTATAAAATGATGTCTGATTTCAATATGTTTGGTCCTAGAGTGCTGAACTGGATTCTTGACAATACAAAGAGCTGAGGCACTATCCATTAACAATGGTGTCTTAGTCTCTTTGATGCCATAATCCAAAAGCTGAGTCTGAAGCCAGAGAATTTGTGAAGTACAGCTTGCAGCAGCAATGTACTCGGCTTCAGCTGTGGATGTAGCCACAGATGTTTGTTTCTTACTCTGCCAAGAAACCAAACAATTGCCTAGAAATTGACAGCCACCAGAAGTGGATTTCCTGGTAAGTTTGCATCCTGCATAGTCACTATCAGAGAAAGCAACCAGTTTGCAGGAATGCCCAGTTGAATACCAAATTCCCAGTGATTGAGTTCCCTGCAAATATCTAAATATCCTTTTAACAGCAATCAAATGGGATTCTTTAGGTGCAGCCTGAAACCTAGCACAGACACATGTAGCAAACATAATGTCTGGTCTAGATGCTGTGAGATACATCAATGAACCAATCATACATCTATAAAGTGTTTCATCAACTGATTTACCTTTCAAGTCTGCATCCAGTTGTGTGGTGCTGCTCATGGGGTTAGAGCAGGGTTTACAGTTTTGCAGATCAAATTTCTTTAACAAATCTTTTTTATATTTTGACTGGTGAATGAAAATGCCATCAGGACTTTGTTTGATTTGAAGACCCAAAAAGAACTGTAATTCCCCCATGGCACTCATTTCAAAATTCTTTGTCATTAGCTCAGTAAAAGCATCACACAACTTTGGATCATAGGAAGCAAAAATTATGTCATCCACATAAATCTGAACAAGGAGCTTATGCTGTCCTACTTTCTTTATGAACAAAGTTTTATCTATGGAGCCTCTAGTGAAGTTATTTTGAAGGAGAAAAGTGGATAGAGTGTCATACCAGGCTCTAGGTGCTTGTTTCAACCCATAAAGAGCTTTATCAAGCTTGTACACCCAATCAGGATGATTATTGTCCTCAAAACCAGGGGGTTGACACACATACACTTCCTCTTTTATTTTACCATATAGGAAAGCACTTTTGACATCCATTTGAAAGACTTTTAATTTGTGTAAGGCAGCATATGCTAAAAACAATCTAATTGCTTCCAGTCTGGCTACAGGGGCAAAAGTCTCATCATAATCAATACCTTCTTCCTGAGAAAACCTCTGTACAACCAGTCTGGCCGTGTTCTTAACTATTTGACCATTTTCATCAGTTTTATTCCTAAACACCCATTTAGTGCCTATTGCACACTTACCTTGGGGTAAAGGAACCAACTCCCAGACTTGCTGTTTCTTGAACTGCAACAGTTCCAACTGCATAGCCTCCACCCAGCCATTGTCTCTGAGTGCAACATGATAGTTCTTTGGCTCTTGCTGACTGATAAAGAGAGCATAGAGACAGAAATTTGACAGTTGGCTCCTTGTTGAAACACCAGCAGAAATGTCACCCAGAACTTGAGCTAAAGGATGATCTTTCAGTTCTTGATAGGGAATAAGGTCAGTGCAAGTGTTGGCAGAAGGTTCAGTGGCTGCAGATGTTGATGAAGATTCAGAAAACAATTCAGCAGGAATTTCAAAAGATGTAGAGGAGTCCAGAATCTCATCAGCATTTGTAGTGGGAGGAACCACTGGAGCAGGAGGAGCATCAGGTTTAGCAGACACTGGCAGATTATCACTAAATCTGAACAGATGAGTACTCACATCATCATCATCATCAGTACTACCTTGTGGATTTCCCTTAGCAGCTGTTGATGAAACTGCTTCAGGTGCATCATCTGCCATAATAGCAGACTCAGTTGGATTTTGAGATGAAATAAATTGCAGTATATCCAAATCAAACATCTCCACAGGATTTTGTGGGATAGGATCTCTTGGAAATTCATTGAATTTTACATGAAGAGTTTCTTCAACCATTTTGGTTCTGCAGTTAAACACTCTATAAGCCTTGCAAGTTGACGAATAGCCCACAAAATATCCTGCATCCACTTTGGAATCAAATTTTTGTAGTTGATCTTTGGTATTGAGGATATAACAAGGACAACCAAAGGCTCTGAAGAAGGAAATCAAAGGAGTCAAATGATGAAGCACTTCATAAGGAGTCTTCAACAATCTTTGATTAACCAAAACCCTGTTTTGCACATAACAAGCTGTATGGACAGCTTCTGCCCAGAAAGTCAATGGCAAACCAGAATCAGCAAGCATTGATCTGGCAGCTTCAATCAAAGTCCTGTTTTTCCTCTCAACCACTCCATTTTGTTCAGGAGTTCTAGGTATGCTGTACTGCCTCTTGATTCCCTTTGAAAGATAGAACTCATCCAGAATGGAATTTCTGAACTCTGTTCCATTATCACTTCTTACACACTTGACAGGAAGGGAATATTGTTTCTCAATATACAACACAAAGTGAATAATAGACTTAGCAGCCTCATCTTTTGAATGCAAGAAGAAGGTCCAGACAAACCTTGAGTAATCATCAACAATTTCTAAACAAAACTTCTTCTTTGCCAGACTCATGATCCTCATTGGTCCAAACAGATCCATGTGTAACATTTGAAAACAAGTAGTTGATTTTGGATCTTCAATTGGAGGAAAGGATACCTTGTGTTGCTTCCCTTTCAAACAAGCAGAACACGTTTCATCACAACTAAAATTCTTCACAGGAAGACCTCGAACCAAACCATGTTTCACCAGTTGGTTCATGTTATTGAGATTTACATGACCCAACCTTCTATGCCACAGATTAGATTCTTTGAGAGAGGCCTTAGAGAATAAACATGGATGACCCTTAACAGAAATTGTCATTGACAAATCAAAAGCATAAACCTTTCCCACTCGGTTAGCTTTAAGAAGAGTATATTCATCCAAGACTTTGCCAATCAGGGGCAACACTTCAGAGGACAGTATTCTGCAGTCTTGCTTGGTAAAAAGGGAAATGTGGCCCTTATCACACATCTGACTGACACTCAGTAAGTTATACTTAAGATTCTCTACATGGTTCACATCATCAAACCTTAACTTACCATTAGACACATATCCTTTTCCTATGATGTAACCCTTATCATCATTTCCAAATGAGACAAATCCCTTCTTTCCTGCAAAGTAGTCATTAAGAAGAGATCTGCTCCCAGTCATATGCATGGATCCTCCACTATCAACATACCAGATGCTCTTTTGACATGCTGAAGGACCCTGCATACAATAAAACACTTAGTTAGATTTTTGGACCCAAACCATTTTGGTTTTGGGTCTGTTATCACATGAAGGAACAAGACTGACATTATCATTTGAAGCAACACTTGAAATAGGCTTTTCAGAAGATTTAACTTTGACCATTGACCTTGGTTTCTTCTTCTGAAATAAAGCAACAGATGCAGCTGCTAGGTTGGGTCTTCCTAGCAATTGTTTCACCATTATAACCAGTTGATTCTGGTTGTGAGTCAAGGTTCTGATTTCCTCAGAAACATCATTTCCTGACTTCTGATTTCTGTACTTCATCACCTTAGCTTCTTTGGGTGATGAAGAAGATTTCAAGTGCTTTTTCTTTGAATCTGAAAAACCGTTTTTACCTGTCTTTGGACTGTTTTGATACACTCCTTTGGATTTTGAAGCTTCCAAAGGTTTTCCAGATTCTGAAACTACTGAAGACTCTTTTACGAATTTGGAACTAAATTCATTTTTTATTTTTGTTAATCTCTTGTTTTTATTCTTTGTTTTATTGAATTCAGAACCTCGTCTGTACCAGCAATCTTCAGAAGTATGATTGAACAAACCACAAACTTCACAAGGCTTTCTCTTTTGTTTTTCCTTGTGAGTATATACAAGTACTGAAGACTTAAATACTGAATTTTTGTTTTTCAGTACTTTTGGTTCTTCAGTAGTTGTAGATTGTATTACAACTACTGATGGTTTAGCAACATCTGAAGACTTCTTCTTCAGAACATGTATACCATCAGTCTTTGTAGACATTTGTGGTTTTTCTTCAGCTTTTTCTACAACTTCTGATGAGACACACTGGCTTATCAGAAGCCGTGCATCAATCTCTCCAGTGCCATGCCCATCTGACTCAAGCATCTTTAAATTTAATTCATTAGAAACTTTTTCATCTGGTTTAATCTCACTTAAAACAATATCCTCATTTGTTTCACCCTGAAGGACATTTGTACATCCAACAGAATAAGAATATGTTTCAATATCCATGATTTCAGATTCAGATTTGCATGCACTTGACTCACCTTCAGATGTATCTTCAGCATCAGACATTTCTGAAGATTTGGTGTATTGGTATACACTGTCCCCTTCAGACTTACGTTCATAAATTTTTGGTGTATAATCAGCTGGGGGGGCAGTGTGATTGTATCCAATACCAAACTTAACATTGGATGCTGATTGTTTGTTTAACAACATCTCAAACCCCTTACATGACTCAACCCATTTTTCACAATTTACTTGGGTTGCTTCAAGTGTTTGTTTCAGATCATTATGTTTTACAAGCATGACTTCCACCCTAGCCTTTTCATCAGATAACTGACACTTGAGCTTATAAATTCCATTAAGCATGGCTGTTGGATGTTCGAACAACATAGAATCGAAGGAATTAGGCATCATTGAAATTACAATATCGATGGGCATCCTTAGGTCTTGGGCGAACATTAACTTGATGAAAACAACCATGCAAGACTTTAAATCAGTATCATAACTTAAATAAGGTTAATCCAAGGGGTTTAGAACCAAGAAACATAAATGTTGGACGTGTAACGAAGACTAATATCGACCGAGAAGGAAACATCGATAATGATATTGTCGACGGTATACCTTCGAACCTAGGATGATCGATTCTACTAAGTTCGACCATCCCACCATCACTAAGGAATGTCGATATTAGTGGGTTGGTCCATACATGAGTTCTAAACCTAAGGATTTTCTAAGATACGCACTAGTGAACTTATGAAGGATCATGTAAGCCTAAAGGATCAATTAGGGTATTCTAACCCTAGTTTGAATCATGGTGATTGTGTATTAGTCTTACTCTAATTAAGTTCAACTTAATGGAATAAGATTAGATCATAAACACAAAGGCTTAAAACTCATAAACGATATCAAGTAATCAGGGTCAACAAAGATAACATATTCATCAACACATGTTACTTGTAAGGATAACAAATTTAGGCTTAAAGTGACATGAGACATACTTTTGGAACATAAGTCAATTATTTTACAAGAAAGTCAATAATGTTTTTAATGATAATCTTATGTTCTTAAACATAACAATTATACAAAGCCATACTCATTAACAGGTTAACACGACTCAATGAATCAACCAAAGCCTACAACACTATAAATCTTATATTATATGTATGCTTACAATGATATAGGAATCCGTTAGAGGTCTTCTTGCTTGCTACTTGTTCAGGTTCAGAGTCTACTGCTGTCAGGTGAGAACATTAGCCCCTCTTTTACTGTTTTACAACTGTTTTGGGGTGGAACATG
Organism: Mikania micrantha; assembly: GCA_009363875.1. Taxonomy (NCBI): domain Eukaryota; kingdom Viridiplantae; phylum Streptophyta; class Magnoliopsida; order Asterales; family Asteraceae; genus Mikania; species Mikania micrantha. Next base: position 54,965,489 of record CM018692.1, read on the forward strand.
TGACCAAACAATCATTATGCCACCATATTTCATATACAGGATTCATTTCACTTTTACAACAAATCAAAGGTTAACTTTTCAATTCTAAGGGATTTAACAAATGTTCTAAAGGATTTATCAAGTATTCGAAGGGATTTACTAACTGTTTTAAATAGATTATCAATTGTTAAACACTTTTCCATAAAAAGGTTTTATGAAATATTCTTTAAACTGTTTTACAACTGTTTTAGAACAAAAAATGGTTTTATTAATGTTAAACCCATTTAAGGAATAAATGTTATAAACTCTTTTACTGTTAATTGGTGTTTTCAAATAAATGTTATTTTACAAACCTGGTTATTATACAAGGACACTATTCTCTGTATCCAATCAAGGGTTTTCGAACAAAGTATTCAATTATGAGATTCAATCAAAGGTTTTCATGGTAGTATTCAATCAAGGGTTTTCAAATCATCGTATTCAATCAAAGTTATTCAATCAAGGGTTTTCAATCAAAGTATTCAATCTTAAAAACATAAAAGAATGGTGTTCATCGTTGTGAACAAACTTATACACATCAAGACACTTGTTCATTCAAACTTATTCTTATCCAATTAACGTTAGTACTGGGTGATCACAACAAGGGAACGCGGGATACGTTTTGGTTACGCCAAGGCTACGGTTAGTGTTTTAAATATGTTTTAAAAACTAACGGCAGATTGGATGTGTTACCATAATATGGGCTTGCTGCTAATTAACTTTACCAGCATAGGTCATATTGACCGGGTACGTCAACACGGAGTTTGTGTTCTGAGTAAACTCATTAGTACATCTCGTGTTGAATGCGTTTGCTGACTACTTCTATGACTCCAAACGTAGTTTGGGACTTGATTATATGTTGGCTTTTCTAGTAGATAGTCATTCGGATGTTTGCACACGTTATTCTTACTTGATGATAGTTTGTGTTGCAATTATCCATGCTATTTTAGTCAATGCTTTATACATATGTTTTATAATGCATATTCATATTTACAAATGTTAAACCTATTCTTCTCACCAACTACTTTTGTAGTTGACTGCTACTTTTTTCTCGTGTTTCAATAACCAGGTTTAGAACATCTCAAGGATAACTAAGGAGACCATACTAAGACAAGGCGATCTCCTAAGTACTGACATCCGCCTGTGGTTGATTTCCTATCTAAATTGCAACCACCAAAATCACTGTCAGGGTAAGTAAATAAACTAAACTCAGAGTTCCTAGGATACCACAAAACGAGACGAGGTTTCACGACGAGGTAGCGAAAGATCCTCTTGACAGCAATCATATGAGAAGCCTTCGGATTTGCTTGATATATGGCACACTGACATACAGAAAACATGATGTCTGGTCGGCTAGCGGTCAGGTACATCAGTGAGCCAATCATCGTACGCTAAAGGTGCTGATCAACATCTTCACCGTCAAAATCCGAAGTCAAGACGGGATGTGCAGCCATAGGAGTGGATGCGGGCTTTGATTCCAACATGTTGAACTTGGTGAGAATGTCGGTAACGTACTTGCCCTGATGAATTAGCAAACCCTTAGGATCCTGCTTTACCTAGAGACGCAAGAAGAAGGTCCTTTCCCCCATTGCACTCAACTCAAACTTCTTAATCATCACAGCTTCAAATTCTTTGCATAGCACTGAACTCATGGAACCAAAAATATTTTCATCCACATAGATTTAGACAAGAATCAAATAATCCTTATCTCTGCAAACGAACAATGTCTGATCGATGGCTCCACGAGTATATCCATTTGCAAGCAAATTGTTAATCTCTGATTTTGATCTTGATCGTATAACGGAATCATATGAACAAACAAATATATGCGGAATCTATATTTGATCTATATGTATCAAAGAAGAAACAAGCATTTCAATCATCTCCAATTCATTAATCAAGATTAAATGATTACAATGAAATATAAGAACACACAGTTCTCACTCACACAGAGAGAATCACTCAGAGGTTTTTCAGAAGGTATGACAAAACTAGACAAACCTCCAATATATACAAGATGTCAGCCGAACCTAGCCGAACCCATAGGTTCGCCAGCCGAACCTTGAGGTTCACTGGACGAACCTGTACAATCAAACCAACTAGCTTGGCCGAACCTGCTAAGGTTCGTGGGCCAGACGAACCTCAGCCAAACCTCCACAAATCTATTTATAATTTACATATTTTGATAAGCAACGTATTACAAACATGTACTAACAAACTCCCCCTTAATAGTTGCTTCCAAAATCTTCAATCTATGTCTTCAGTCTTCACTTTGAACTCCACTTGTTTCTCCATACACATTATCAGTAGCACGAATTACAACAGGCCTTGGAATCTTAGATAATCTTTCAGCTTCTAGCTTGGCATCTCTCTCATCTATCTCTTTTTGTACTTTCATCAACTCAACATACAAATAATTAACATCTTCCTAGTTACATCCAGAATGTATACCCAGAGTATAACACATCCGAGCAATTGTTTGAAATTGAACTGCCATGTCTTTGTAACTTATTCCAACATCATGAAATCCATCATCAGTAAAGATTTCAGCTACATTCAGCAAATCAATGTCTTCTTTTGAACAGTTTACTATCCATACAGGATCCAACATCTTAATCACTCTCCATTTCTCTTATTGTCTCAGAAGAATAACACCTTCAGATGTCTTTTCATCATAGAACCAGAATTTGAAATAAGGATTCCTATTCTGTTCTATTCTCCTCAACCTTGGTTTTGTATAAGCTTTAGGCTTTGAATATCCAAGTAATTTGTCTTTGACTTGTGGAACAAGCAAAATCCATCTAGTCTTAGCCTCTTTCTTTAATAACTTCTCAAATATATCATTATGTTCAGTCTAAATTGGCTTTATCATCTTTAATCTGGATAACTGCATACATTCAAAAGATGGTAAAGACATTATATCCAATGCTTTTCCAAAATATTGGCATCCATTAGTCCTTTTGACTACATAACATCCTTTGTTCTGCATGCTTTCAGAAATGTTGTGAAAGTAACCATAGCTTACAATTCTTCCTTTCATCTTTGACTTAGATCCAATCTTGAATCTTGTGAATTGTCTAGCTTGGTTTTCTTGAACTTGTTCTTCAATGTCTTCAATCATTTGCTTGAAAATGTATAAATGATCAATTATATATGGATTTTCATCTTGATTTTCCTTCCACATATCCATATAAGTCTTTGGTTTCATTTGATCAACTGATGTTCTTAGCACACCTCTTTGAACTTCACAATCAAATATCTTCTTCAAAGTTTGTGAATTATACAAATTCTCATCCATTTGATCATCTTGTTCAAAATCAAACAACTCCAGTTGATCATCTTGTTCAAAACCAAATAATTGATCTGAATCAACTTCAAACATATCATAAAAATCATTCCTTGAATAACCACCAACAATTTCTCCTTCTTCCAACTCTTTATCTTCAGATATTTCAACAAACATTTTCTGCAAATGTATATCAGCATGTTTTTTAAACAAATCAACAAGGGTAGGCAAAGAAAAATCAATAATTTTCTTTGGATATTCCATATCAGTTAAATCTTCAATATCAACATCTTTACAATCTTTAGCTTTGTCAGAAGAAACAACAGAAATAGGAGTAGCATCAAATGAAATCTTGGAAGGATCATAAATCACTATAGCACTAGTCCTGGAATTCAATCCACCTGAACTTCCCATTCCTGTTACATCACCATCATCATCTTCATCTTCATCATCACCATGATAAGCATTAAAGCTTGGATGTTCATCAACATCTGAGTCCTCATAATCTATCTTCTCATCTTCTTCTTCTTCATCATCACTATTAACATATACAGGCTCAGAAGTAGCACCAATAGCCTCAGCTTGATTATCCTTGACTTGAATATCATCAATCTTTTTCTTCAATTCTTGATTTTCTTTCTTCAAAACATCAATATCAATACTTTGTTGTGCAGTCGAAGTCTCCAAAGAAAGAATCCTTTCACTCAACAACTTCTTTTCAATTACATCTTCTTCTCTCCACTTCAATAACTGAGAAATCTGACTTTTCATCACATCTAAGTCATTTGAACTTGAAGAAGAAGGTTGTTCAGCTTCAACTTTCTCCTTTTCCATCTTATACTTGTCAAACTCTTTTGACAAAATAGATATCCTTCTTCTAATCACAGAATCATCATAACCTATAGTGAAGTTCAAATCCAAGTCATCTAAACCTTCAAATAAAGACTCTCCTTTGGAAGTAGAAGCTGCTTGAAATGATGTAGTTACTGTTGTAGCATCCATGAAAGAAGGAACAAAAGTAGCAACATTGACAAACTCAGGACTCTAGAAGAATGAATCAGAAGATATATGAACAGGAGAAGTACAAACAGCTTCTTGAACTGTTGTAGCCACTGAAACAGGTATAGACACATATATAGATGCAGGTGAAGTAGAAACAGCCACAGGAGATGATACAATGATCCTGGGAGTCCTTGTCTTTTTCTTCTTAGACATCTTTGCCATCCTCTTTTTCTTCTTAGGCCTAGAAGCCTCAGGCTCATCAACTATGAAATTAGGATCAGCTGCTTCTTCTCTAGCTTCTTCATTTTGCTGTTGTGCAGGTCTTTTCTTTAATCTTCTGACCATTCTGTTCCCAACCTAAACAGTCTCCATTTCAGATTCTGTCTCAGTACATACTTCATCATCATCACCAACTTCAACTTCTTCAGCATCAACATGTTCAGAAGCATTATCTTCTTCTTGTCTTGGAGCTTCTTGTTGACCTGGATATATTACTTGAAGAGGAACCAGTGTAGAAGGAGTTACATCTGGCTCTTGAGCTTGTTCTTGGCTTTGTGACTGAGATTGAGAAGACTGATCTTGTGACTTCCTTGCTTGTGATCTAGGAGGAGGAGGTGGTGGTTGTTGTTGATCATCATCATTGTCACTCAACAGTTCAGTATCAGAACTTGGATCTTCATGCCTCCAAGCATCATTATCAGGAGCAACATAGTTAGCTATCGCACAATGACAAACTAAATCTTTAATCAAAACAACATCACTGCTCTTCTGATAAATCTTGACCTGACCAAGACTAGAGTCAGTCATATGCTTTAACTTAAGCAAATCAAAAGCATCTCTAGGTAAGTTCTGCTCTAGAAATCTCTCATCAATCAGCATCTGGATGAATCGGGGATACATATAAAATCTGTCCTTTGCTTTCGTGATGTTATCAGACATATATCTGAAGATCATTGCTGAGAAATTAAATGCTTTGTTCAATATCAAAGCTACCATAGCAGATCTCATCAAATCTCGAAGCTCATCAAACGTTCCCTTCCTCATGCTCAAATAATGTAACAACACATGAGCCAGCAATTTGTATTGCAGAGGAAGCTTTCCCTTCTTGATAGAGTTCTCACTGTAGACTCCAAAATAACGAATCCTTAAGAAGCAACCCTTGATACATCTTTCAGGAATGAGTGTCATTCCAGCAGGTTCTCCACCGAACTGTAAAACCCTTCGAATATCAGCTTCAGTAATCCGAATGGCTTGACCAAGCACATTCGCCTCAATAACATAATCTTCATCAACAGTAATAAGTCTTGCTGAATCCTAGAAGCTTTGAACATGAGATCTATAAATCTGACACGAGTTGGATATGGCATGATAAATCCTTGATCTTCTTAAAAACTCGATCATAGGTCGGAAATCTTTGCCATTCTTTGTGGTTGGATCCAGATATGCACACAAATTGTGTTTATCCCCGAATGTAAGATTCGCCATTTCTACAATTAGAAAAACATAGAATTAAAACAAAAAATAACAAAAATTAAAAAAAAATAAAAAGTCCTAAGTGTTGAAACTAGCGAATCCCCTGTGCCGAACCTAAGCTTAAATGAACCTCTTGATCAAACAAACCTATTTAAACCAGCGAACCTTTCCATGAACGAACCTTGACTTTAAACGAACCTTTTGGTTAAACGAACCTTGACCACCTTTGGTTCGGTTCACAAATATACAAAGGTTCGGCCCGAACCTATAAATTTCAAACGAACCTTAAAGATTCCAGCGAACCTGTACTCATTCTACGAACCTAATCCAGTTTTAAAATCAAATTTTCAAAACCATGAATTAGATCAAAAAATTGATATCCAGAGGTTCGCAATTAACAACTGAACAATATTAATGAAAACATTTTGTCCAGAATTCAGATTTAAACAGGTTTTAACAAGAAACAACATGTTCGACTAAACCTATCTTAAAATCAACAAATCTCCTAATTTAGCCAGTCATTCTTCAATATTTTTACCTATATTTGTTCACAAGACAAATCTAAATTGAATGAAATATGGCAAAAAGTTTCTGAGACCCTAAATAGAAAAATCTAAAATTAGCTTTTCCAGGTTTGTAAGTTTTGTCTAATGAAAGTGACGAACGTCTCAACCACGAACCACTATTTATATACGAACCTGTTGACAAACCTTTGAACGAACCTTTGACCAATTGTTGACAGAACCTATCAACAAACCTTTCAGACGAACCTGTCTTAAACCTCTCAGACGAACCAGCTTAAAACCTCTTGAACGAACCTGTTCAACAAACCTGTTGGACAAACCTGTCCAACGAACCTACTCACACACCTGTTGGACGAACCTGTCCAACGAACCTATTCACAAACCTTTTGAAAATCAATTTTATTTAAAATTTTCAAACAAACCAATGTTTAATGTTTCAAAATCAAAATAAATAATCAAAAATTATTGATTTAACATCAGATAAAAACAAAAAATCTTTTTGTATTTTTTCAATTTATTAGAACAAACAAACTACAAATTTAACAAATCTAACTATGAAATATAAATGAACAAAACAATCACATATTTTTGTTTGAGAAAGATCCAGACATGAGATCATATTGTATTACAATCATCAACACATCTGATTGAATTAATGGATATGTTTATTAGCAAATTACAATTAAAAGATTATTGTCAGTATAATTATCCTCTTTAAGTTTAATTACTTAGTTAAGATATCAATTTAAAACAAAGTCATCAAATACTTTATAATCTCCATTTACTTGAACACATCCCTGTTTTGTGAATAACTAAACAAAACAAAAATGTTCTTGAAACTAATTAATTCAATTTTAACTAGCTTGATCATGTAAAAACAAATTAGATATTCTTTTAAAATAATAAAATATAAAACAATTTGAATTTGTTCAAAATCTTAGAATCAATGTTGATACTTTCGTATGCTCAGATGATTCAGAAAATGAACGAAACAATAATTTAAGATTAAGCTTTTAACAATCAGATTGATATTTTCGTATACACAGAGATTGTCCAAATCTTAATCAAAACCAAGAAAATAAACTTGAATCATTTAAAGCTATAACAATCAGGTCGATACGTAAGTATACGCAGAGAATGTTTCAGCTTTAAACTAAAATAAAAAAAACAAATTTAGAATTTCTTTTGAAAAATAAACACATGATCAAAACTAGTAACTTGACTTTTTTTCAAGAAACATTTTGTAAGATTAATCATTATTCATTCAGGACAAAACTAAGTACTGTATTCTAAGCATCTGTTTCTCATAAAGCATATTCAAAATTTTGTCTAATGTTATCTTAACTAAGTTATAAACCTACCAACATATCACACTAAGTAATTATAAATGCTCTTTATGTTTAAATTTTTGTATGATACAGATGTGCTTCCAATTGCTTACAATGTGCTATCATATCTCACTTGGTCGAATCAATTTCTCAGAATTTTAAATTTTTTTAATGTTTTTGTGTTTTTGATTTATTAAATGTTTCTGAGTTTTTCAAAATTTTCTCTCCCTAAAAACTAAAACACAAAACAACAAAAATTAAAATATCTGATGTTAATTCAATAAAAATTGATTATGAGGGAAGTTGATTTGTAATTACCTCACCCATGACCCGAATGCCATTTAATTTGAGCAAATACTCAAAACGGTTTTTATCAAAAGCTTTGGTGAGAAGGTCTACTCTTTGTTCATTAGTATGTATCTTCACGACATCAATAAGTTTCTTTTCATAGCAATCGCGTATGAAATGAAACCTAATATCAATATGTGTAGATCGTGAATGATACACAGGATTCTTTGTGATAGCAATGCCTCGTTATCAACATGAATTGGGGTTGTAATAAAATTCAAACCATAGTCTCTCATCTATTGTTGTATCCACAAAACTTGTGAACAACTGGCAGCAGCTACATACTCCGCCTCACAAGTCGAAGTAGCAACAGATGTTTGCTTTTTACACTACCAAGAAACTAATCGTTCCCCAAAAAAATGTGCACCTCCAGTTATGGATTTCGCATCTGTCTTACAACCTCCATAATCGGAGTCACTGTAGGCATTGAAGGAAAAGTTATCATCCTTAGGATACCACAGACCGGTGTCTGGTGTACCCTTCAGATAACGAAGAATTCTTTTGACTGCAATCAGATGTGACACTTTAGGTTTTGATTGATATCTAGCATAGATACTTGTAGCAAATACAATATCTGGTCTTGAGGTAGTCACATACATCAAACTTCCAATAATTTCATGATAAAGAGTAGGATCAATTATCTCCCACTTAATATCAGGCTCAATCCCATGATTAGGCTGAATGGGCGTGGAAATTGGTTTAGAGTCAAGCATGCTAAACCGTGTTAGCACATCTTGAATGTACTTTGTCTGATGAATGAAAATTTCATGATCAATTTGATCAATTTGTAAACCCAGAAAAAAATTGATATCTGACATTGCACTCATTTCAAAATTTTCAATCATCACCTCTTTAAACTCCAAACACATTTGTTCATCGGTAGATCCAAAGATATTATCATCTACATAGATCTGAACAAGAATAATATCCTTGCCCTTTTCCCGATAAAACAAGGTTTTGTCAATCTGACCCTTATTGAACCCGTGTTCAATAAGGTGAGTCGATAATGTCTCATACCAGGCACGCAAAGCCTGATGAAGACCATACAGTGCTTTGTCTAAGAGGTAAACCTGATCCCGATGGATAGGATCCTCAAAGCCCGGTGGCTGACAAACATACACTGTTTCCTTCAAAGAACCATACAGAAATACAGATTTGACATCCAACTGAAAAACTTTGAATTTCTTGTGGGTAGCAAAAGCAAGAAAAAGTCTAATTGCTTCCAACCGCGCCACAGGTGCAAACACTTCCTCGTAATCAATTCCTTCAACTTGTTTGAAACCTTGAACCACTAAACGAGCTTTGTTGCGAACAATTACGCCTCGATCATCTCGTTCGCATCTTAACACCCATCTAGTACCAATTTTCTTCTCGCCTTTTGGCAAATCAACCAGATGCCAAACACCCAACCTCTGAAACTGATTTAGCTCTTCTTGCATCGCCTCCACCCAGGCAGGCTCACGCAACACTTCAGTAACAGTCTTAGGCTCAATTTGTGAGATAAATACAGAATGCATCCAGAGCTCTTGACTGCCATGAGTTCTTCCTAACTCAACATACAAACTCTCCTCATTAGTGACTTGATTTCGTGTTTGTACTCCAGCAGTTGGATTTCCTATGATTTGATCAACAGGATGATTTACATGAACTCTTGTGACAGGCAATTGCGGGACACCCACATTATGATCAAGATTTGTAATATTCTGATCAATATCTTGATCATGAGAAATAGCATCTTCAAAAACATCATGATCATCATCAGATGACCAATCATCATTAATTACTTCTGAAATGCCTTCCTCATGTGGAGTGTAATTACCATCTTCAGAATGATGAGAAATACCTTGATCTTCAGAATTCTGCAAATCATATAATATTTGTAAGGTTATTTCATCATCAGAAACACTTGGAGACATAGTAAAGACTCAAACAGTTTTTTATTATCAAAAAGCCAATCTGGTCCTTTTCCGTCTGGTATAGGTGTATGTCTTTGAACATCCACATGATACCATAATTCCACAACACCCGTACGTTTATTAAACACACGTTTGTTAGGAAGACTGTAGCCAAGAAAGAAACCCTCTTCAACTTTAGAATTGAATTTTGAATCTTTCTTTAGCATGGTACAAGGTGCCCCAAAAGGTTCCTAGTGTTCCAAATTAGGCTTTCAATTTTGAAGCAATTCATAGCATGTTTTATTGTGTCTTTTAACAATCAAAACTCTGTTAAGAGTAAAACAAGCTGTAGCCACAACTTCACTCCAAAATGTAATGGGAAGTTTAGAATCAGCTAGCATTGTTCTTGCAGACTCAATCAACTGTCTATTCTTTCTTTCAGCTACACCATTCATCTGTGGTTCATACGGTGCACTGAATTGCTGCTGAATGCCTTTGGAATTGCACAATTCCTCCATTTAGTGATTCTTAAACTCAGTCCCATTATCTGATCTTACTCTTCTCACTCTCAACTTATACAATGTCTCCAACCTATTAATCAACAACACAAAATTTTCATAAGTGTCTGATTTATGCTTTAAGAACATGACCCATGAAAATCTAGAAAAATCATCAGTCACCACAAAACAATACGATTCACCACCTATACTTTTCACATTGATAGTTCTAAACAAATCCATGTGAAGAAGTTCAAGTGGCATATCAATAGAAAATATTTTCTTTGTTTTGTGAGACTTCCTTTTCTGTTTACCCTTTTTACACGACACACACACATCTGGAAGTTTAAAATGTTTAACCGGTATACCCTCAACTAAATGATTGTGCACAAGATGATTCATCTTCCTGATATGAATATGCACCATCCGTCTGTGCCAAGAACTTGTATCTTGCTCAGTTTCCTTAGATACCAGACATGTTTCCACTTTATTCACCGTCTCCGCCTTTGCCATGTCAATTACATACAAATCCTTGCTCCGATCAGCAGTCATTAGAATTCACTCCTCAGGAATCTGAAATCCTTGCTTAAGTACATAACATCTGTCTTTGTTGAACATCACTTTATATCCTTTATCACAAATCTGTGACACACTTAACAAATTGTTAGTTAATTCTTTGAAGTAATTGACATTCCTTTTGTTATCAAAAGTTGTTTTCTTCTGATTATTTTCTTCTTTTACCCAAACACAGTCAGGATCAAACTTTCGAAGAACTCTTATTTCTTCTTCACTAGGTTTAACTCTTCTAGAACTTCCACCAGACTTATTCACCCAACTCTCATCATCTGAACTTTTTTTGATTTTGCTGTTTGGACAATTAGCAGAAATATGTCCTTTACCGCAACAAGTAAAACACTTTCGTGTTTCTCTTGGTGTAAAGGACCTAAAGCTGCTACAATCAGTAGAACTGAAATCCAAATCACAATCAGCAATCAAATGACCAAATTTACCACATCTGTAACATTTTCTTTGCAGATGATTCTTTGGTTTTGGTTCATCATAATACTTAGATGAGCTGAAAGGTTTATAAGCAACCTTTGCAGATGAGAATCTGTTTCTCAAACCAGTTGATTTTATCTTTGAATTACTCTTTTGATTTTGAAAATTCTTTGATTTGTCTTTATGTCCAACCCCAAACATATAAAAGAAAAAATCCACTTTGTCAACCCTTTTAGAAAACACATTTTGCATTTGAAAAATACCATTAGACTCTCCTTGATGTGTAGTAGATGACATTACATACACAATCAGTTTTAGAGTAGTGGTTTTTTTGACTTTCATCACTGGTTTAGAAACTAGATTTGGTTTAATCACAACCTTCTCAACTGGTTTCATCTCAGTCTTTGACTTCTGAGACTTCAGACTCTTTTTATCAACCATTTTAACTTGATAACCATTCTGTCTCAAGATATCAGATGAATATTCTGGTTCAGTGATGTCTTCAATGATAGGAGCATCACCATCAAGAGACACTTTTTCATCAGATGATGAACCTCCAGCATTCTTAACCACTTGTTCAGACACACGTTCATTCAAAGAAACAGGATGAACTTCCAAATTCAGATTAATTTGTGGTCTGGAAACATAGCCGGTAGGAGGTGGTACAGAATGAAAACCCAAGCCGGTAGTATCATTTGATGATCTTTGCATGGCAGCAAAGTAATCAATGATATACTGAGAATTCTGATAATTCTCCAGCTTGCTCTTGTTCATTTCTGCTTCTGCTCTTGCTGCTAATAATTCAACCTTCAACTTTTGCACTGATTCGAGATGCACTGAAACTGCATGATTATTTTGCAAAACTTTGATTTTTAACTCTTCATTTTCTTTGCCTAAATCAATTATCTTTTTGTCAAAATCTTTTTCTCTTGAAATTAACTTTTTGTTAGCTTCAGTGCACTCCACCAGTTCAGCAGTCAACTGAGCATTCATTTCTTTCAATTTATCAATGATCTCTAAAAGATCCTCATTTACCTTATCAACCTTCTCTTTGCCTTTGCCTATGTCTTCATCCAAAGAAGCCATGAATGCACCCATCAAATCATCATACTGCTTTCCCCAATCATAACCTTCATCAGCTTGACTAACTAAAGCTTTTGATGACTCTTCAGACTTTTCTTTCTTCTTCTGATAAGCTTCTTTTGACTTGAAAGGATTTAAATTTCCTTGTTTCTTCGGATTCTTACACTCTCTAGCAAAATGGCCTAACTCACCACAATTGTAACATTGAGTAGTCTTTGGATTAAATCCAAACTTGGTGTTTTGATCAAAAGTGAACTTCTTTCTAGTCTTCTTTTCATATCTATTGAATCTTCTGATCACACTTGCCAATGCCCATTGAGTGTCAATCAACTCCATCTCATCATCATCAATTTGCTCATAATATTCAAATGTAAGATTTGAGTTACCAATCTTTCCTGCTATCTGTTCATCATAAGCACTGACTACACATGACAAAATTGACATATGATCCCGAACAGCCTCCACAGTTACTTTTCCCAGATTTGTTGTATTCAGCTGAACAGGAGTTGTTGTTGAGTCAGACTTTTTCTCGCTCATAGAATAAGATGGACTAGAACTAGCAGATGTAGAAGGTGCAGAAGTACTCTCAAAAGTACTAGATACAAAAGTTGTTTGGATCTTTGCAGAAGAAACTGGTGGTGTAACCACAGATGCACCATATAAAGAAGGATCTTGAGTAACATTCACTCTTCTTGCTTTTCTTTTATCCTTCATCTCCTGTTCTTCTAGCTTTTGAATAAATTCCACCAATGTCATTCCTGGTAGATTTTCTCTTAAGATTAGCACCAATGAATTCCACTTTTCAGGCAACGCATCTGCAAAACAATCTATCTTCTCCTCCTCAGTGTATTCAATTCCACACTTCCTTACTTCAGTCAACAAACGCCTATATCTGGTTATTAAGGCTTCAAGACTCTCATTACCAATAAAATTGAAGTTCTCAAACTCTTTGCATATATCAGTGGCTTTCATCTTCTTCAGCTTAGTATTTCCCTCAATTCTCGCTTTCAAAGCATTCCACAAACCATATGAGGTTTTGTGTTCATCAAATTGATGAAGTATCTGATTAGGTATTGCTTGGCTAAGCATCCAATAAGCTTTCTTCTCAGAATCGTATTTCTTTCGTTGATCATCATCCAATCTCTCAAGGGTTTGATCCAAATCTCTCCCCACCACCTTAGGTCTTTCATAAGGTGATAAAATTCTTTCCCACAGATTGGTGTCAGTTCCATTGAGATGTGTCTCAAATCTTCATTTCTAGTTCTCATAGTCTGTCAAATCAAGTTGTTTTGGAACTTTGTTCATACTTCCAGCTTCAGTTTCACTAATCAAAATGCTATGTATCTTAGAATTTTGACTAGCTACAGCAGCAAACATCTCAGCCATGGTTTTTAATTTTAATCAGCGAACCTCTTGTTGAGAAATTTCCCACGAACCTAGGTAATAAACGAACCTCCACCAATCCTTGATCTGAACGAACCTAAGCTCACGAACCTGAGACAAACCTTTATCTCACGAACCTGATGCAATGAACCTTTAGACAAACCTCTATCTCACGAACCTTGAGACAAACCTCAAACGAACCTCAAACGAATCTCAGAAAAATCTCTGTAACAGTGAACCTCTTGCTTCAGCCAATCACAGGTTCGGCTCACGAACCTGTTCTTCAAAATTCAAAAATTTGGAGGGAAAACCTTCAAATTTGAAGAGAATTCTTCAAAAATCACCAATTTACACCACAAATCTCTGAATTGTAATATTCCACAGCAGTAGATGATGAGATTACACTCAAAACAACAATCAAACACAAATAAAATTTGAATTTTGATCCATTTCTTGATCATTTTAACTTCAAATGCTTGTAGATCTTTGAAAATCTGGTATAGAACTCCACCAACGCTCTGATACCACTTCTAATCTTTGATTTTGATCTTGATCGTATAACGGAATCCTATGAACAATCAAATATATGCGGAATCTATATTTGATCTATATGTATCAAAGAAGAAACAAACATTTCAATCATCTCCATTTCATTAATCAAGATTAAATGATTACAATGAAATATAAGAACACACAGTTCTCACTCACACAGAGAGAATCACTCAGAGGTTTTTCAGAAGTTATGACAAAACTAGACAAACCTCCAATATATACAAGTTGTCAGCCGAACCTAGCCGAACCCATAGGTTCGCCAGCCGAACCTTGAGGTTTGCTGGATGAACCTGTACAATCAAACCAACTAGGTTCCCCGAACCTGCTAAGGTTCGTGGGCCAGACGAAACTCAGCCAAACCTCCACAAACCTATCTCAACATGGTCGGGATATTGTGAATCCTCGATCCCCGGGGGCTGACACACATAGATCTCTTCCTTAACCTTTCCATACAAAAAAGGCTGTCTTTACATCCATTTGATAAACAGTGAAGTTCATGTAAGAAGCATAGGCCAAGAAGATGCGGATAGCTTCAAGTCTAGCGACTGGTGAAAAGACTTCTTCATAGTAAATCCCCTCCTGTTGGTAGAAGCCATGGACTACCAACCTTGCTTTATTTCTGGTGTTCACACCCGAATCATCTCTCTTTTTTCTAAAGACCCATCTGGTTCTGATTGGAAGTTTCCCCTTGGGCAATGGAACCAGATTCCACACCATGAGCTTCTGAAACCGTATCAATTCTTCCTGCATTGCTTCAACCCAGCTTGACTCCTTAAGAGCCATCTTGACATTCTTGGGTTCTACATGCGAAATAAAACAGGAATATAAACAAGAATTAATTGAACCTGATTGACTTAGTGTGTTTGTTCCATCAGGCAAGGCGTTCTGAGCTAGAATGGATATGCTCCTAGTAAGAACTCCTTCTGAGAGAGGTCCAATGATGTTTTCCACTGGATGATTCTTATTGATGCTCAATGTAGGACTTTCTCTACAGCTAAATTGTCGAGCAGGTTGCTTATGTGAGTTAGCTGATCCTCTCTAAAGGAAGACGTGTTGTCAACGGGAGCGGTTTGACTTGCTTCAGCTCCATTATCCACACAATGTTCCTCAGGGATGTGGTCTGAGAATAGTGAATTGTCAAAAGTCTGGTGGGATGAGGACGAGGCTTGATCTGTCTCCAGAGTAGGTTGAACAGACTGAGAAGTCTTCGGATCTAATGGGATGACTTCATTGATCGGAGTCGGCTGAACTGGCGGAACTCGATCATACATGCCTGGCGGGTCAACTGTCAGAATCTTGGGATCACACGGAACATAGTCAACCCTGTAGTCCACGTCATCACCCTTGTAGAAACTATCATTAGGCTCAAATGGTCCTTCACTCTCAGATGAAGTATTAAAGGGCTCAAATGTAGAATCATACTGAAATAGCCAGTTTAGACCAGAACCGGCATCGATGTTGTTCATTTCTTGCCAATCAATGTAGTATGACTCCACAATCATCCGGGTCTTCTTGTTGTATACCCGATACCCAGCTTTCTCTAATGAATACCCCACAAAGTAACACTCATCAGCCTTGTCATCAAACTTGTGATTCGGCTCAGCGTGGAGGAGAGTGCAAGGACATCCAAATGACTTGAAGTGACCAACCTTCGGCTTCTTTTGAAGAATATCTCATAAGGAGTCTTCTGATGGCGATTGTTCAGTAGAGCTCGGTTTTGAACATAGCAAGCCATGTTAACAGCTTCGGCCCAGAAGAATATTGGCAGCTTGGACTCTGACAGCATGGTTCGTGCAGCCTCGATGACCGTTCTGTTTCTACTTTCAGCAACTCCATTTTGCTGAGGTGTACGGGCTGCACTATACTGTTGAGCAATTCCCTTCTCATCGTAGAAATCAATAAGTGTCTGATTTCTAAACTAGGTACCATTGTCAGTTCTGATCACCTTAACCTTTTAATTATTCTGATTCTCGATCAGGGTGATAAACTTCTTCAGAATCTCTGGTGTCTAATCTTTCTTGGCCAGAAAGAACACCCAATTAAATCTAGAATAATCATCTGTTACAACAAGAAAGTATGACTTCTTCCCAATGCTCATGACGTTAACCGGTCCAAAGAGAACCATATGAAGAAGTTGCAGAATTGATGAAATTGAGTTGAACAGTTTGGGCTTGTGGGGTCTCTTGTGTTGCTTCCTGTTGGCACATGCGATGCACTTCTCAATTGTGGAGAAGTCTTTAGAAGGTACGCCAATAACATGATCTCCCGTAACTAGTCGGTTGAGATTCTTCAAGTTGACATGACCCAGTCGCCGATGCCATAGCAAATAGTCATTCTCTGAAGCCTTAGAAAATAGACAGGTGTTTTCAGTATATGAATCAGAATTCATGTTGATAATATAGGCATTATTGATCCTCGGAATCCGCATCAAGATCCATTTCTCCAGCACTAAAAATCCGGGCTTTAAGATAAGAAACTCTTTGTTTGTGAAGTGTGTTGAAAAGCTCTTGTCACAGATCTGAGAAACACTCAACAAACGGTGGTTGAGTTCTTCAACATAGTACACATCTTCAAAACTTAGAGTTCAATTTGTAACCGTGCCCTACATGTTGATTTTTCCACCTTTGTCTCCAGCAAAAGAGACATATCCTCCATTAAATGGTGTGACTTCATGAAACTAGGAAAAATCACCAGTCATATGATGGGAGCAACCACTATCCACGTACCAAACATTCTTCAGCTTATTTGGTCGTCCCTGCATAACACACACACATTTAATGAGAAATGCGTACCCAAATCATAACAGATTTAGGTAATTGTGGAACTTTGGGCCCTTTCTTGATAATTCCCTAGGGCTTGTCTGATTTGCCCTTGACATTCATGGGCCTGACACCGCTGCCATAATCAATTGGTTTTAATTTAGGTTTTGAATGTGGTTTGCTTTTAGATTTGAAATCCTTTGACTTTTGTTTATGAAAACCAAATTTATTTTGTTTTCCTGGTTTGGCCCTTTTGGCAGTAGGATGATTCTGATTCACCTTCTGAGGTTTCACCCTAGGCTTGGGGGATTGATCAGTCCTCATTGGTCCTTTAACAGGTTTAGCATTGGGTTTGTCCTTCTGATTCTTCCCATATAAGAATTCAGTAGGTCGATGCAGATAGTGCCTAGCAATGTGGCCTGGTCTTCCACATGCATAGCAACAAACTTTGACATGCAACTCCTTTGGGTCAAATGGCTTTACTTCAAGGTCAATCAGACCAGATATAGAACTTTTCGAGGCATGTTCCAATGACCCAGTTGGAACATAAGGTTCAGAGTTAGGGTTTAATTTTAAACCTGCCTCAGGAGTGACTGTGGAATGAGCCTGAGTTACCTGCTCAGTCAATGGAGAAGGATCTGATTCTAAGACAATTTTGTTTTGAACATCATCATTAATTTTAGCAAACTTAGTCTTAAAATACTTAATCATTTCATTTGGTTTAATAGTGATTGATTCAAATCTTCTAACAAAATCAACTATTGGAACAAAATGTGATTTGCTATATGAAGTTGAACAATATGTGCTCCTGCTAGCACCTCTTTCCTTCTTCTTCTCCCCTAAACCTGAAACACTCAAACTTTCTACACAAACCTTAGAACTATCAAAATCATTAAGGTCAGTCACAACAGGATCTGCTGTAAGAGGCACTGGTTTGTTAGAACCAGTGGTGAAATCAAACCTTCTGGCTGACTTCAACAGCAGATCATCAACAGATGTGTTGATATTGGGCATGATGGATTAGTTATGGTTAAATGGAGATTTCACCTAAGTAAAACAAAGCCCAATTTCCTCTTTTCTCCTACTCTAGACATCAATCATGTTAGCCACCACAGTACTTAAATACTCATATTTATCAGCTTTGATTTTAGTTTTGGACAAGAGAATCTTAACTTTTTCTAACTCTAAGGAGAGTTAATCTATCCGACGTCTGGCGTCTCGATAGTTAGACTCTTTATCACTTAAAAGTTCTTTTAATTGTGAAATATCACGCCTTTCTGCATCAAGTTTTCTTTTGAAAGGTTCTTCATTTATAATAAATTCAAAGTTAAAATATTTAAGTTTGGTGACTTCCTTGATTAAGTCCTCATTATGACAACGGTACTTGTAAACCTTCTTAATGCAAGAAGTAGAGCAGATTTTTTTTGTTACCACATTGCGTTTGTCGCCCCCCTCAGCCATGAACGCATGGCTCAAAGTCATCTCAAGCTCTTTCACCTGGTCACTCCAATCATAGGAGTCAGTTTCTTGCGTAGCCAGTGGCTTAGATGTGCAAGCTCCAATTTCAGCTCCAGACTTGTCTTCAGGTTTCTTGTCTGCCTCTGTCACAACCTTTGGCATCTTACATTCCCGAGCAAAGTGACCATGCTGATCATAGTTGTAGCACCTTAGCTTTGTCTTGTCAAATGCCAGCTTCCTTCCTTGGATGTTCCCGAAGTTGTTCCTACCATACTTCTTAATGAATTTCTTTGCCCAAAAGACTGCCATGGCCATCTGCCATGAAATATCCATCTCTTCTACATCAGTTGGGTTAATCTGCTCCAAATTGTCTTGAGCAAGATTGGCTGGTACCAGTTCTCCAGCAATGAATGCATTGTAACTGTTCATAAACCCTTTGAACAGAAGAAGATTCTCCTCACTCTCAGGAATGATCTTGGGCACTAAAATGGCTTGCCTAGAAGAGAGAAATGCGGTCTCAAAAGGAAAAGACTGAGATGCTGAAGTCTGATGATGTTGAGGACCAAAGGCTTGATAGTTGATTGCAGATAAAAGAGCAGCATTCTCAGAAGCAGGAGTAATGCCCATGGAACTGGCTTCATTGAGTGTTCCATATTTGTCATCCAAGTCATATGAGTTGATAATTGATATCAACTCACTGAGATTAGTCTTGTACATATCTTTTGTCCTCTTTATTGTTGTGCAGTTGGAGTTCCAGTTGTACAGTAGTGAATTCAAGAGTTTCTTGTTAACTTCTCCCTAGAAAATTTCAATCCCAGCACTTGTCATCTATGTCATCAGGTGAGTGAGTTCAGTTGGGCTTCTAGAGACTCTCCCTTGATAAGGTTAAACATGTTGAACCGTTGTCTCAACATGTCTTTGCGACTTTCTCTCATATCCTCATTCCCTTCGAAACGTTCTACTAATGCATCCAAGACTTATTTGGTGGTCTGGTGCTCCTTGTACCCATGAGCCACATCAGTAGACATCGACATAGTAATCGAGGCATACGCCTTGTCATCCTTTTCTTTTAATAGGATGCCGTTCTCAGCGTACAGCTCTGGATCCTTAGGAATTAGCCAATTCAACTCACTCTGATACATAGGCACATAAGGCCTTTCCTCTACCGATCTCCTTAACTTTGGATCTGTATACTTGATGAAAGACTGGAATCTGAACTTCCAGTCTTGGAAGTTGTCTCCTGATACAAGCCTTGGTGGCTTAGTTCCTGTGCCTATCTCATTGCCCAAATTCAGCAAGTTGGATAAGTTGGTTAAATTCTTAGATGCCATGATGAACCGAAAATTTTTCTAAGTCCAATTTCTCAAAATTAACAAGTTCCTGAAGCCCCTGTGTTACTCGAAATCCTCAAGTGTTCGAAACCCCAAGCAATACATGAAGTCCAAGTAGTACTCGAATGTCCAAGAGTATTCAAATCCCAGTACTCGAAGTGGAGTATTCAAACAGTAATTCACGAATTCGAACAGTGTTACTCGAAATGTGGTACTCGAAATGTAGAACTCGAAGACCAAGTACCCGAATTCTAGTTCTCGAACCTTGTACTCGAAGGGTAGCAATCGAAACACCAAAAACTCATAACAAATTCTTCTAGGGATGTTGAACTCGAACTGCATTACTCGAAGCCCATATCTCGAAATGTTGTACTCGAAAAGGTGCTCTTGAAACTTAGAACTCGAAAATACTTGAAAATTTTCCACTAGAAAAATTCTTCAAGGTTTAGAGCCCCAAATTTTGACAGCAGCTAGATGCTGAAGAGACAATCAAGAAAAGTATCAAACTTGCACGAAAAAGTTGTTACCTTGGTGTAGAAAAGAGCTCGAAGTCTCTCATACCACTTGTAGGTCCATATCTGATCAAGACTCTAGCTTTATTGCTCCAATCGATACCAAATGACTCTAACGTGTGAGGAATCTAGGTTAGAATCAACAGAAGAGATGTAAAAATGCAATATTTAAATATTTCGTGAATTTCCCAAGAACAATGCCTCAGTACGTCTAGAGAGCAATTGCCTCGGGAATCCAACCCTAGAACAGTAAAACATACATCTATTTATACTACTCTAGGAGTACTCTAACCCTATACACAAAAATGGTTCGAGTACTTGAAAATCAAAAGTACACGAAATACAGAGTACTCAAAAATCTAAAAAATCAGGTCATTAGCTGGTCACTGGTTGACTTTGCCAGTCTTCGTCTCTGAGTGGGCTCTACAATAAATGAGAAAACTAAAACATACACTTCTTAAGGATTACAAAGCTAAATTACATCAGTATGGGTTCAATAATTTAACTCCGTAATCTACCAAAAGACATCTGAATTTAATTGCAACGACCCATTTTGGGATTTTATTAATTAAATAATGTATTGTATTGAGTTTTAAATTACAATGTGTGTAATTACGTAATTGTATGTTTTAAACAAAATGGATTGTTAAATAACTATTAACTAACTTGGTTGGTTAGTTAAAACTAGTTAAGTGGATTAAAAAAACATGAGAGACCAAAACTGTCAATTGGTTAAACATGTAAATAGAGGAGGGTTTAAAGAGTAAGATGGTCAAACCAGGTCAACACAATTGTGTTACCTGGTGATCGATATACGGAGAGGAGAAAACAGAGCAAAATCCTAGTTCTTGAGATTTTGATCAAAATCAAAGTGTTCTTGAGCCAAAATTAGTGGATTGGAGTTAGAAATCAACATCTAAAGCAAGTTCTAACAAGTGGTAAGTGTTTGTTCTTGTTTTGGTTGAAATTTCGTGAGAAGAGGATGAAGCCATAAATGGGTTTTCATCCAAATTTGAATTGGGTGTTGTAGGTAGAAAGAACATGTTGATTTGATCTTGTAATCATATTTTAAACACTCAAACATATGATTCTTACATAAAAGAATCAATATGTGAGGATTTGAGTGATTGATAAACCATGTGAGTTTGGGTTTACATATGAAAATGGTGAAATTTGTTGTAAGTAGATGTTATGTTGATGTTTTAGAAACAAAAGTGTTACCAAAACTCAACAAATTCATTAAACTTGTGATATTGATGAACTTGAATAAAATATGGAATTTTGATAACTTGAATATGACTAAGAAATTGGGTAGATTAATTTATGCACATGAGTTTGTTAAAATGCCTCAATGAGGTTTTGGTTATGAATAAAGTGTAAATTGGTATGGATGATTAGTAAACCTAACTATAATATCAATTGATATAACTTTTGATTAGTTGGGTGAGTTAGAAGTGAAACGGGTCAAATAGATTGGGTTTATATATGTAACACAATTTGTGTGTTTATGGAGTTAAATCTTGTTATATGTGGATGTATAATAGAAAGTGGAAGTGAAACTCATACACAACTATCCGGGAAGGAGTTGGTGATAGGTGACAATACTCCAATTCAAGATAAGTTACCCATGTTTAAATTTAACTTGTTATTACAAGGATTAATTGAGTCTATAATAGCAAGGTTGTGCATAGAAGCATATGTAGAATTTGAATTAGTGATTTGATGATAATGGTTTTGTTTATATTGTTGGAATGAATGAATGATCCATAGAATATGTTGAATTTATATGATAAATATATACATGTATTGAATTTTAATTTAAACACAAGAGTGTGTTGTTTAGAATCACAATAGTGTGATCTTTAACTAAAACCACAATGGTGTGGTCATTATTTGGTATTTTAAAACTAGAATGCAAACTAATTATGAAATGAAAATGGTTATCAAGGGTGAGAAGATTCAAAGTAAACATGGAATTTGATGATCACAAAAGGTGTGGACATTAAATTGGACCAAATAGTTGAGAAATCACAAAAAGTATGAGCTTTGATAACCATGAATATGGCTAATGATTTACAAAAGTGTATACATTAGTGTGTTGTATGTGTAGGCCTTAAATCACAATGGTGTGAACTTAGGACTTGCAAAACAAACAATAATGATTCACATAAGTGTGGACAATCTTAATAATGTGGGTAAATGCTTCAATATAGTTGTGTATTAAATTTGGTATTTTGACCCATTATGAGGAAATGATGCATAATTTTTTTAGTGTGCACATATATGCTTGGAAACTTGATAAATATGTTTGTGTGGTATTATGGGATTGTATTTGGGGTAAAGGAATGGTCGGAAATGATTAGAAACAATTCTTGGGGCTGAAACAGGAAAAACAATGTGTGCAGACCCGCACTGGGGCGCCCAGTGCGCTTGGCTAGGAGCAAAGTTCCCATATGATGTTTGTAGTGCACCTGGTAGTGTGCCTGGTTTGTTAAAAGTAGCCATTTTTTACACTGTTTGTTGCCATACTCCATCGTAATGGTTGTTAAGCTTGGGAAAAAATCGGGTGAACTTACTTAGTTCTAACGAACTAACGGGTAATAACTTTTTTGGTTTTGTAGATACAAAGTAATGGTGTGAGCGGTAAAGGTGATCAGAATTAAACATGGAGGCTTGGGTGATGTTTTGAAGTTAAAAACCAAACTTTTTGTGTAATTTATGTTTTGTAAACTATGTAAATATACTTAAAGTTGGTTTCAACATGTGATAACACTTTGTGTGTTTATTAATACTTAAAACATGGTGTGGCATAATGTCACACGAGTGTTACATTAATCCATCTTGTATAGTACAAAATCTGCAAAAAGGTATTAAGTCATATGTTGTCACTAGACAAATGCACAAAACCGTTAGGTCCTTCTACTAGGCTGCCTAGATGGTATCCTGCTTTCGGTTACTACATCTGTTCGTCACCTGAGAAGAACATGCGAAAAAAAAGTCAACACTAGGTTGGTGAGTTCATATGTTTGTTAGAATTTGAAAAATTATTTAAAAAGGATTTTCTCTTGGTTATAACAATTTCGAGTTATCTCAAAACCCATCCCATATAGAAATAATTTCACAGCATTTTAGCTTATCACAAGAGTCATCATGGTTAACAATCTGAGCTAATATACAATACCTCATACAAGTAATGATGTCTGATTATGTAGTAATTCTCACACAAGTTCTCAGTTTATTTAGAATTTAGAGACCTATTTCAAAGCATTAACATACCCCACGCACCAGTTTCCACCTTAAGCCTTACTACTGACATCATCTCGCCTTACCAAGTATCGCTAATATATAGGGCATACGTAGGTCAAGCCCAGCCGCTAGCCTACCACGCCCTTGGCAAGACACGCTCATGTCCTTAGTAGAAATTAACTCTTCCACTCTGCACACACACACACAAATACCCACCTCCAATTTGATTCTCAAGGATGGGTTTACTATTCCTCACTCCTAAAGTAGAAGTGATAGTCAACCCATGCAAGAAATGAATGAATTCAGTTGAATACGAATATGGATAACACAAATTCAAACCATGTTGTTTCCATCATACACCCATTCCTTAGCTGGTCTAATAGTCATATTAGGAATTGCACGTCTAATGTGTCACTAGACAAGCCGTGGATGACCTAAGTCACATCGGACCTTGCCATTCACTAGATCAGTGGTGAATGATACAATAGTAAATTTCTGTCATATTAGTATCACCCATGTGGTCGTTTACCAAGCCTGACTGTTGCTACCCTATTACCGGTCATACGTTACCGACCAAAATCGTCTCCTAAAATACGCATAACATACCGAACTCCTCGCCGGAAGTTTGTCAAACTTATGGTACCACTACATCACCTTCGGTCTAGCCCTTGCTACTTAATGGTAAAAGAACTAACGGGAATTAACGCAATTGGATTCGCAAATGAGCACATGATCATAGTGGTACAATTGGAACAGTTTTACTAAAAATCAGTTTTAAGTTAAAAGTTCTCACCCCATAGTTACAAGCTTAGTTATCCCAATCCCATAGTTATATGTACTAATCATTTACCATCACATGGGTGGCTCATAGTTGTGCATGATAGTCATTACACATCGCTTGAGTAGTTCATGATTATGATAGTCTTTCCCATCAGAAGGGTAGTTTATAGTTATAGTAGTCATTACCCATCACATGGGTAGGTTATAGTTATAATAGTCATTACCCATCACATGGGGAGTTCTTAGTTATAATAATCATTACCCATCACATAGGTAGTTTATAGTTATAATAGTCTTCACCCATCACATGGGTAGTTCATAGTTATAATAGTCATTACCCATCACATGGGTAGTTTATAGTTATCTCGTTTTCAGTTATCCCATTGTTATCACACTTCAATAGGTATCCCATTCCCGTAGTTATAAACATTTAAATAAACTCATTGTCAAAAATGTATCTATGAACACATTCATGAAGTGACACAACATTAATATGAATAAATTGAACATTAGTCTTTCAAGAATTTAGCATACTTCTCAGCCCCATGGTTTTATAAAATAAAACAAGTTAAAAGGGGCAATGAACTCACCTGTGGTATGCGATGGTTGACTTGTATTCAAGAATAAACGTGCTCGTTCTTTGTAGTTTGATTGAGTTCAAAACATGTTTTTCATTAATTCATGTTCAATCTTGTAAGTATGTGTTTGTGTTCCTATATGAACAATGTGATATCTAAGTTTTTAGACTATGTTAAAGCTTAAACTTAGTCAACCTACAAATGTGGCATCATCTTTGGTTGATAATGCATGCATACCTTGCATGCATTATTTTCCCAAGAATAAGCCATCTTCGATTTTGTTTTGAGTGTCCCTACTTAGCCTTCGTTATTGTGTTACATTTTGTGCAATCAATTTTGCACTTGATTATTCAAAGTGTTCAAATGTTGGACCTTTAAAGCTTCCCAAAACCCCTTATCAAGATTCCTTGGAATCTTTAGTGCCCATACTAGTTCTTATTGTATTAAACCTAAACACTTTGGTATTAATTAGCTTAGGAATGAGTGAACTAGTGAGGGTTGACTAGTATCGAAAGGATGAGATGGTCCAAGGGTGGTGTCGATACTAGTAATATCGACACAACCACTTTAATCTCCATCTATACTCTCCTTCGGCCTTCACTTGGTTTCTCTTATTCATTGGCTATGTAAATTGGACATTTATGGTTCTTATTGAGTTTAGATTTCTTGATTGACACATAGGGGAATGGCAACGGAGGTTTTGAGGTGATTGAGGGGAGTGTCGATACTAACAGATCGACATTCCTCTTGTTCAACTCTCGGCCACCCTCTTTGGTTCACCTAGCCATATGAACATTGAAATGATTTTAAGTAGCCTTATTCTCCAATAATATCGACTAAACTCCTCACCATTCTCCTTGGACAACACTAGGTTAATAGTATCGACAAGGTCCTAGAGATTGTCAATACTATAGTATCGATGCTAGCCATCTAATGTTCAAAGAGGACTTATCAAACTTATTAGTATCAACGCCCGCTTGAGATCCATCTCCTGGTCATCGAACTTGTTAGTATCAACAAGTAATTGGTTTGAAACTCTTGGAAGGCATCGAACTTATAGTATCGATGGTCCTTTGGTCGATACTAGCTCCTATCGATTCTATCCCATCAAACTTTGGCTGGAAGTGGTGCATGGCGTCGATACTAGATATTAAACCCACATGGGTCCAAACCCAGGTCCCACATGGTTCGTTTGCTCCATCCAAGTATTCCTAAGTGTTTGTAAAGGACCGTCTCAAAGATATGAAGTCCATATAACCGGTTTTAAACACAATGGTGTTGAGTTGTTGAAAACCCTCAAAAACCGAAAGTTTGATCCTCCATTTACCTCGTTTGATGTCGTTTAAGCTCGTGTGAGGGGGGAAGGGTTTTTCAAAGCTTTTAAACCCCGGTCATCCCGCGCGTGTTCGGTCTCGTTCGGTTTCGCGAAAACGTGTCTTTTTTAAATACGCAATTTAAATTATTTAATTTCATTTTAAAATAAGATTTTATTTTTACATTTTAGATTATAATTCCTAGTAAATAGTTTTGTATTCTTTTTGTTATTTTTATGGTTCGAAACGTTTATTTTTATCGTTTCATTAGAAAACGCAACTCACGCGCGTATTCGAATATAGCGCTAACTATACGATTACTGTGTTTGTTTTACCTTCTGACTTGGTTTTCTACATACTTGATATCACTTAGAATACTAGGCCATCAGATATGCTCGTGTGAATCGTCACCCACACGAACACGATGTCGGACTAATTATTCACGTAATGTTATCTGTTTATTATTTGATAGTTATATCCTCACCGTCATTTATAGGTTTCGTTGTGATGATTCCCACTCATCTGTCTTTCCCGTTGGGTTATCAGTTGTCTGATCCTCGTTGTCGGAGAATATGAGCTGCGATTGTTGTGTTTTGTCTTTCGGAATTATTGTTATTTTGTTGTCTCAGCACAACTTTATTTGTGATATCACGTTTGTTTATTTGATTGGACATTGTTTCACAGTTTGACATATAAATACACTTAAGTATCTATATCAAATTTTTGTAACTGATGTACTATCGTACATTCACCTAATTGTTTCATATCGATTGTCACAATAGCTCTACACTTTTGGATATCATCACATATGATCTTGGACATAGCTAATTTAATTGAATCTACCGAAGGCTAGAATTTAGTTAAATAAGCTATATCTTTTGATTGACTTGTTGTACTGTTTCATAACAAACATGATTTTTGTGTAAATACTTTGAATGATTTAATGACATGTGATGATACATATTACTTGCCCACGAGCTTTTGAACAATCTGCACATTCCTCGTGCCATCCCGATGATTACGTCGTAGGTCGGGGTGTTACACACTCCAACCAACTTTCATTTTAAGCATATTTAGATTTTTTTAATATTAAAATCAACCCAAATCAGTCATATTCTTCCTTTTTTTTCATTTCATTTTGCAGGTTTTAGAAAACTTAATAATTGTTACGTCTAGTGTTTTCAACCATCCAAAAATGTTATTATGTATCATTTTGACAATCCCATTTGCTACGATCCAATCTAAATGTTATTACGATTTTGTTCCATTTTTTTATACGTTTTATGACATGAGACTTTGTTCAAACAATCAAGATAAAACTTGAATTTTAAACAGAGATTTAACATAACCATATATGAATTATACAAACGTATTAACCGAACCTACTATATTCAAACAATCTGGAATTTACTTTGATAGTAACAGAAAATGAATGAAACCTAAAATAGAAACAACTTTGATGTGCACGGTCTTACTTCCGGTGTCCTCGATGATGAGTTGTCCAGCAATGTCGCTTTCGGTTTCGGTTCTAACCGTAACTGGTGATGGTGGTGGTTTCCTGTGCAAAGGTTGTGTCCCTTTCTTCGATCGCTGATGCTTACAGGATTGTAATGCAACAACACGGTGTAGGTGGATGCCCCGGATGGTCGTGATAGTCTCTTCCGGTGGTGGTAGCTTGTCGTGAACCAATGTGGTTATTTTTTGCGAGAGAGAGTTATAGGAAGCGAGAGAGTGTTGAGGTAACTGGTAGAAATGATAAACGTGAAGATTGATTACCCGATTAACAATAGTTTACAAAGATTAAAGTCTGAAACCATACCGTCTTTTCATACGTTTTCTTTGAACTAAATTGTGTTTAATTTACAAGTATTAAACTTTCATCTTCCTTAAAAACGTAAGGAACACAAGATTATACATTTTATTTTTATTATTTTTTCATACCTAAACTTATAATTATTATTGTTGTTGTTGTTACTGTTGTTGCTGCTGATGCTGATGTTGTTGCTGTTGCTGTTGCTGCTGTTGCTGTTGGTGGTGTTGTTGTTGTTGTTATTCTTATTATTATTTGAGTTTTTCATTTTATATTTTTAGATATTTATTTACTTATTTCATTTCTTTATTTTTTTTCTTTAATATATATTTTTTCCATTTTTTTTCTTGAATATTATAATCGGTCTAGTCATTGGTTGTCAACAAAGTCATTGACTCGTTTCTAAATTCACATGGGTTAATCAGTCCAAACATAAATCATGTTTATTGATTTCCAATTTACAAACCATTGCAACCTAGTTATTTGACTATCATAAACTTTGGAGAGATCATCTTTTCATTTACTATTTGTTGATGCATGTAATGTCCCTAGTTCAATACTTTGTATGTCTTGGATTATGTAAAGTTCAAATTATTAATAAAATAGACTTTTGAGTATTGTTCATATATGTTTAATTGAGTGTATTATGTTTATCTATGTTTGATTTTGACTTTGACTATGTTCCATACCCATTCGTGTGAATGATACATAAGAATGAGTTCATTCGGACGAATGAACGCCTAGCGAATGACTTAGGCAAACGAATGAGTCATCCGCATGACTCATTCGGTTGACTAAGCTCATTCGGCTGAGCCATTCGCCGAATAAGTGTTTCGCACTACTCATTCGGCCGAATGAGTACAACTTATATATAGGTCTGAAAACAGAATGTTTCATAACTTTCTGAGCCTCCTCTCTTCCCTGAGCACTCATCTCTTCCCTGAGCACTCCTCTGTCATATCCCTAGGGTTTTGAGAGGCTCCTTCCTGTCCAACTTCGATTCTCACCCCGTGGCTTTCGATTTCGATCAAAACGTTGTCTCCTCATCATCAGATTGCCACGGGGACTGGTGGTTTCGATTGGAAAACCCTTGAATAGGATTCCGCACTATTCAAGGCCTGTCGAGCGGATCTCTCAAGGAACCGAGTTGTTTCCGACGGTTTCTTAGGTCCTACAAAGTGGTATCAGAGCTTTAGCTCTTGATTCTACTCGATTTTTAGTCCAAATCACCATATTGCAGATTGTTAGTTCGAGATTTTCGAAAATCCTAAGTTTCTTGGGCTCTAAGTCACTGTTCCATTAGAAATCAGGGGGTTTCTGTGATTGTATTGGTGCATAGTGCATTCCAAAAGGTTAGCGATAGTGTCCTGAGGTTCCATACCAAATTTGGTCGTCAGATTCGATCAAAATCCAAAGATATCGAATTTTTGTTGCTGAAAACCCCAGTTTATGCGAATGAGTCGATCATGCAAATAGCTAGTGGGCAAATGGTTCATACGGCCTAATAGGTTTCATTCGGTCCAAGTGTTAGTGCGAAGAACTCTTCATTCGGCTAGTTCAGGTTCATTCGGATGAGTAGTCATTCGTCTGTCTCCTCATTCGCATCAGAAGAGTCTTTCGGCCAAGTTACTTCATTCGGAATCACTCATACCCCGTCATTCGGCTGAAATTACTTCATTCGGCCAACAGTTTTTGGAAAATTTTCTAAGTGTTGGATCAGTTTTCTCTTGACAAGATGGAAGAGCTTGCTTTGATGGCTAATCAAAACAACATAATATAGAACCTGCTGCTTACTGAGATAGAGACCGGGAATTGAAACAAAGCTCCAAAGTTACTTTCATTAGATGATTATCCACAATGGAAATATCGATTTGAGATACATATCAATGGAGTTGATACCAATCTTTGGATGATGATTGAGAGTGGGTACTTAAGACCACTGAGTGAAGATGGTTCACCTATGCTTTTCACACGGATGACTGAGCCCCAGAGGAAGTTGTATGATTTTGAGAAGAAATCTTATACCATATTGTCCCAGTCTATTGCTATAGACATCTTTCATCAATTCAGACAGTTTACTTCTTCCAAATTATGGTGGGATGCTTTACAGCAAAGGTATGAGGGGAATGATGCATTAAAGAGCATCAAGTCTTAAGCCTTGAAGAAAGAGTTCAAAAGTGTCACACCCCCAAATTCCCACTCGTGGAGTCAGTCCACGTGGGTGTGACATGGCCAGGATCACAGCTCATTGGTCATATAGAACGACTCTATATGAGTTCACAATCAAACAGTTTTGCAAAATAATACAAGTTTTATAAATATGCAGCGGAATATGTTTAAAATACCATAGCATAATTAAGTTGCAGCGGAAAAGTTAAAATTACACAGCGGAATGTAAATTGTTTAAGACACTACATAGATTAAATTATGTGAAAACAAAACCAATGCACACAAAGCCTAAGACACGAGTCTATATGCGAGACAGACTCCTTAGTGCTTCCTTGTGCGCGTCCTAGCGTGTGCTCCATTTAGTTACCTGAGAATACATGCGAAAAGTGTCAACTAAAAAGTTAGTGAGTTCACAGGTTTAGACAGACTGAAAAGTAAACAGATATATATACTGGGCATGTTAAGTTTAGTTGTGGATCTACGATCCGTGGAGTGTTTCTGTTCATCTTACCGAAACTCGACTGTTTCCGTTTGCCTCCGCGGGTCATCGCTGAACCCGACATCAACATCGATATTACACTCGTTATGACCTCCAGTCAACGTTGTTGCCGAGTGGGGTTGGTCAAACCCAATAGTACTACGTAATAACGACTCGTTTGTCATACAATTGACGGTAAGGATAAGTGAGGACTTTATGCGATAAAAGTTACACTCGAAAAATAGTTTTACAACATACCAGTCATATATCTAAACAGTTGCATAGTAATCTCACCCCAATAGTTTAACAAAAACAGTTAATGAGTAAAAGTGGGGCTGTAAACTCACATGAGTTTGAGTAGAGCGTTCGTTCGTGAACGGAGTAGCTCACCGGCTAGTAGTTACCTATATCACATAAGTGTTGTAAGTTTGTGTTTACATAACCGTGGGTCTCACAGGACCGTGTTAGTGGTTAACAACTCCTAGTTGTCGTGTGGGTCGTGTTGACCGTGTTTGACCTAACGACCCGTTGGTGACGGTTTTGGATCAAGTTCTCGTGTAACATGTGTTTTAGTGTCGTGTGGTGTGTGCGGATACCAAAATCACTTTCGTAAGTATAGTAAGTTTCTATTTCAGGGAAGTTTCCACATTACGCAAGTTATGCAGGAAATCATATTCCGATTATTCTAATATGCATATTTATCCTAAGTGAGCATGTCATCACATAGTACATAGTTACACATAGCCAATTAAGAGTGTTTCGCGTGTAAAAGTTACTAATTATGGAAAGTGATAACAATAGACATGTTTAGCTAAGTTTAATAACCAATATCATCCAAATATCAATACTTTAGTCCCAAGTGGTCATTTAGTCACATTTGTTACAACTAACACATCATCATTTATAGACTTTGTAAAATAAAGTTACTAATTATAGTAACCTATGGCAAATGCACATATTTCATTTATTCAAAGACATTACACTCATAATACCATCATTTCAACATCAAATAAGCATGCTAGGCATCCCACATTATCAAACCCATCATTTTAAAACAAACTTATGATAAAAAGTTACTATATTTAGTAACATTCATAAAATCATGCTTTTATCAATTCTCACCATTCTAATACCTCCATAACCATCATATTAGTTTCTAATCCTCATTTTTAAACATAACTTATAGATCTAACATACAAAGATAGTCATTTCATAAAAAATACACTCTTTGTAACATTAAAGTTACTATTTTTAGCAATAATCACCAACTAACCATTTCTTGACATAACCAACCCTCCTAACTATGTAGAACATCCCAAATATCATTTATAACAACATTTCACTATTAAAAATCTCATAAAACATCATGGATCATACATGCATGTGATCTAAAGTACCCATTTCATGATAAAATCTACAAATCATCAACAAATGCACATTGACTTTATCACGGATCGTCATAAAACTCATTTAATCATCATAGATCATCAATAAACACAAAAACATCATCAGACCCGGATTCAAACAAGGAAAAACTCGTGCGTGTGAAGATCTAGTGAGTGCATGTTGCCTTAGAGGCTTGCATGTGGGTTTGTGGGTGTTGAATGTGTGTTTTGTGATACATAGATTTCGAGATCTACCTTCTTTGGCTTCTAAATGCACCAAGATGAAGGAGAATCAGCCTCTAATGCTTCTGGACAGCAACCAAAAGAAGGTGATGGTGATGTTCAAGTTTCACACTTCTTTTCTTCAAGCTTCTATGAAGTTCCAAGCTCCAAGGTTCCAATCTAAGCTTCTTCAATGGTTGTCAATGGCTTCCAAATGAGATTAGGGGAGTGAAATGATGTTTATAGCCGAGATTAGGGTGCTGGAACTCGTGAAATTGGTTAATAGGGGGTTAGGAAATGATTAGTCTTGGTTAAACCAAAGATCTTGCGTGTTGGACTCGTCGCACCACGACAAGGGTCTCCGAAAGTCTACGCGTATCGCGATGGATTTCGGGATTCAAATTGCCCGCCCATCCATCGCGTACTGCGGTGCTCCTTCTTCTGGGCCGTCGCGTACTGCGATGGGTCCCTGAGGAGCCCATTAAGCCCAATTTTGTTGTTTCGAACTGGTTTTCACGTATTTCTTGAATACGATCATCGTTCTCAATATGCGAGCATTGTTCTACATAAATTATGTTCCCCGGAACCTATTGTGCAGTGAAAGTGTACTGTGGTTTGATCCGTTCACCAACGTCGTTATTCAAGATACGTGCGAGTGTTGTGCGTTAATTCCTCGAATTATCAGTGTGTTTGGACTGTCGTGCCACGTGTCACACTAATTACAATTATTCTAGTGCCACGTATTAAATAATAATACACGTTATTATTTTAAATAAAGAAATGCTGACCTGGAAAATGCGAGGTGTCACAAAAAGCTTCATGTGCGTGAGTAATGAGTCTTTGGATGACTTGATAGCTAGATTTTATCATCTATTGAGTGAGCTCTACAACCATCAAGTCAAGACAACTACACAAGAAAAGATCTAGTGTATGGCTAATGCCTTACCTACCAAGTGGGAATCCTTTCTGATGGTTCTGAAACAGAGTGAGATGATTGCTAATATGGATATTAATGATTTCATTCAGAAGCTGAAGGAACAAGAGATTGAGAGAAAGTGGAAGACAAAGAGAGTTGCTCAAGTTCAAGATCTTTCATTATACTATTCTACCCCCCACTGTAGAAAGAGCTTTTTCTCATGCTCCATTGAAGACAACTTTTGTCTCACAGACCAAAGAAGCTTCTGTTTCAAGCTAGACACACTTCAGTTAGTCAGCTACAACTTCCACCTCTCAGAATGAAGATAGTCATCATGTCACAAATTTGAAGACAGACAACTTTGACAAAGTGACTGTGGAGGTTGCAAAGCAGCATATGGGTTTGTTGTCAACACTTGTGAGTTCTTATGATGGGCTGTTAGCTGCGCATATTGATAACCCACATCTGACAAATGAAGATTACTCTCAGATTGACCCTGATGATAAGGAAAGGATTTATATTATGTGGGCTCTTGTAAGTGCAGTTTGAAAAGCAAAAGATTTTGTTAAGAGAACTCAGAAAGACATCAATCTAAACAAAGATTCCAAGTTTGAATTTGATAGGTTATCTGTTACTTGCTACAACTGTGTGGATAAAGGTCATTTTGCAAGACAGTGCAACAAGCCTAAGAAGATGGTAACCACAATCCATTTCAGAATCAAAGATCATCAGCTGCTAACCCAGAGAGAAGATTGGTGCCAATTGCCACTCCTGCTCAAGCTAGTTCATCTAATGCCAACAAGGCACTCATGGTTCAGAATGATGAGGGAGAAAACGGGGCTTTCAAATTCAACTCTGAAAAGGGTGGAGCAGATAAAGCATGTGTTGCAGAGATCAAAGAAGCTGATGGATCCAGTGATAAAGGTAATTCACAAGAAACAAAGACAAGTCTGGACGAATCATCAGGATCAGAATAAGAAAGCACATCAGATTTAGAAACTCAAGGAGAATCAGATGCTGACTTTGAAGAACAATCTATTACACAGTTTTCTTTGATGGTGAATACTTCTACTTCATCTCAGTTAGATCAGGTATATGATGATTGTTCCTCATCTCATTCTGGTTGTTTTAATTGTGTTGACCTTGAAAGTAAGGTGATGGCTTATCAGCAACACAATGCTGACTTGATTAGCGATCTCAACCAGTGCATTGAGGCAAACAAAATTTTAAAATCAAATGAAAAAGATTTTCAAGCTAAAATTGAGCTATTAAACACACAATTGCATGAGGTTGAGATCGATGTGCTGAATACGCAAGATGTTATTACTTCTTATCTCAATACCATCAATAAGATGAAGAAGAAATTAGCCATAGTCGAGTGTGACTATGAAATTTTGAGTCAGAAGCTCAAGAGCTATGAAAGGTCCTCATTCATCATCGAGCATATGATCAGTAAAGGGACTGATCAGAAGGGTAAGGAAAAAGAAACAAAATTCAATCATTACCCACACCAGTCTTAAATTGCTTTGTTAATTCACCAAATGACAAAGAAATTAAAGACTTTCAAGTTAAAACTCCATTAGTAATTGATCCTATTGGGATTATTTCTGATGAGGGTTCCTCATTGTCTGAGGAATCTTTTGTGGAGTAGTGGTTGAAAATTGGGTCTCTGATTCTGAGGATGAGTCTGATGTTTCTCCTCAAGTGTCTTGTGTTAAGAATCATACATCTAGTGTCACAAAGGTTGACTCAATCTCATCTAATACAAACATGTCTTCAAAGTTATCCAAAGTTATATGCTTTGTGAAGTCTTCACAGGATGGTGAAGCAAGTGAGTCCAACAAGGCTGATAACCTTGTTTTAAATGGGACAAAGGGTTTGGGTTTTAAGCAGGACAAAACAAAAACAAATGCTTTTAATCAAAACAAAAAGTCTTTTCTTAAACCCAAACAGTTTTATCATCAAGATAAAAGAGCTTGTTTTGAGTGTGGTGCACATGGACACTTTGTTAGATTTTGTCCTCATTTGATTAGACCACAAGTTGCGCCACATCAAAAACAAAATCAAAATTTTGTTAAAAAATAAAATCTACTTGTCAATCACCTCAAGTTAAACCTAAACACCTTTCACCCATCAATCCTCAAGATAAGGGTAAATGGGTTATGGTTGATCTTGATACACCAAAAGTTGTTTTTGAGAAACAATCGAAGCCATCATCGGTGTATTTTAAGAAATCTTTCAGCAAAAACACTGTTTGGATAGCTAAGTCCTCTGAAACTCCTATTTCTAAACCTCCTGATAAATCAAACTCAGATGGACAGTGGATTGAAATGAAAATACTGGACTCTTTAGGTCAACCCAAGACTATAAAGGCTTGGGTTCCCAAATTCAACTAATAATTTGTGTATGTGCAGGTTGCCCCAAATGTTGCTCTTAACAGCATTTGGATTGTTGATAGTGGCGCATCAAGGCACATGACTGGAGACATATCTCTTCTTTCGGATGTTCATTCAATTAAAGAAAGGTATGTGGATTTTGCTGGTGACAAAGGCGGGTTTGTTAATGGAGAGGGAATTCTTTCAAATGGCAAAGTTTCATTTGATAAGGTTAGATATGTGAAGCAGCTGATAGTAACAAGAAGTAAAAAGTTCTGTTTGATGACTCTAGTTGTTACATTGTCAAGCAAGGCATTTCAATTCCTAAAGACTGGATTCTGATGTCTGCTCCAAGAAAGCAAGATCTGTATGTTCTCAACATGGCCACAGCTTCAACTACATCTTCTACAGCTTCATGTTTTATGTCCAAGGCTACAGAGAAAGATTCTATTCCTTGGCATAAGAAAATGGGTCATTTGAGTTTGAGAAAGATGAATCATCTGGTTCACTAAAATCTGGTTAAGGGAGTGAGTTTAAAGAACTTCAAGCTGTCTGATGTATGTGTTTCATGCAAGAAGGGAAAGCAAACCAAGCAGTCTCACAAACCTAAGAAGTATCATTCAATTACTGTTCCACTTGAGCTTCTCCACATGGATCTGTTTGGTCCTGTCAATCGCAAGAGCATTGCTGGAGATCAATACTGCTTAGTTATTACTGATGAGTACTACAGATAGTCTTGGGTGTTCTTTATGAAGGAGAAATCTGAAACGTTTGAATGTGTTCAAGTTCTTGTCACTAAGCTTGAATCACTGTATAAGCTCAAGGTTCGCATGCTCAGAACAGATAATGGGACTGAATTCTAGAATCACAATATGGAGACATTCTGCAACGAACGTGGTATTATTCAGCAGTTCAGTGCTCCGTATGTCCCACAGATGAATGGTGTTTCTGAGCGAAAAAACAGAACATTAATTGAGGCTGCTTGGACTATGCTTGTTGATTCTTCCCTACCAGTTCAATTCTGGAACGAAGTTGTTGCTAATGCTCGCTATACTTTGAACCGGGTTTTGATTGTGAAGAGACATGGGAAGACTTGCTTTGAATTGCTCCATAATAGAAAGCCAAATATTAAGTATCGTGAACCATTTGGTGCTCCATGCACGATGCTTAAGAAACATGAGCAAGGCAAGTTCAATGAAAAGGTGAAAGAAGGCTACTTTCTTGGGTACAGTACTCCAAATAAGCAAGTCTACAATAGATCAACTCAAAATGTGGAGGAGTGGTACCATGTAGATGTTCAGAAATATTCTATGCCACCACCTGGGAAGGGTCCTGACTGGATGTCCAACTATTCTGATTTATTTGATTCCTTCAACATGCCTCCCATGTATTCTGACGAAGATGGTGCTGTTCAAATGATGTATGATGCACAAAATGCACCTGATGAACTTGTGCAACCTTCTTCAGTCCAAGCTCCAGTGCAAGCAAATGATGATAGTTCAGACTCAGATGATAATCACTCTCATCCAGATATTCCAGAACCAGATGTTGATAATATTGTACCTACTCTTGAGGATCTCAATATAAACAATCTTGATCCACAGGTTGAGGTTCCTGCTCATCCTGTTGGCAGAATTAACAGAATTCATCCTCAAGACAATATTATTCGAAATCCAACTGATGGAGTGAAGACAAGAAATCAGTTATCTTCATGTGGTCTTGCTGACATTCTTGATTTTGCAGATGTAAGCTTTTGTGGCCATTCATGTTTTATCTCCCAAGTTGAACCAAGAACCATCACTGAAGCTTTGAAAGAAGAATCTTGGGTAGATTCCATGCAAGAGGAGTTGCTGCAGTTTAAGAAACTTGGTGTTTGGCAACTAGGTGAGAGACCCAAGGGTGCAAAAGTTATTCGAACAAGATTGGTGTTGCGCTGCAAATGAGATGATCATGGCATTGTGGTTCGCAATAAAGCACGTCTAGTGGTGCAAGGTTTTAGGCAGATTTAATGGGTTGACTACAATGAAGTTTTTGCACCGGTTGCTCGTCTAAAGCAATCCGAATCTTTCTGGCTAATGCATCCTTCAAAAAGTTCAAGGTCTATAAAATGGATGTTAAAAGTGCATTTCTTCATGGTGTGATTAATGAAGTGAAGTGGTGTATGTCAATCAACCTCCCGGGTTTGAAGATCCATTATATCGTGACCAATACTACAAGCTAGACAAGGCCTTGTATGGATTGCACCAAGCTCCGCGAGCATGGTATGAGACACTGTCTACTCACCTTCTGGATAACGGGTTCAGAAGAGGTGTCATTGACTGCACTCTATTCATTAGAGAGATTGATGGGGAATTACTCTTGGTACAAATGTATGTGGATGATATCATCTTTGGATTCACAAATGATGTTCTGTGCAAGGATTTTGAGAAGGTTATGAAAGATAAGTTTGAGATGAGTTCCATGGGAGAGATGAAATTTTTCTTAGGATTGCAGGTGGATCATTCTGAGGCAGGAATCTTCATTCATCAAACCAAATATGTTGGTGACATTTTGAGCCGGTTCAGTATGTTGGCTGCAAAACCTGCTGGTACCCCACTGGCTATTAATCATGGGATTACTCCATATGAAAAGGGGGAGTTAATCGACGCCACTCTTGATCGGATCTCTTATGTATCTCACAGCTTCTCATCTAGACATCATTTTTGCTACTTGTCTGTGTGCTCGTTATCGGTCAAAGCCAAGAGTTTCTCATCTTATTGCTGTGAAAAGGATTTTACGTTATCTGAAGGGCACTCTTGATCTGGTCTTATGATGCCCTAATGATGATAGCTTTGACCTAACTGCTTACAGTGATTCAGATTATGGTGGATGCAAAAGAGACTTCAAGTCAACATCTGCGGGGTGTTGGTTCTTTAGGATACTCCTAGTTACGTGTCAGTGCAAGAAGCAGACGTCGGTGTCTACTTCAACATGTGAAGCAGAATACATTGCAGCTGCAAGAAGCAGGACTATGGGTTAGAGTTTTCTAACACTCCTATTTTTGTTGATAACACTGCTGCCATAGCTGTCACTAAAAATCTTGTCCAGCGCTCTAAAACAAAACATATCGACATTAAATATCACTTCATACGTGATTGTTTTGAAAAGAAATTAATTGATGTTGTTAAGATTCACACCGATAACCAGAAAGCTGATCTTTACACTAAAGTGTTTGACAAACGCAGATTTTTATATCTGTAATCAGCTAATGGTGTTTTTTCAAAAAGATGAAGTCATTCATTCGTCTGAATCAAACTAATGATCATTATCTTGTTAGTTAGTTTCTTTTGTTTGATTTTCATTTTTTTAGTACTTCTGTTATTTTTCCTTCACTTATTCAAAAACTCAAAAAGATTTTCAGTTTTAGGCTTTTAGGGGGAGAAAAAGTAGTTTAATTGAAAAACCAAAAAAATCTGAGAAATTGTAAAAATGAGAAAGTCTTATTAGAGAAAGTGATGTGTTAACCTGTCATGTCTTATATGCAAGATTGAATGCATAAACTGATAGCACATGGGAATTATGATCTGATGTACTGATAGGCCAACTTTACAAAGTTAATAGACTGTTGGTGATTGCTTAGAAAATCTGATTTGTGGGATCCAGTTTAGAAAACTAGTTAAGGGATAAACAGTTTTTGACTCAAATCAGGCATACACCTGCTATCATAGGGTCTTATGAGGTTTCTAATGATTCATGAATTCAAGCCTGCACACGTGCCATTTTGCTTTGTAAAGACCTAGCTGAAGCTTTCCATTCAGATGAGAACAATTGAATCACAAGAAAATAAATGAGAATCCGATTCTGTACACGTGCCATATTGCTGGGTTGCAGCATAGCTGAAGCCATCCATTTAGATAGGATAAGCTAAGAAAAACACAAAAATAAAATAATTTTGATTCCATACATGTGCCATATTACTGGGTTGCAGCCTAGTTGAAGCCATCCATTTGCATAGAACAAGTTGATCTTGTCCACACAGTTCTGTATACGTTGATGTTGGTGATCTTCTTGACTTGGATTTTATGACTTCTACTACAACAACAGTCTCTACTCAGTTAGAGATGAGTGGCACTACCTCAGCTGAAGAGAGAGAGATGATTCTAAGGAATCAGATCAGGATGGTGGTGAGGATGATAATGAAGAGGGTTATGGCAGCTCAGACTCTGACAAGACTGATGATGAGTTTGAGAACGTTATGGTTAGGTCAAGGCTGGTGAAGAAAAGGAAGAGGCCTAGTGAGACAGAGCTTGATAGGGAGGAGATCAGAGATCCTTCTTTCGTTCCTAAGTTTGATTTTTCTCCACCTCCACGTACTTCCAATGTCACATCTTCTACTGCTATCACTACTGCTGTTGTTCAGTCTACCTTATCCCCTCCTGCCAAAAGAAGAAGGACACGATTTTTCCTACAGAGACGGTCAGAGTTGACTTCTGTTACAGCAACCACTACTACATCCGCTGCAACAGTTTCAGCTTCTTCACTGACCAGGTCAAGGGCTACTCCTGCACGTGTTACTATTTCCCCTCTGACCTCCACTGTTGCTGCTACAGCTGTTTTCACTACAGCTTCCTCTGGTCCCTCCACTACACGTGCTGATCCATATATACCGACTGTTTCAGTTGCTGAACAGCTCAGCACACTGAACAGTTTGGTCCTTCGACTGATGGAGAGGAACTACGAGTAGGATCTGGCTATATCCCAGCTCACACAGAAGGTCAGTGAGCAAGACGCTCTACTGTTACAGGCTGCTGATCAGAGAGCCGATTTGAGGGCCAGATCTGCTGATCTAGAGGAAAAATTGCTCAAGTCTGTCGATGAGCATAATCAGCTGGCTTTGACTGCCTCAGGATTCAATGACAGGATCTTACCTCTTGAGGCTAAAAACTTGCGTCTCTCTAAGCAAGTTGAAAGCCTTAAGAAGAAGAAGAAGAAGAAGAAGAAGAAGAGTCTGATGAGGAGAAGGTGGATTATGAGAGTACAGACGATGATGACTCTGGTGATGATGATGATGATGAAGGTGTTGGTAATGGCTCTGCGAGTTCCTCCAGTGCAGAAGAGCCAACTCCACCCACCGAAGTCAGAACCAAGACTAAACATGACAAAGCAAGGGATTCAGTACTTCAAACATCCCCATGACTTCAAGACGTTTCCTGGTTTCGAATTTAATCATCTTGCACGTCTGAAGATGCTATATAGTGAAGACTCAGGGATGTCGTCTTGGTTTTCAAGACAGATATAGTTTGAGTACCGGAAGAGATGGGTCAACTTCAAGCCTCAGCAGCCGGAGAGATACTATCTTCGGGAGATTGATGCAGATACCCGAAGACATAAAGTTATCCTGAAGTGGCTGCCTCCTAAAGTCATGAGGAAGATTCCATTACTGAAGATGCCTCAGGACTTTTTGGACAGTTTCATATGGTGGTACTATGACGAGAGAACTGTTGAGGCGTTGATTGTTTTGTGCAAAGACAACACATGGGATACTGTACGTATCTTTGATCCCATGTGGCTGACCTGTCACAACCCATGCCGGCGGGCCGGATCGAGTATCCCGTCTGGCGGAAGGTTCCCAGGGCGTGATATCGGGAATGATAATCGTGATGATCAGATTGTTTACATAGCATCAACATTGAGAATAACTAAAGCACAATGACATTAAACCAGGATTACAAAGTTAAATTACAAATGTCAATGTTTGATAATTTAACTGAGTAAACCTATCAAAAGAATCAAACATTTACAATCTTGTATATGTACAAGATATAAAAGTGATTCACCGAAATCATCAAAAGTATGTGCTTTCCCAAAAACTACTAGGTCCTCAAACTGGACATCCTAGTATGCAAATCCTGAGCCTTAGCTTACTCCTGTACGTCACCTGAGGAAGCATGTAAGAAAACAAGGTCAACATAATGGTTGGTGAGTTCATATAATTTAGTATTTAAAAAGTATCTTTGCAAACCTTTTCGGTAACAACCTTAACCTCATTAACATCACCTGTAATATCCAGTTCGGTATGCTTATATATAGGGCATACGAAAGGGTCGAGCCTACAACCCGCCCAGATGCCATCCCACCACATACTAAACCACATATGACGATGTTGTTAATGATAATTAATCATCTTACCTACCATCCAGTCTCGTTACCATCCTAGTTTCAAGCATTCCGTTTAGGAGTTTAAAACACGCATACATTAGCATTTACAAACCTCTCCGGTAACAACCTTAACCTCATTAACATCACCTGTAATATCCAATTCGGTATGCTTATATATAGGGCATACGAAAGGGTCGAGCCTACTGTAACATCACTGTAATTCAGGTCGTCCGTACATATGTACGATTTTACTGTTACGACCCGATGTGTTAATTATAAATGATAATGAACTATTGGATGATATTATTATGATTTGGTATACATATTGAGAATATATATTTATACGCGTAAACCATGGGAAGTTTAGTTGTAACTCGACTAAACAAAACCAGAGAGTTTATCGCAGATGAATACACGGATAATGGATTATTGGTTGGAATGGAAAGGAATTAGGAGTTGGTTATAGTTTGGTTGTTAAACATAGTCAAGGACACATGGTCATGGTTTATCAAAATAGCGGTGGGACGGTGGCTGGGGCAGTTGCGACTGACCCCTACAAAGGCCCTATACATATGCATATTTCGATTTATCACGGATGTGTCAGTGACTTGGTTTAATGGGTTTTGGGATTAGGATTCATAATATAAAAGTTAATAAATAATGGAGGCCTTATTAAAGAGAATTACGCGATAGTGAGGTTATGAACATAACTTAAACGCGAATATTAATTCAGAAATATTAGCTTAATAATTTATTCGCGTGGGTGACGATTCACACGAATATGATTATTAGGAATAATGTTCTGAAACGATATTCTATAAATATTAAATCGAATTGAAATACGATACAAGCGTCGGATTCGAAAAGGTGACGATCTTTACTAACACGTACATGAGTAACGCGTTTCGACGAGTTAATAAAATAATATCTAACGATATTAAATTAATAAATGGAAAATTTATAATGTTTATTAGGAATCACGATCTAAAATAAATCCAAACAAGTTGTATATTTAAATAATTAATTTAATAAAAGTAAACGAAAGTATTTTATTTAAACGGTTTTCATTTAAAATCATTTCGTTAAGACGAAACTTATTTATTTAAAATGTTTTACGTTTTAAATATGTTTAACGAGAAAACCGAACTTATAATATATGTTATCGCGATAAAAACGAGACCGAGCACGGGGAAATGGAACGCGATGTAAGGAAGAAGCAAAGCTTCTTCTTCCTCACTTCCCATCTCTCACTCTCTCTCTCTAAAACACTCATTCACGTCCACACTCTCTCTCTACCTTCTCTCTAGCCAATCTTCTTCAATTCTTGTCGGATTCAAGTGATTTTCGTGTCCACGTGTCCGTGTGATCGAGAGGAACAAGAGTATACGAAGAAACCCAACGTTCAGCCAACATTTCGAGGTAAATCTGAGATTTTATTTCTGGTTTTGTTATGAACCACGAACCTTTAACTTGTGTTGAGATATCCGACATAAACACTTATAAAACCCTAAAATAAGTTGGTATAAACTAGTAGGAGTAGTGGGTTGGGCTTGTAACAGGAGAAAAAAATTCGAAGGTGAAGCATAGGAATGGCTCGGTCGTAGGGGAAGGTTGCAGGTTGGCGAACCTGCACCCAGCCGCATCTCCTGGATCATGAATCTAGCTGGGGCCGAACCTTCCTCCTCAGCGAACCTGGACCATGGGCTTGATCTAGTCAAACGAACCTAGGAGCGGGAGCTGATGATGCAAACCTGGCCGAACCTGTGTACATGTTAGCCGAACCCTTAGTGGCTCAGCGAACCTCTCACCCCTCGACGAACCTGGGGCATGGCTGAGTCAGCCGAACCTGTTGCATCTCACGAACCTCTGAAGGGCCGAACCCTTACACAAGCTAACTTAATACCACGAACCCTGTTGGGGCGAACCAGGAGAGCCGAACCTCTCCTAGCTTACGAACTTGGGATACATAAAGCATGGAAGCAAACCTTTGCTTTCTGGGCCGAATCCATTAAGCCACGAACATGTGAGCTTGACACATCACATGGGCTGTGAACCCATGCATGGCTGAAATTAGATGGGCCGAACCTTAGGTTGTTACAGCCCATTTTTAATCAACGAATCAAAAGGGAAGGGTGGGCTAAGAGCAGTTGAATCTAAATCTCTATTAAACGAAGTGGGGGACTA
Source organism: Mikania micrantha (assembly GCA_009363875.1). Lineage (NCBI taxonomy): Eukaryota > Viridiplantae > Streptophyta > Magnoliopsida > Asterales > Asteraceae > Mikania > Mikania micrantha. The sequence goes on from CM018692.1 coordinate 55,009,531, forward strand.
TATTAACGCATGAGATTTAAAATAAATAATATATATAAGAGGACATGCATATGCATGCATGAATTTTATTAAGTGACCACCTTTTTCTTAAATATAAAAAGCTTACATTATGAGATACTACATAATGTGAATTTTCTTTATAATAAAAGGCCTAGACATAGCTTTCTTAAAAACGTGAATGAGATTCTAACAGAAAAATTCATGGTGGCCAAATAAGTTAATTATACATGCATGCATAGACAAGAGTGTATATAAATGTGTAAAATTTATATCTTTACAACTTATATACTGTTGATATCTCATCATATGATGGATAATTAAAACAGACAAGTTTGAGTTGCCATCGTATGACTAACCTTAATGCAATTTTTAGTGTTACAACTCAACTTAGAATAAATACCTTAAGTTAATGAAACACCTAACATATAAAAGTAAACACGTATGAGTAATTGATTTATATGAAACGCATATGCTTATGAATATGAAACACATAATAATTACAGATCTCTGAGTTGTTCTGATTCTCTTATGTGAGCGCGCATCATACGAAACCACTGATTCTAAGGACTCAGGTGAGTTCTCATAACCTCCTTTTAAACTGTTTTGTTTTAAACTCGGAGGTGGAACATGTATATCAATTTTAACTATTACTTTGATAACACATGGGTGATACCTGTTTATCAATATGATATTCACATTATGGGATTATCATCGTTTATGGATTATCACAGATTATTATAACTCCGTGTGACATTGTTGTTGACTTCGGTCATCGACAGAGATTACACGTATTGACACTTGGATTATCACAACTCCATCAGTCGTTACTGTTGACTTCGGTCATCCGCCACGATTGCATGTATTGTCACGTGGTTTGTTACCACTCCATGAATCATTGTCTTTGACTTCGGTCAATCGTGTTGATTTCATGTATTGTCACGTGGTTAGCTACCACTCCATGGATCATTGTCTTTAACTCTGGTTAATCACATTGACTTCATGTATAGTCACTTATAATATTTGAGATTATTGATGATTGAGATTGGTTGAATGTTTACGTGATTGATTATCTATGATTATCTATGATTTTCTATGATTCTTTCATAGATGTGATTGTATGTTTGTGATTGTGTTGGATTATGTGTTGGATTATCTCGCAGGTGCACATGTGAATTTTCTCGGGGAAATTATAAACTTTCATAAACCTGTTTATAAACTTTCATAAACTTTTTATAAACATTTTTAATACATAAAAACTTATGATTTCTCACCAACTACTTCGTAGTTGACATTTGATTTTCTACATGTTTCAGAAAATGAAGACAAGTAGGTTGAGGAGGATGATCTCTCATATTTTGGACAATCGTCACTTAGGTTCTTGGACTTGGCTAAATAACTGAAATTCTGAAGACTAGAATTTAGTTAGATAGCTAAATCTCTTTTGTATTTGATGTAACTAATTCATGATGAACTTGATTTTTGTGTAATAAATTTGGTTGGTTAAATGATATGTGATGATTTAAATTAGATGCCCACGAGCTTATGAACAATCTACACATCCCTCGTGGCATCCCGACGTTTCCGCCATCGGTCGGGGTGTTACACCTACAACCCGCCCAGACGACATCTCACCACATACTAAACCACATATGACATTGTTGTTAATGATAATTAAGCATCTTACCTACCGTCCAGTCTCATCATAGCTTTAAGCATTCTGGCTAAGAGTTTCAACACGCACAAAGTAGCATTTGAACATCAAGATTTAAGAGTTACCTTTATGGACAGCTGAACATCCTAAGGAATTCAGCATCTATCCATAACGGAACTAAATGTGACTCGCGACATCGGTGTTTTGATAAAAGAATCCTAAAGATGACACAAAGTCAGCTAGAAGAATCCAGAATCATCCTAGTCACTCGTCACAAAACCATAGATGAATCAAGAAGAACACTGAATGACTAGTAGGGCTTGACCAATGTCAAGACGCGGCGGCCAATCAGTCTGTCTTACAAGATTCTGACAACGAAGAGCACTGATGACTAGTAGGGCTTGACCAATGTCAAGGCGCGATGGCAATCAGTCTGTCTTACGATGTCCGATAGCTTTAGCATACAAGTTTATAGCATTCACATAGCTTGGCATTTACGTATCCTGTGCACAAGTACTAGCCTGTTGTCTTAGCATTTCAAGCATCTCAAGCATACAAGTGTTTATAGCATTTCGAGCAATTCAAGTATAAGAGTCTTTCAGAGTTTAAGTATACGAGCTTCAAAAGTATAATTTGTAAAAGCCTTTCAGAGTTTTAGTATTTGTTTTCTTAGGCATTTAGCAGCTTCAAAAGTTTTAAGCAAATAAGTATAAGTGTATGCAGCATTAGCATTAAGGATAAAAGTAAAAAGTCTTAGCCTTTAGAATAAGTGTATAAAGTATTAGCATTTCGAGTAAGTGTATAAAGTATTAGTATTTAGAATGAAGCATTAGCTTTTAGTGTAGGTGTATAAAGCATTAGCATTTAGAATAAGTGTTTAAAGCATTAGCATTTAGAATAAGTGTTTAAAGCATTAGCATTAAGCATTTAGAATAAGTGTATAAAGTATTAGCATTTCGAGTAAGTGTATAAAGTATTAGTACTTAGAATGAAGCATTAGCTTTTAGTGTAGGTGTATAAAGCATTAGCATTTAGAATAAGTGTTTAAAGCATTAGCATTTAGCATTTAGAATAAGTGTATAAAGTATTAGCATTTCGAGTAAGTGTATAAAGTATTAGTATGTAGAATGAAGCATTAGCTTTTAGTGTAGGTGTATAAAGCATTAGCATTTAGAATAAGTGTTTAAAGCATTAGCATTTAGAATAAGTGTTTAAAGCATTAGCATTTAGAATAAGTGTATAAAGCATTAGCATTAAAGATAAGTGTATAATGTTTTAGCATTATAAGTAAGTATAAAGGAGTTTAAGAACATTTAAACATTTATTGAAAATGTGTAAACATGCTTCTCAGTCCCAAAGTAAAACAAAATAGTTTGAAAAGGGACAAATGAACTCACCTGTGTTGCTAAGTATGAATCACAACAGATAATGCGCGCTCGTTAGTTGTAGCTTAAGTATCTTCAACACCTGAGTTGTTTTAAGAGATTCGAATACTATAAGTCTTTATAATAGACGCAAACTAGGGTTTTGGTCTCAATGTGAAACTAAGTGTCCTATATTACTAATGAGTTTCTATGATTCTTTCTAACTAATCTAATACATTACCCGTTTGTAACCCTTGTCCCTTAGGTAGTGGCTATTAAACCTTAACTATGTAAGGTGTATTTTTATTACATTCAAAGTCTTTCAATTAAAACGTTTTAAATAATTCATTTTAGTTAAACTTTTAAGTTTGAAATCATTTATTTAATTCAATAAGGTTTATAAATCGATTTCTTTTATTGAAAACATAATTAATTCAAGTAAAGTATACTTAATCATGATGGGCTTAGGTTAATCTCATTTGATTAACCTTGGGTCCATTACTAGCTTTTGATTGTCCCATGATCCTTGATCAACTTCTTGAATAACTCGTCCTATATAATTCAAGTGAATCATCTAGATTAGTTACATGTTCTTATGAAATTTCCTAAGGGTTAGGTGTTAATAATTAAATTAAGACTCCAAACCTTAGATTATTGTTTTAATCCACATGGTTTCTCAAATATGTTGAACCCAAAGTGATGTTCAAATCCATATTTTAATAATAATAAAGTATAAGAAAACTATTGTTATCCCAAACCCTAATCCATGATTCCATTAATGATATCTTAGAACAAAATTTCATTCAACAACCCATGCTTTAAACCCTTATTGACATTTAGGAGGCTTTAGTTTATGACCCCGTTATGTTTTCTCCTCTCATGCATGCATTCACATAACCAAACCATGCATCCCATGCACACGCATTCGGTTCCCATGCATGCACACACACGCTCCAACCCCTACTTGAGATTGCTTAGTCTCCAACCTATGTATTCAACCGAATAGACCAAGGTCCGACCGAAGTAACATGACTGAAAGACAAGTACTTGGGCCGAATGGGTATGCGACCGAAGGTAGAGGTGGCCGACCGAAGCTGGCTCGGCCGAATGATATTTGGCCGATCGAATAAGGTTTGAACCGAAGGGGGTGCCGATCGAATGGAGGGCTAGCCGAACGAATGGGAGCTGGGCCGACCGAAAGAAGCTGCTTCGGCTTAGATCCTTTCGGCCGAATGAAGGTGAGGGGCTCATTCGGTGAGCTGCTGCTTGGCCATTCGGCCGTTCTAAGACCCAGATGCAGCCCCTTGATTTTCGAACAACCAACTAGCCCAAGGATTACCCCTTGTTCCAACATCATTCCTATGTGTTTTAGTGAAGTTTCCCTATGGTTAAGTGGCCTAGAACCGGCTAAGGAGGTGGGCCGATTCAAGGGTTTTGAAAACCCTAAAACCGCAACATAAAACTCGTTTCTACCTCAAATCAGTTGATTCCAAGCTCCAATCGCCTGTACTTTCGTGTTCTACAAGTTGTAGTGGTCGTTTTGACACCAAGAACGCGAGTTTTTGTCAAGGAACGAGTGAGATCTAGGTGGTTGAAGTTTGAATTTCTAGAGAGAGAGATAGGGTTCCAGATTTGTGGTGTAGATAGAGAGAGGAGGTGAATTAAATGAGGTTGTTGGCCTCATTTAGGCTTTTTATACCCCGCGGGTATTCGGGTTCGTTTCGGTCGCTCGGTTTCGCGTAGAAGCGTCATTTTCCTTCGTTTTCGTAACGAAACGTTACGGTTTTAAAACAAAAGTTTATAAATTTATTTTAGGTGGTAATTTCTAGTAAATTAACTAAATAGCTTCCGTTTATTTTAAATTTTCTGATAGTATTTAATTTAAATGGTTTAATCGAATTGTACAATTATCGCGCATATTCGTTCGAATCGTCACTCGTACGAATACGACGATAACTACACTTTTCAATATAGTTTTCTAATTATTGGACATCATTCAGAACGTTAAACTTTCAGATATATTCGTACAGATCGTCACCTATACGAATAATCCATCGATTTAGCATTCACGTAACGACATCCATTGTTGTTTTGTTCTATAAAGCCTCACATATGTTTATACATAATAGAATCCTAACAAGCATTCATGTGACAGTCTTGCGTTGTATGATATGTTTCTGACTGTTAAACAGTGAGTTTGAATCATGTTGCTGAACCAATTGCATAATAGTTTTCTGTTAAGCATTACACTATAATAGCATACAAATAATACACATAGTTTGTACCTGAGTTACTGTGCAAGTTACCGTTCCGGTTACGACTCCGGCATTGGTGTTACAGTGACCAATCTGTCACAAAAAGATGTGAAGGCCCTATGTAGATGTCAGATTTTCTTTGAAGTTACAGATATGGAGCAGGCTTTACAGTTCATGAGAGTTATACGGATTTGCATTGTATTTGGAATTCATGCAGGCACTGACTGGAAGGCTATTTTAGATAAATATTTCAAGAAAGATACTGATAAATCGGAACTAGGTCCAAGGGGGAGTTTGTTGATGCATGTAATGTCCCTAGTTCAGTATTTTGTATGTCTTGGATTATGTAAAGTTCATATTATTAATGAAATAGACTTTTGAGTATTCTTCATATATGTTTAATTGAGTGTATTATGTTTATCTATGTTTGATTTTGACTTTTACTATGTTCCAGACCCATTCGTGCGAATGATACCTCAGAATGAGTTCATTCAGACGAATGAACTTCTAGCGAATGACTTAGGCGAACGAATGAGTCATCCGCATGACTCATTCGGTTGACTAAGCTCACTCGGCTGAGCCATTCGCCGAATGAGTGTTTCGCACTACTCATTCGGCCGAATGAGTACAGCTTATATATAGGGCTGAAAACAGAATGTTTCATAACTTTCCAAGCCTCCTCTCTCCCCTGAGCATTCCTCTGTCATATCCCTAGGGTTTTGAGCGGCTCCTTCCTGTCCAACTTCGATTCTCACCCTGTGGTGTTCGATTTCGATCAAAATGTTGCCTCCTCATCGTCGGATTGCCACGGGGACTGGCGGTTTCGATTGGAAAACCCTTGAATAGGATTCCGTACTATTCAAGGGCATGTCGAGCAGATCTCTCAAGGAATCGAGTTGTTTCCGAGAGTTTCTTAGGTCCTACACTATTTACAACTACTTTAATTTAAGTGTTTCAAATTATCATCAAGTTGTTTTTCACTTTAAACCTAAATCCCAACCTTTCAAGTTTTTTTTTAATTGCATGTAGTTAATTAAGTTGTTTTTGAATGTAGTTTCCACTTGACTATTCGTAGATCGAAACCTGACTTTGCTAACTAATTTGGGTAATAGGACTTGAGTTTTAAATTCCTATCTTGGATTGGTACTTCGACATCGATCAACCGCCGACCAACAGACCACCGTCGCCGGCCTGATTTCGGCCAACTTTAGCGAATTTTCATGTGAAAAGGAATATCTGGCGAATATTCCGTCCAAAACATAATTTTCTTATTTTCAGAATCCAATTCGCAACCAAGTGATCCAATTTCGATGTAAATCACCTATTCTTTATCGATTTCGCGTTCCTGACTCGATTTTACGATGTGTTTCGTAATCCGGCAACCTCTTAATCGATCTAGAAGCTTATTTGAACTCCGATTATGACTCAGAATTCAGTTTCTCATCGGTTTTTAATATGAGAACCTATCCTTAATAAATTTCGCGTTTTGTACACAGTTTTGCGATCTGTTTCGCAATCCGGCGATTGATAATCGATGTAGAAAATGATTAAATTCCGATTGTGACCCAGAATTCAGTTTATCATCGCTTTTTAATAAAAACCTATTCTTGATTGATTTTGCATTTTGGAATCAGTTTTGCGATTTGTTTTTCAATCCGTCGACCTGATAATCGATTTAGAAGCTGATTAAATTCCGATTGTGGCCTGGAATTCAGTTTCTCATTGGGTTTTATATGTGAACCTATTCTTGATCTATTTCACGTTCTAGACTCAGTTTGCGATCTGTTTCGCAATCTGGCGACCTGATAGTCGATCTGGAAGTGGATTGAATTTCGTTTGGGACCCGTAATTCATTTTCTCATCAGTTTTAATTTGAGAAACTTTTCTGGATCGATTTCATGTTCTGGACTCAGTTTTGTGATCTGTTTCGTAATCCGACGACCCGATAATCGATTTAGAAGCTGATTAAATCTCGATTCTGAACATACGTATTATTCATTATCAGTATGAGAACTCAATTTATCATATCTTTGACAATGAATGTTAAAGAATGATTCGATAAACCAAATCAAATACCAACAACTTGCAGAAATCTAATCAATTGCAGAATTCAAACTCAAGAACAAAAACCTCGTACGTTGAATACTAACTATTGCTTTTACAACAATTCAGTTGAGTTCTGTACAACCCTTTTCTTTTATAGTTTTACAAACATCGGGGTACTATTATGAAATCTTTCCTAATCATATGATATGCCTAGTAATATATGTATGTCGGCTTTGGATATCATAGGATGACTATGGGTATCATTGCAACAAAATTCCTCAACGAACAAACTGTATCTAGTGAACCCATGAGGGGCCAAACGAGTAGACAAAGATAGTATTATCAGAATTCGACAACCCAATTTGCTGGAAGGTTTGCTTCTCCCATGGGGCGAATGCTTGTCAACGTTTGTAACAAACAAGTTAATGTGGTGAGACATTGACAACAAGGCAAAGATATTACCTTCGGGTAAGATCACAACATATCAATAACTGTCAGAAAGGAACTAGATATGCGTCACATGAATATTCAGTCTTGTCAATGTGTATCATTGGCTTTACTATCATATTCTATCGAGTCCTTCTTAAGAACTCACCAGTTTTATACTGACCTTCAAACTTTAAATCTTTTACAGGTAGACAGTAACGATGGGTAAGAATGCACATCAAAACACTTTGTGAATAGGCTACTTAGGATTTGTATTAGTTATTTTTTAAGTTGTAAACAATAACTTATGTGATGTAATACCGATATTACCCATGTATAATATTACTTTTAAGTTAACTTTGTGTATTTTGATACCGGAACAAGTAAAGTTACACTCCTTGTCTGTGAAATCACCACTATGCTTCGCAAACTTCAAAGAGTGAATAGCGACATCATCAGGTAACGAGAGGTGGAGGTGTGATATGTGATGTGTAACATTCGAGAAATTCCGATGACGGTTTTCGACATGTAATTTTGACACATCTCAAAGCCATAATAATTTCGTGAAATTTTTCTCAATCCATCTATGTTACAACTCTTGAATATATTTATATGTACGTTTCATTAACAAAAAAAATGAATAGAATATTTAATTAATTGAAATGAATTAAGATTTATAAATGTAAGGTTATAAATAGTAAAAATAAATTGTATAAGTTTTTATAAATAGTTTTAACTTAAAAAAGTTAAGCTACAACTATCCATCTATGTAAGACTTAGATGTAAAGGATTATAAGTAAGAAGCTCTACATGTTGGATTCTTAATTTCGACATAAGATAACTTTTGGGTGACTACTTAGCCAACATTTGACCATCCTCAAACTAACAATTTGGACCACCCAAATCTTCTAGATATACTAGTATACTAAGGAGCAACTACGTTCAAAGGGTATATAAAACCGAGCCCAAACGAAGCAAGAATCACAAACAAAAGTTTGAGAACGTCACCCTTTACTCACACCAAGATTCAAAGTTTAAACCCAATTCTCGACACCATGAATGTTGTATTACTCTCTTCCATATGATAGTACTCTGAAAACTATGAACGTAGGCCTAAACCCGTGCGCAAAACGGAGTTATAACGAAGCGAGAATTGCGAAAACAAGTTTGACGTTTGTTGACAATTACAAGACGTGAATCCTCCCTTAAAACTATCCCACATCAGCCAAGAAACCAATATTTTATCTCTTTAAACGCCTATAAATACCCTTGCTTGGTCCCTTATAGCTTGCAACTCCTAGTTGAGTATAAACTATAATCCCCATGGTTTTTCAATTTTCTATTTGAATTATAGTTATGCTCGTACATAATAAAACAAGGTTTATAACATGCTTTGGATAGTTTTATTCGTAGTTTTGATAAAAGATAACTTTCGGGTGACTATTTAGCCAACATTTCCCCATCCTCGAACTAACATTTTGGACCACCAAATCTTTTAGATATAATAGTATACTAAGGAGAAACTACGTTCAGACGGTGCATAAAACCGAGCCCAAACGAAGCAAGAATCAGAAACAAAAGTTTCAGAACGTAACCCTTGATTCACGCCAAGATCCAATGCTTAAACCCAAGTCTCGACACCATGAATGTTATATTACTCTCTTCCATATGATATTACTCTGAAAACAATGAACGTGGGCGAAAAATGTGCGCAAAACAGAGTTGTAACGAAGAGGGAATCGCGAAAACAAGTTTGATGCTTGTTGACGGTTGCCAGACGCGAATTCTTCCTAAAACATATCCACATCGCCCAAGAAACAAATATTTCTCTCATTTAAACACCTATAAATATCCTTGCTTGGTCCCTTATATCATGCAACTCCTAATTAAGTATAAACAAGTAGAATAACCAAATTTTAGTGGTTTTACAAGTGCAACACCCTTTAGGATGTTGAACGTAATAGTTTTATTTTATGCTCTTGGTGAGGAGGTGTTGCGCTTCGAGATCGTCTCATCTGTAAAGTTTCTTTGATGTAATTTTCTTTTTCTTTTTATCCTTTTCATTATTCATGTATTTATTTTTTTTCCTAGTCTAAGTAGTTGATCTTAGGTTAATAGTTTTAGGCATTAGGCTCGTTTAGGTTGCCTTGTTTAGGTCGTCTATAGAGTTGGTGTAGTCTTGTAGAGGCTCGTTAGGCCAACGAGTCAGGCCTATGATGTTCGTTCATTTTGATATATCTAGCATAATGTTTACCTATCCTCTTTGCATTCGTTTGACTAGGTTGAACCACGTTTGCATTCGGATCGTATACTTGTTCCTTTGAGCTGTTGTCTAGCCGTACACGTTCAATCCTCAGGGCATTCAGTTTGATACAACTGTTGATCTTGATTCTTCTTCATTTACTAGTTTTCTCGAGCACCATTAATGTGAGTAAATCTATACTCCCTCTTTACATTTTTTTAATTTTGGGATGTTACATATGCCAGTATTCAAAAATCCAAGTTATTCTAGAGTCAAATTCTATAGATGCAATGCCTTTAGTCTATTTGGTTTGAATTTGTGCTATGTGATACTACTTGCTTGGTGATGCTATGTTATTCTAAGTTATTTGACAAATAGTCTAAGGTGTGTTAGATACCACCTTCGCTTTGACTTAGGTCAAATGTGTTAAAAGGGCGAAAAGTAAAATCATGGGCAGACTTGTGAAATACTTACTTTGTGCTTTGTATTGGTACGAGTCTGGAGACGATATAAACTATTGCAGACTTGTATACATACTAAGCTTTTTAGCTAAGTATTGACACGAGTTTGGAGACGAGATATTCTAAAAACTTAATTGCAAACTAGTAGGATATGCATGCTAGAGTTTAAACTTTGTAGTATAATTGAATTGCATCAGTTTTCTATGTATACTATATAAACTGTATGGGTTACTCACCATCTATGCAAATAGTTGACAGAATCCTTATTTTGCATATGTAACATGTTAAGTGGTGCTTTGGCGAAGACGTAGGATAGGTTTCATGTTAGTTGACCTAGATTAAATTTAATCAATGTTAGACTTATTCAAGTTATGTAATTTGGATTTTGAAACTATGTAATGGATGTTTGTTCAATATAGTGTAAATTAAGTCATGGTTGTTAAATCTTTAACATTGATGCTTTAACTATTGAAATTTACAACATAGCATCATGAGCTTTTGAGCCTTCAGACTCACGCCCCGACGCACTTTGGGATGTTGAAGATAATAATTTTTTTATGCTCTCGACGAAGAGATGCTTCCCTTCGAGATCGTCTCGTCTGTAAAGCTACTTTGAAGTAATTTTCTCTTTCTTTTTCTTCTCTTCATTATTCGTTTATTTATTGTTTTCCTAGTCTAAGTAGTCGAGCTTAGGTTTATTTAGTTAAGGTGCATTAGTATCGTTTAGGTAGCATTGTTTAGGCCGCCTATAGAATTGATGTAGTCTTGTAGAGGCTCGGTAGGCCCAACGATTCCTGCCGATAATGTTCGCTCATTTATCTATGCCTAGCATAATATTTACCCATCCTCGTTGCATTCGTTTGATCAGGTTGAACCACGTTTGCATTCGGATCGTATACTTGTTCCTTTGAGCTGCTGTCTGGCCACACACGTTCAAACCTCAGGGCATTCAGTTTGATACAACTGTTGATCTTGATTCTTCTTCATCTACTAGTTTTCTCGAGCACCATTAATGTGAGTAACTCTATACTCCCTCTTTACATTTTTTTAATTTTGGGATGTTACATATGCCAGTATTCAAAAATCCAAGTTATTCTAGAGTCAAATTCTATAGATGCAATGCCTTTAGTCTATTCGGTTTGAATTTGTGCTATGTGATACTACTTGCTTTGTGATGCTATGTTATTCTAAGTTATTTGACACCAAATAGCCTAAGGTGTGTTAGATACCACCTTCGCTTTGACTTAGGTCAAATGTGTTAAAAGGGCGAAAAGTAAAATCATGGGCAGACTTGTGAAATACTTACTTTGTGCTTTGTATTGGTACGAGTCTGGAGACGATATAAACTATTGCAGACTTGTATACATACTAAGCTTTTTAGCTAAGTATTGATACGAGTTTGGAGACGAGATATTCTAAAAACTTAATTGCAAACTAGTAGGATATGCATGCTAGAGTTTAAACTTTGTACTATAATTGAATTGCATCAGTTTTCTATGTATACTATATAAACTGTATGGGTTACTCACCAACTATGCAAATAGTTGACAAAAACTTTATTTTGCATATGTAACATGTTAAGTGGTGGTTTGGCGAAGACGTAGGATAGGTTTCATGTTAGTTGACCTAGATTAAATTTAATCAATGTTAGACTTATTCAAGTTATGTAATTTGGATTTTGAAACTATGTAATGGATGTTTGTTCAATATAGTGTAAATTAAGTCATGGTTGTTAAATCTTTAACATTGATGCTTTAACTATTGAAATTTACAACATAGCATCATGAGCTTTTGAGCCTTCAGACTCACGCCCCGACGTACTTTGGGATGTTGAAGATAATAATTTTTTTTATGCTCTCGACCAAGAGATGCTTCCCTTCGAGTTCGTCTCGTCTGTAAAGCTACTTTGAAGTAATTTTCTCTTTCTTTTTCTTCTCTTCATTATTCGTTTATTTATTGTTTTCCTAGTCTAAGTAGTCGAGCTTAGGTTTATTTAGTTAAGGTGCGTTAGTCTTGTTTAGGTAGCATTGTTTAGGCCGCCTATAGAATTGATGTAGTCTTGTAGAGGCTCGGTAGGCCCAACGATTCCTGCCGATAATGTTCGCTCATTTATCTATGCCTAGCATAATATTTACCCATCCTCGTTGCATTCGTTTGATCAGGTTGAACCACGTTTGCATTCGGATCGTATACTTGTTCCTTTGAGCTGCTGTCTGGCCACACACGTTCAAACCTCAGGGCATTCAGTTTGATACAACTGTTGATCTTGATTCTTCTTCATCTACTAGTTTTCTCGAGCACCATTAATGTGAGTAACTCTATACTCCCTCTTTACATTTTTTTAATTTTGGGATGTTACATATGCCAGTATTCAAAAATCCAAGTTATTCTAGAGTCAAATTCTATAGATGCAATGCCTTTAGTCTATTTGGTTTGAATTTGTGCTATGTGATACTACTTGCTTGGTGATGCTATGTTATTCTAAGTTATTTGACAAATAGTCTAAGGTGTGTTAGATACCACCTTCGCTTTGACTTAGGTCAAATGTGTTAAAAGGGCGAAAAGTAAAATCATGGGCAGACTTGTGAAATACTTACTTTGTGCTTTGTATTGGTACGAGTCTGGAGACGATATAAACTATTGCAGACTTGTATACATACTAAGCTTTTTAGCTAATTATTGATACGAGTTTGGAGACGAGATATTCTAAAAACTTAATTGCAAACTAGTAGGATATGCATGCTAGAGTTTAAACTTTGTAGTATAATTGAATTGCATCAGTTTTCTATGTATACTATATAAACTGTATGGGTTACTCACCAACTATGCAAATAGTTGACAAAATCTTTATTTTGCATATGTAACATGTTAAGTGGTGCTTTGGCGAAGACGTAGGATAGGTTTCATGTTAGTTGACCTAGATTAAATTTAATCAATGTTAGACTTATTCAAGTTATGTAATTTGGATTTTGAAACTATGTAATGGATGTTTGTTCAATATAGTGTAAATTAAGTCATGGTTGTTAAATCTTTAACATTTATGCTTTAACTATTGAAATTTACAACATAGCATCATGAGCTTTTGAGCCTTCAGACTCACGCCCCGACGCACTTTGGGATGTTGAAGATAATAATTTTTTTATGCTCTCGACCAAGAGATGCTTCCCTTCGAGTTCGTCTCGTCTGTAAAGCTACTTTGAAGTAATTTTCTCTTTCTTTTTCTTCTCTTCATTATTCGTTTATTTATTGTTTTCCTAGTCTAAGTAGTCGAGCTTAGGTTTATTTAGTTAAGGTGCGTTAGTCTTGTTTAGGTAGCATTGTTTAGGCCGCCTATAGAATTGATGTAGTCTTGTAGAGGCTCGGTAGGCCCAACGATTCCTGCCGATAATGTTCGCTCATTTATCTATGCCTAGCATAATATTTACCCATCCTCGTTGCATTCGTTTGATCAGGTTGAACCACGTTTGCATTCGGATCGTATACTTGTTCCTTTGAGCTGCTGTCTGGCCACACACGTTCAAACCTCAGGGCATTCAGTTTGATACAACTGTTGATCTTGATTCTTCTTCATCTACTAGTTTTCTCGAGCACCATTAATGTGAGTAACTCTATACTCCCTCTTTACATATTTTTAATTTTGGGATGTTACATATGCCAGTATTCAAAAATCCAAGTTATTCTAGAGTCAAATTCTATAGATGCAATGCCTTTAGTCTATTTGGTTTGAATTTGTGCTATGTGATACTACTTGCTTTGTGATGCTATGTTATTCTAAGTTATTTGACACCAAATAGTCTAAGGTGTGTTAGATACCACCTTCGCTTTGACTTAGGTCAAATGTGTTAAAAGGGCGAAAACTAAAATCATGGGCAGACTTGTGAAATACTTACTTTGTGCTTTGTATTGGTACGAGTCTGGAGACGATATAAACTATTGCAGACTTGTATACATACTAAGCTTTTTAGCTAATTATTGATACGAGTTTGGAGACGAGATATTCTAAAAACTTAATTGCAAACTAGTAGGATATGCATGCTAGAGTTTAAACTTTGTAGTATAATTGAATTGCATCAGTTTTCTATGTATACTATATAAACTGTATGGGTTACTCACCAACTATGCAAATAGTTGACAAAATCTTTATTTTGCATATGTAACATGTTAAGTGGTGCTTTGGCGAAGACGTAGGATAGGTTTCATGTTAGTTGACCTAGATTAAATTTAATCAATGTTAGACTTATTCAAGTTATGTAATTTGGATTTTGAAACTATGTAATGGATGTTTGTTCAATATAGTGTAAATTAAGTCATGGTTGTTAAATCTTTAACATTTATGCTTTAACTATTGAAATTTACAACATAGCATCATGAGCTTTTGAGCCTTCAGACTCACGCCCCGACGCACTTTGGGATGTTGAAGATAATAATTTTTTTTATGCTCTCGACCAAGAGATGCTTCCCTTCGAGTTCGTCTCGTCTGTAAAGCTACTTTGAAGTAATTTTCTCTTTCTTTTTCTTCTCTTCATTATTCGTTTATTTATTGTTTTCCTAGTCTAAGTAGTCGAGCTTAGGTTTATTTAGTTAAGGTGCGTTAGTCTTGTTTAGGTAGCATTGTTTAGGCCGCCTATAGAATTGATGTAGTCTTGTAGAGGCTCGGTAGGCCCAACGATTCCTGCCGATAATGTTCGCTCATTTATCTATGCCTAGCATAATATTTACCCATCCTCGTTGCATTCGTTTGATCAGGTTGAACCACGTTTGCATTCGGATCGTATACTTGTTCCTTTGAGCTGCTGTCTGGCCACACACGTTCAAACCTCAGGGCATTCAGTTTGATACAACTGTTGATCTTGATTCTTCTTCATCTACTAGTTTTCTAGAGCACCATTAATGTGAGTAACTCTATACTCCCTCTTTACATTTTTTTAATTTTGGGATGTTACATATGCCAGTATTCAAAAATCCAAGTTATTCTAGAGTCAAATTCTATAGATGCAATGCCTTTAGTCTATTTGGTTTGAATTTGTGCTATGTGATACTACTTGCTTTGTGATGCTATGTTATTCTAAGTTATTTGACACCAAATAGTCTAAGGTGTGTTAGATACCACCTTCGCTTTGACTTAGGTCAAATGTGTTAAAAGGGCGAAAAGTAAAATCATGGGCAGACTTGTGAAATACTTACTTTGTGCTTTGTATTGGTACGAGTCTGGAGACGATATAAACTATTGCAGACTTGTATACATACTAAGCTTTTTAGCTAAGTATTGATACAAGTTTGGAGACGAGATATTCTAAAAACTTAATTGCAAACTAGTAGGATATGCATGCTAGAGTTTAAACTTTGTAGTATAATTGAATTGCATCAGTTTTCTATGTATACTATATAAACTGTATGGGTTACTCACCAACTATGCAAATAGTTGACAAAATCTTTATTTTGCATATGTAACATGTTAAGTGGTGCTTTGGCGAAGACGTAGGATAGGTTTCATGTTAGTTGACCTAGATTAAATTTAATCAATGTTAGACTTATTCAAGTTATGTAATTTGGATTTTGAAACTATGTAATGGATGTTTGTTCAATATAGTGTAAATTAAGTCATGGTTGTTAAATCTTTAACATTGATGCTTTAACTATTGAAATTTACAACATAGCGTCATGAGCTTTTGAGCCTTCAGACTCACGCCCCGACGCACTTTGGGATGTTGAAGATAATAATTTTTTTTATGCTCTCGACGAAGAGATGCTTCCCTTCGAGATCGTCTCGTCTGTAAAGCTACTTTGAAGTAATTTTCTCTTTCTTTTTCTTCTCTTCATTATTCGTTTATTTATTGTTTTCCTAGTCTAAGTAGTCGAGCTTAGGTTTATTTAGTTAAGGTGCATTAGTCTCGTTTAGGGAGCATTGTTTAGGCCGCCTATAGAATTGATGTAGTCTTGTAGAGGCTCGGTAGGCCCAACGACTCATGCCGATAATGTTCGCTCATTTATCTATCCCTAGCATAATATTTATCCATCCTCGTTGCATTCGGATCGTATACTTGTTCCTTTGAGCTGCTGTCTGGCCACACACGTTCAAACCTCAGGGCATCCATTTTAATACAACTGTTGATCTTGATTCTTCTTCATTATACTAGTTTTCTCGAGCACCATTAAAGTGAGTTAATCCTTACTCCCTTTTTAAATTTTGTAACTTTTTGGGATGTTACATATGTCATATACAAAAACATATTCATAGAGTCAAAAACATATACATGATGCAAACTCTTAAGCTTAGTAGACATGATTTAGATGCTATGTGAACTTATGTGCTAATTGCTATGTGGGAATTAGGTTAGAAGACGTTTCATACATCAAACAGATACTAGTACATAGTAGCCTAAGAATGTTGCTACATTCTTGGCAATGACTTATGTCTTGTGTTAAAAAGGTGAAATGTACACAAAAATAAACATAAACATTATGATTTATATTGTTTAAGTCAAATACCTAGCTAGTCTTGATTTAAGCTTTGTAATATCACGTGTTTGGATTCTTGCTCTGTGCTACTTGAAACTTACATATGCTTTATATCTTATTCTATTTAGTTTAATAGTTTTACATCTTTTTATATGTGTTATATTAAAATGTTTTGAATTGCTCCCCAACTATGCAAATAGTTGACTTTTATTTTACATATGTAACAGGATAAGATGAAGAACAATGTTGAAGACTTAGTGTAGGTTTGGAGGACCTAGCTAAATTTAAAACATTGTTGTTTATTTCCTTTGTGATTCAATTTGGATGATTGTAATTGAATATTTTGATTTGGTTGAATTAATGAACGTTTGCATTTGATTTAATATGGATGTATAAATACTTAAACTTTAGCATAGCACCATGAGCTTTTGAGCATTCACAGTCGCGCCCCGACGTATTCCGTCGTCGGTCGGGGTATGACATGATGGTGATACATCACAATATCTAACAGGTCATGTTGTTACCGTTCTTCGTTTGATAATACATATTATTCAAAAAGTCAATAACATCATACCTAAGATAATTTGTGATGGTGATGCATCACAATATCTAAAAGGTTATGGTGTTACTTACTCTATGTTTGATAATACATATTACTCAAGAAGTTAATAACATTATACTTAAGATTTGTGATGGTGATACAACAAAATATCTAAAAGGTTATGGCGTTACTTACTCTTTGTTTGATATTACATATTACTTAAGAAGTCAACAAAAACGTGCCTAAGATTTGTGATGGCGACACATTACAACATCTAAAAGCTATGGTGTTACCTATTCTTTGTTTGATAATACATATTATTCAAGAAAAAAATAATATTATATCTAAGATTTGTAAGACATCACAACATCTCAATGGTTATGGTGATACAATTCTTTGTTGATAATGTATAGGTTAGGATTCAAGATATCAGTAAACATACCTAAGGGTTAGTGAAGTTGATTCATCACCACATCTGTTAAAGTTATTACTTGCTTTACAATATTCATATTCATGATCAAGAAATTCAATGTATAATAGTAAACCTTGAATGGATAACTTAAGACTTTTTCTAATATTGATTTAGAATTCAAAAAACATATACTTATAGATCAACATCAAATCAATTATTCAACTCATATTCAAATATATGTGTACTTAAAGTTTATGTTAGTATTGGTATGTGATTGGTATACTTTCAAAGTACTATGGTGTGGTCGGTTAGTTGCGGTATACTCTATATATAAGCACCAACAGTACATTGAGAGTAGAACCATAAGTGTGACCAAGTAGATATTGTTCAGGAAAAATTGTTACTCAAATCAAATGTTACATGCATACAAAGGAGGTGTATTTTTACACAAATTCTAATTAAAGTTATTAGTAGTTATTCTTACATCGATAAAGTAAACTATCGGTAACTTGTAACCGTCTTAGCTAAGTAAACTAGAGTTAAGACAATTCTGAAAACAAATACGTTCATTTTTTAATTAGAACTCATTAAATTTCAAAATCCTAAAAATCAAAAGACAACTTGTTAATATAAACTCTTTCAAGACCATTCAAACAAAAGACTATGACCTTGAAATGCTAACATCAGACTAAGACTTTAGTATTGAATATTCCTAAAACCTAAACCTATGAATACTTAGTTATGTGGCTGAATTGAGGAGTTATTCCACGTTTCCCTAGCTTTCATTTACAACAATATATAAAAATCCATCAACTTTATATTATGCTAACATCTCATCAATCAAAGATTCACTAATGCTAACTTGCAAGCTTAAATCAACAAATTCATTTTAAATTTTTCCATATAAAACTCTATATTCTTCATATTGAACTTGAAAGTGTACATTTGGTGATCAATGCACTTATAGTTAAAGTTATAGTGATTATATGGAGAAGAAAATTATTGGAACTTTACAAGTTTGTATGACAAAGTGTGCATTGATGATTCAATGCACTTTGTAAGAACATAATTAACATCCTGACAAACAACCCAAAAGACATTTGTATATCGGTAAGAAAAACAAAGCAAATCAAAGAAAAACTAAGAAGAACGAATTCTTTTGAAAACAGACTCTTCTAAATAAATTTAGAGACGAAATATCCTAAAATAGTGGAGACTGTAACCTTTACGTTTTTTGGTAATTAAATTTAAAATAAAATCATGTCCAAGTCGTTATAAACAAAAGTTGTGGACTATTTTAAACATTAGTTCGTATAGATATACATAAAAGGATAAATAAATATATATTCGTGTGTGTATGTGCATACATATTTTATTATATTTAAATATTTAAACATAGATTAAACAAGTGATAAAGACATTTTAGTCAAGCAATATAAATCTATATCTATACTCTATAATAAAAGAGTAACAAATTTGCCACTTGTCACATTCTTACACCACTAATGCCACATGTCACCTTCTAACACTACAATTGCCACTTGTCAAAACCTTATAATTCCACTTAATTATCTCTCCTATTAAATAATTATATTCTCTCTGTTATTAAATAAATAATTATAAAACTAATAACTAACATATTATTTATATTATTATTATAAAGCACACTTTAAAAATTTTTTTATAAAATATGAAATTCTCTAAAATCAAAACTTTTAAAGTAAGAAATATTTTATTTTCAAAAAACAAAATTTATGTAAAAAACAAGTTATCTTAAAAAAAAAAGATTTTTTAAACTAAAATATATTATAAAAAGATTTTTTAAACAATGAGATTTTTATCATCCAATGACGTTTTTTAATTTAATATTTTATATAAAATCCGTGTAATACACGGGTTTATAATGTAGTGCAACATATACAAGTATTCTAAAAGCATAATATTTCATTTATTTCACCCGTGTAACACACGAGATTTAACATAGTATATATATATATATATATATATATACTAGTAAAAAATCTGCGCGATGTGGCGGCGGCAACCCATTGCCAAAATAGTCAAGTACAGCACCATACTTTTTAAAAATTATTTTGAAACGCACAAAATTATTGTCCCATATTTTTAAAAAATTCAACATGACTCACCTATAAAACATAATTACCTTACAAAATTGGATCTAAATTGCATAATTTTGCATTCACATGTAAAATCGTCTAAACTGTCAAATGAATAAAACAAAGTTGAGAGAGATTCACGTTATAATTTATTGTGGAATGTCTCTCTATTGAAAAAAGTCCTAGATGATGCAAATTCGAGCACGAAACAAGTTTGATCACAACTTTGAAGTCTCTTTCTCTCCTATATGAAACAAATAGCAAAATGTTTAATTAATACACTTTTTAAGCGACTAAAAATGAACAAAAAAATACCACCAAAATGTAGGTACTTGGTGCTGTAAGAAATGTTAATAACTGAACATTTGTAAGCATATGATAATAAAACTTATCAAAACAAGATTCCAATTCATGCAAATATGATGCAAAAGGAAACAAAAAAGGTTCACTATCAGGATTTATTATCACACGAAAGTAACTCTTATTTTATACATCCATAACTTTTTTATACTATAATATTTTTTTATAAAAATTGCACCATTTTACTCGTCTTATTTTTCTCTTTAATTCTGTTATAGTCTTGACTAGGTTTTTTTATTTTTTTTCGGATGTTCGTATTTACACCAATGTAACAGGTATAAAAATAACAAATTATTTGCAACGAGCTTTAACAAATTTGGGTTTACATTGTTGTAGAATAAATAGGGGCTACGTTTAAGAATGTAAACGAGCCAAGCCGATCCCGAGCTCATTAATTACGTTATATTCTTGACTAGGTTTTTTTATTTTTTCCGGATGCTCGTTAATTACGTTATATTTTTGATTTTGTAACGAATTTTGGTTTTTAAAGTATTAAAATGTGTTTACAATCTTGTAGATATAATTTTTAAAGTATTAAAATGTATTTACAATCTTGTAGATGTAACGAATTTTGGTTTTTATCAACAAAATGTTATAGTATTTTTTTTAAAGTATTAAAATGTATTTACAATGTTATAGATATATATTTTTTTAAAGTATTAAGATATATTTAGAAGGACGAATTTTGGTTTTATCAACAAAATGTTATAGTATTTAATAATATAGCAAATTACATTAATATCCTTATTCCCTTTTCTTTTTCAAATCAAATATATTATTTTATTATAATTTAATATGACCCATTAGATTGAAATCTTAGAATTTGATCATTAAATAGAGTGTGGTTATTGGGTTATTGCTCTATCCTAAAGTTATGAATTGATCACTTCCCTATATATATATATATATATATATATATATATATATATATAGGGGGGAGATCAAATAAAAAGTATATTTTGCCTAAAAAAGGCTAAGAAGGATTTTTAAAATCTCCAAAACCGACACAAACGAACTCCGATTGAACTCATTTCAATGGCATTAGAACCGTCTCATCGAACCCCACAATATTAGATTTTAAGTTTTCGTTTTAACAACTAGATTTAGATTTTAGGTTTTAGGGCTTGGTTTTAGCTTTTAAGTTGTATCTTTATGTTAAAGATTTGTTTTTAAAGTTTTGATTTAGTACTAGGGTTTATTGTTTATGATTTAAGGTTTGGGTTTTAGGGTTCGACAAGCCGGTTCAATGATGCAAAAATGAATTCAAGCGGGGTTTGTTTGAGTCGGTTTTCGAGTTTTTAAAATCCTTCTTAGCCTTCTTAGGCAAAATAGACTTTTTAGGGGAACCTTACCCTATATATATATATGTATGTAAAATAAAATCATTATAATTATATTTTCTACATAAAATTTTATGGGAAATTCTTTAATTAAATTCTTTAAAATTTGTTAGCTTCAAAAGAATGTCACGAAGGTCTCTACATGAGTAATTTGGTTTGATTACTTAATTTTAACCGATTTCAAATTAAAGATTAATTATGGTTTTTGGTTATGGTTCAAACTAGTTAATGGACATTAACACTGAAATAATTCATGAGTTTTGGTTCGTAATCAAGCTAGAAACGGCCACTCATTGTGAGTTTCAATTTTGAGTTGCTAAAGAGCTGTTTTCACTCAAAAACCAGTGCCAACGACTACGTACACGTGATCCATTAGTGAGTCTAAAATATGAGGTGAAAATAGTCATGAGATGATCATCTTTGGGTGATCCTTTTGTCGACGGATGCTCCTATGGTTCGATCCACTTTTTTTTTTCTCGAACCGAAATCCATGAATCGGGATTTTAACCATTTACATCAAGCTCAAACTTCCTAACAAATAAGCCAGCAACCGTTTACGTTTTCCTAGAATTTCAAAACGAAAAGACAAAGAAACTTTAAATTTAAAGCTCATAGAAGTTGGAGCCCATATTACCAAGGTGGCAAAGATGTTGATTGAGAAACACAATCTTTCTAATGATATAAATACATGCATGGAGAAGTTGGGGACACTAGGATGGGAAGAATTTGATGCCAAATATCACATAACACTTTTCCTTTTTGGTGAAAGTCCTTATATTAGAAAAGTGTGGTTACGACTTCAACCTCACACTTGTAAGCTATGGTTAGGAATGCAAGAGTAAAGTATTGACTTTTTAATTTTTTGGATGTTTAGTTACGGGTGTTTTTGGATGTTAAGTTATGTATGTTTTTTGATGTTTAGTTATGGGTGTTTTTGGATGTTAAGTTATGTATGTTTTTTGGATGTTAAGTTATGTATTTTTTTTATGGATGATAACTATGGATATTTTTGGATGTTAACTATGGATGTTTTTTGTAAGCTACGAAATATTTGTTTCTTTGCATTTAAATTATAATAACAAGATATAATTAATCATAAATTAAAAAATTACATAAAATTATAATAAACATTACAAATTAATAAAAAAATAGCTAATTATCTCTATATTTATTTCGAATTTTTTCCTTCTCCCGCTCGGCAATTTCACGGTCGATCCCGGCTCGTCGGATGCTCGAGTTCAAATAAATATAAATGAGCTCGATGAAGAAGAAGAAGAAGACGAGATAGAGGATTTGAACTCGAGCATCCGACGAGCCGGGGCTATCGGTAGACGATGCTTTTGATCACTTTGAGGTCGAGGGTTGAACAGTCGGGATTCTAACCCAGTTAGGACATTTCCTCATAATCTCCCAACTCCGTTTAAGCATGAAGGTGGTGTTAAACTCTTGCCTAAATTGATCAACCGCTTCACTCTCGATAATTGCGTCGTTTTTGCCACTTCGGCGAGTTTGCCATTTTTGGGAATTGTAGGACCTAAGAAACCCTCGGAAACAACTTGGTTCCTTGAGAGATCTGCTCGACAGGCTCTTGAATAGTGCGGAATCCTATTCAAGGGTTTTCCAATCGAAACCACCAGTCCCCGTGGCAATCCGACGATAAGGAGTCAACGTTTTGATTGAAATCGAACACCACGGGGTGAGAATCAAAGTTGGACAGGAAGGAACGGCTCAAAACCCTAGGGATATGACCGAGGTGTGCTCAGGGGAGAGAAGGGGCTCGGAGAGATATGAAATATTCTGTTTTCAGCCCTATATATAAGCTACACTCATTCGGCGAATGGCTCAGCCGAATGAGCTTAGTCAACCGAATGAGTCAGTCATGCGGATGACTCATTCGTTCGCCTAAGTCATTCGCACAAATGGGTCTGTAACATAGTCAAAGTCAAAATCAAACATAGATAAACATAATAAACTCAATTAAACATATATGAACAATACTCAAAAGTCTATTTTATTAATAATATGAACTTTACATGACCAAAGACATACAAAATACGGAACTAGGGACATTACATGCATCTACAAACTCCCCCTTGGACCTAGTTCCTATTTATCAGCACCTTTCTTGAAATATTTATCTGAAATAGCCTTCCAGTCAATGCCTGCATGAACTCCAAATACAATGCAAATCCGTATAACTCTCATGAACTGTAAAGCATGCTCCATATCTGCAACTTCAAAGAAAATCTGACATCTGCACAAGGCCTTCAAATCTTTATGTGTCAGATTGGTCAGCCACATTGTCACACCCCCTGTGCCGCGTGCGG
The DNA here is from genome assembly GCA_009363875.1 of Mikania micrantha. Lineage (NCBI taxonomy): Eukaryota > Viridiplantae > Streptophyta > Magnoliopsida > Asterales > Asteraceae > Mikania > Mikania micrantha. The sequence goes on from CM018692.1 coordinate 55,033,532, forward strand.
AATCCATGACGCGGTGACGATCGATGGTTGAATCATGCACAAGTATTGAATAAGAACAACCACAATGCATTACTAAGTTTCATAAAGTTTAGACAATTGTTTAGTTATAGACATTCTATCTATCTACCAAAAGAATGACAACTACAGACCCAAAAATATAGTTTACAAAATAAGACTCAGACAAGACAATTAAACAATCAGGATTATGTGAGTTTCTAATCCATCCTAGCTTGTTTCTTCATCTTGTTCTATCTGAACTACGGTCTCCTTAGTTGTCCTTATGAAGCTCTAAACCTGATTACCTGAAACACGTGAAAAGTAACTGTCAACTACACAAGTAGTTGGTGAACAATAGGTTTAACATTTGTAAATATGAATCTGCAATTGTATAACATATGTATGAAGCATTGAATGAAAATAGCATGGATAGTTGCAACCCAAACTAACACCAAGTAAGAATAACATGTGCAAACAGTCTAATGACTGTCTACTAGAAAAGCCAACATATAATCAAGTCCCAAACTACGTTTGGAATCAGAAAGAGTAGTCAGCAACGCATTCAACACGAGTTGTACTAATGATTTTACTCAGAAGACAAACTTCGTGTTGACGTACCCGGTCAATATGACCTATGCTGGTAAAGTTAATTAGCAGCAAATTCATATTACCATAATGCAACCAATCTACAGTTAGTTTCTTAAAACAAATTTAAAAGGCTAACCACAGCCTTGGCGTAACCAAAATGTGTCCCGCTTTCCCTTGTTGTGATCACCCAGTACTAACGTTATAAGAATAATAACAAGATTGAATAAGTGTCTTGATGTGTGTATAAGTTTGTTCACAACGATGAACACCATGCTTAAAGTTTCTAAGATTGAATCCTGTGATTGAAAACCTTTGGTTGTACCCATGATTGATTCCCATGAATTTGAAATCCTTTGATTGAATCTGGTGATAGAAGACCCTTGTATAAATAAAAGGTTTGAACGAAAACAATTAATAAAGCATTCATTTAAAAATACGGTTTATAGTTTAAAAGCTTGTAAGGGTTTGTAAAACTTAATCTTTCAAAGTGTCTAACTTTTATAAAACATTTTATATAAAACTGATTGTAAAATAATTTATAAAACTCTTTTATAAAACTCTTTAGTAGAAAATGTTTAACAGTTGATAACTTATTTAAAAATATTTGAGAAATCCCTTAAATTTATAAAGTGAACCTGTAATTGTTGAAAAATATTATGAATCGTGTATCTGAGATATGATTGTATAAAGAGTGTTTGGTCACATGTTCCACCCCAAAACAATTGAAAAACAGTAAAAGAGGGGCTAATGTTCTCACCTGACAGCAGTAGACTCTGAATTCGAAACAAGTAGCAAGTAGCAAGCAACAAGATTTGTAACTGAATCCTATATCAAAGTAATAATACATATAATATAAGATTTCATTAATAATGATTAAGACTTTGATTGATTGATCAACTTATGTTAACCGGTTGACTTTTTGTTCTTGTTAGTAATTACTTCTTGAATAACTCGTTCTTATGTTTAAAAGTGTCGTATGAACTTGAAGGATATGATTGAATCGTTTGAATTAACACTTGATATATGAAAAATACGTGTCATGTTACTTTATGCATAAGAGTTATTATTCATATATGTAACATGTGTTGAAGGTTTGATAACTCCTTGTTTAACCTTTAATTTATTGAAAAATTAAAGTGTTTTAAGCCCTTGTGTTTATGAAATGATCTTATCATTAAATTAAGTTAAACTTAAATCAAATGAGATCAATCCATAATTACTTTAAGTCGGATTAGGGTTAGATTACCCTTATCGACCCATTAGGCTTAAATGACTAGTTGCATTTTTTTTTTTTAGCTTTTTATGTTTAAGAACCCTTAGGTTTAGAACCCATACATGGATTTAGGAAACTAATATCAACACTCTTGTGATGGTATAATAGTCGAGATTAACAATACCAATCACCTAGAGTTCAAGAGAGGCCCATCAATATTAAGATTACCGATGGCTTCTCATTCCCTTAGATATTAAGTTTGTTCCATGTCAAATATCCATGGTTCGATGTTCTAAACTCATTGAGTTAACCCACTCCAGATAATGTTTGTGAATTATACATGGTTTTTAAGAGATTGCATGGTTGATTTTATCAAATAGAAGGTGGCAAACATTGATAGTACAATATTGATAAATATCACTTAATGGCATCCTTTAATATTAATATTTTCAGCCAACATTCTTAATCAGTATACTTGGATTAAGTATAACTAAAGGTCCATGTGGGGTCAAGCCTTGGGATAGATCCATCGAAGCCATTAAAATCGAAGAGAGCTGGCTAACACTCCAATTAAGCTCATCAACACTAGGAATATATATCAGACCTAATATCGATGCCCATCTTCTTCAATTCTGTACACTAGGACTTGATTTCCTCCTGGTTCACTTTGACTTCAATGTTCTAATAGCATCGGTGGTTTTTAAGCTGGTAATGCTCACAAGGGCAGGCAATATCGACCAAAATTCCCGATTCCACACCCTAACCCATCGACACTAGTGGCTGATTACAATTCGAAAAGGTTCCGGTCAGGTCAAGGATAGTGCTCAACGATCTTATGGGCTTAGTGTCGATCTGTTAACATCGAATCTGAGTTAAATACCGAAGCCCTTTTGATCAACACTGGCCAGAATAGTGCCACCAGGCCTTTACCGATGTTACCATATGCATGATTTCACCATCATCGATATCATCAACCCATGTTAACAGGATCTGTGGGATTTTGGATTCTGCAAACTTATTGTCTTCGAGGGTGTTAACATCGAAAGAACCTGGTCCTAAGCACCTACGTACTGGTCATCTTCGATGGCCAACTCAAATCAGCCTTCAACCCCCTAGATAACACACCTGCCATCCGTTCTTGCTTCGATTTTTGACTCGGTTTGAAAATTTAGCTAATCTCGACCTTTAAAATGCTTAATACAAGGTATTACAGGGTTTCTAGGGTTATAGTGTTGCAGATCCTCATGGTTTTTATAGCTCAAAATCAGATTCAAAGTGAAGAAGACGATGAATAGTAACATACCTTCAGGGCAGTAACTTCTCTCTAGGATTCCGGCCAGAATACTTCGAATCAGCTCCGATCCATTGTACTTCTAGATTCCTCTCATCGATACGGTCATTTGGATATATTATATGCACGATTTGGTGTTGAAACGAAGGAGATATGGTCGAATTTGTGGAGCTTTCTTGTGTGAGAAATGGGTTGGACGGGAATGATTAGGGATAAGGTTCTTGAGCTGCAACTTTTGAAGAAAAACAAGGGGAAAAAAATGGTTTTAATGTCCCGGTTGGTTCCCCGCGTGTTTAGGGTTCGGTCGGGTTCGGTTTCGCGTATTTTTACGCGCGCGTTTTTACGATTACGACATTAAATATCTTAAGTTGTAAACTAGTTTTTCTTGAATTGTTTTGATGAGTTTCAAAATTGTAAAACGTAAAATAAATATTTTACTTATTTTTATTTTTCGTTCGTAGTCAGACCGTTAAACGAATATAATTACATGTATACCCGCACTTACGTACGTTTTTGGTCGTATTATTTATTTATTGTCGTTTATTCGTAATTATAAGTTTGACATTAATATCATCATGAATCGTCACCCATAATGATACTCAGTCTCGCTTACGCATTACGATTTGTTTAATTAATTTGTTTGTCATAATACCCGTCTGAACACTACGCACTAACACTATCCCATTACACCGAACGCAGTATACGTATAGGGCATACTCAGAGTCCAGCTACCTGCCTTATCTGCCGCCAGCCCACCACTGTTTCGATATAATACAACACTGTTCTTGCCTAGCGTAATCGACTGTAAATAAATAATACATACTTGTTCCTAATTAAATAAGATCCTATAACACACAAACACAAACATGAACACATGAATCACATTGACAGATTGAATATAAATACACATTGTTCTATCACTGTTTATGACTACCATGACTAAATGTACAGATGTTACACACATGGGATCAAAGATACGTACAATATCCCATTTGTTGTCTTTGTCTTTGCATAAGACAATCACCGCCCCAACAGTTCTCCCGTCATAGTAACACCATCGGAAAGTGTCCAAAAAGTCTTTAGGCATCTTCTATAAAGGAATCTTCTTTATGACCTTAGGAGGCAGCCACTTCAGGATAACTTTATGTCTTCGGGTATCTGCATTAATTTCCGGTTGATAGTATCTCTCCGGTTGTTGTGGCTTGAAATTGATCCATCTATTCCGGTACTCGTACTGAATCTGTCTTGAAAACCAAGACGTCATCCCTGAGTCTTCACTATATAGCATCTTCAGACGTGCAAGTTGATTACCTTCGAATCTCGGCAACGCCTTGAAGTCATGGGGATGTTTGAAGTATTGGATCCCACGCTCTCTCTTAGCTGCATAGAGGTGCAAATCATGAAAGTATGCCCAACTCAGAATCTGACCGCCGGATTGGTATCCCTTGGTCCTGTATACTTTGGTGTACGGAGTTGGCATCTGTGAAACATTGTCCTTCTTCAGAACTTCCCAATACGCTTTCCATTCCTCTTTCTTTTTCTGAATGTCTTCTGCTGAAGACTCGCTGCTGTTGACCTTTTCGTCTATCTTACGTTTCAGCTCCTCCTCAGAATCTAGACCGACATAAAAAGTAGGCAGCTCCTCTTCAGCTGAAGTGTACTTTAAGCCCTTTTCCTCTGTAATGTCTTCCAGAATCACCTCATCAATGTCATCAAATGATTATGGAGTAGGAAGATTAGAGGCAGGAATGGAAGCATCATCCATAATCACCTCATCAGGATTTAACCTGAATAACTCTGCTATTTACTCCTTGGTGAGGCAATGTATGATTTCGCCTTCTTCCTTGTCATAGCTGACAGAGTGTTGAATGATGCCCTGAGCGTCCAAAATCATCGTCAACTTTTCGTCCAGGATCCGTCTCACAGGCATCGCTTCAACCTCTTCAGTAGCTTTAGGCTCATCAGCTTGACTCTCAGTTTGTTTAGGAGATTTGCCATGCTTAGTCTTGGTTCTGACTTCGGTGGGTGGAGTTGGCTCTTCTGCACTAGAAGAACTTGCAGAGCCACTACCAGCACTGTCATCATCATCACCAGAGTCATCATCCTTGTCAGTACCATCATAAGCCACCTTCTCCTCATCAAACTCTTCTTCCACTTCTTCCTCTTCTTCGTCTTCCCTGTCTGAATCATCGGAGGCAGGCTCAGAGGCCTCAAGCCTAGGTGTGGGCTCCTTGAGGCTTTCAACTTGCTCAGATAAACGCAAGTTTTCAGCCTCAAGAGCCGAAATCATGTCATTAAAACCAACATCTGTCAGGGCCAGCTGCTTGTATTCATCCATGGACTTGAGTAATCTCTCCTCTATATCCACAGATCTGGCCCTCAGATCAGCCCTCTGATCGGCAGCTTGTAGTAGCAGAGCATCCTACTCACTGACCTTCTGCTTGAGCTATTCAATGGTCTGATCTTCGTCGTGGTTCCTCTCCATCAACCGAAGGACCAAACTGTTCAGTGTGCTGAGCTGTTCAGCAACTGAAACATTCGGCATATAAGGATCAGCACGTGTAGTGGAAGGACCAGAGGAAGCTGCAGTGAAGACAGCTGTAGTAGCAACAGAGGAGGTCAGAGGGGCAATAGTAACACGTGTACGATTTGCCCTTGACCTAATCAGTGAAGAAGCTGCAACTGTTGCAGCGGATGTAGCTGTGGTTGCTGCAACAGAAGTCAACTCTGATCGTCTCTGTAGGACAAATCGTGTCCTTCTTCTTTTGGCAGGAGGGGATGAGGTAGACTGAACAGCAGCAGCTGTGATAGCAGTAGTAGATGTGACCGTGGAAGTACGTGGAGGAGGAGAAAAAACAAACTCAGGAACAAAAGATGGATCCATGATCTCCTCCCTATCAAGCTCTGTCTCACTAGGCCTCTTCCTTTTCTTCACCAGCCTTGATCTAACCGTAATGTTCTCAAACTCATCATCAGTCTTTTCAGAGCTTGAGCTTCTAGAACCTTCTTCATCATCATCCTCACCACCATCCTGATCTGATTCCTCAGAATCATCTTTCTCTTTAGCTGAGGTAGTACCACCCATCTCTAATGGAGTAGAAACAGTTGCTGCAGTCGTAGTCATAAAATCTAGGTCAAGAAGAGCACCAACATCATCATCAGCAGCACCAGATCCACCAACACCAGCACTAGCACCACTAACATCAATAACAACACCAGCACCACCACCAACATCAGATCCACCACCAACAGCTCTTGCACCACTAACACTAACACCTGCAACACTATCATCACCATCATCAACAGCACCACTAGCACCAGCATCACCTCCATCGCCATCATCACCACCCGACACAAGAATATCTTCCAAGTCTGAGTCCGAATCCTTGAGTCTCCATCTCCTCCTAACAGGTGCGACATAATCAGGATTAAGGAGATGGCCAAACATACCACGAGTAGGAGTCTTCCTCTCTGTCACACCCCGAGCCGACGGGCTGGATCGACTTTCCTGTCGGGCGGAAGGTTCTCGGGGCGCGATATCGTTTCATAATCAAAGTGATCATATGAGGGATTAAAGTTATCAAAACCGAAGTATTGATAAACCCTCAATGTTTTAAGGAAATCAGATTTATTAAAGTTATCAAAACCGAAGTAATGCACTACTAATAATAGGAGTGATAGTTAACCCGATTGTTATTGTTCTCATCTTGGAATGCATAGAGCCTAAATGGGATCCATTGTGATCCTCACGTAATCAGATCACAATGCATCCAATTAACCTCTATCACATTTGTGTTCTCATGGCCTTCAACAAAACTATTACTAGTAATATGACATGATCATAAGTCAATTCCTTAGTCTACCAGTCAATAGAATCGTAGGAATAATTACAATTAGTTTCTGTAAATTAATATCACCATGTGTCGTTTACCAAACCCGACTGATGTCGCCCTATTACCGGTCATACGTTACCGGCCAATGATAATTACAAGCAACGTATCGACCTCAATCGTCGGCGGTTTGTCAAACCTATGGTACCACTACGTTATCGTCGGTTTAGTCGCGTTAAATTAAATGGTAAACGATTCATTTTAAGGGACTTACAATTGGACTTGAATACATGAACACATGATTGATGTGATATAATGCTAGAAGTCTTAATAGTAGTTAGTTCTTGTCATCTGTTCACCCATTGTCATCAGCTCTGTGTTATCTTTTCTCAGTGTTATATGTTCTCATAGTCTTTAACAAAGTGTGACAAGAACTAGTCTTATTGCACGATGTTAGTAAATGTGGTGAATGATATTATCATCATGAAATTATGTTATCATGATTATCGTACGGATTAGCCGTACGGTCAGGTACTAGTTGTCACAGTCTCCCCTTGTTAAATAAATTTCGTCCCGAAATTTTAGCATCATTGTCGGGTAATACTTTTTCTATATATAGTTGGAGATTTTTTGACCTCATGTATTCCACATGCTCCCAGGTTAACTCAGGATTGCGTTTGAGGTTTCATCGAACCTTTACTATAGAGTACAGCTTCGCTTTCAGTCTCATGACTACACGACCCGTAACATTCAAGGTTTCTTGATAAAGTGTAGTTCTCTAATAACTTACGTCTCCTCAACGAGCACAGACTTTGTGTACATATAAGAAGTGAGCAGACCTGATCCAACTGTTTATGGTGACCCATAAACATCAGATCTGCTAGAAATGCGAGGTAGCTTGGCATTTAAAATCTGTAGCTATTTGTGTACACCTCCGTTGTGCTATCTTGAGTTGTTCCAACAACTTTAGAGGTTCTAGTGCTCTCTATAAGCATGCAATGTTGTAATGCGAATACTCCGTCAATGCTATTATGATAGCTAGAGTATTATGGATGTGAGATCTAAACTTTGATTCCAATTTCACAGGTTGTGACTGAATTAGTTTATTTCACATCCTCTAGGATTTATGTCTTTCGATTTCCTTGATCATCCCTCTTCGGATGGTGGTTGACTCTGCAGCTCCCGTAAATCCCAAAGAATTTCTGCAGTTACTGCAAAGTCTACGAGTTTACTAACTATTTCGTTAGTAGATCGAGATCTTCAGATAAACTCATATCATGTTTTTAATTGTGTATGATCTACTTGTGTGGTTCCTATCACAATTCCTTTATGTCATGGGAATTGTGTGAGGACTTGGTCATGCAGGTACTATGTACCCATATGTTTTGGTATTAACTAGGAGTATAGGATGAATGCTTGGTGATTTAATCATAGCTAGTTGGTAATGCTCCCTTAGGAGTGTCTCATGTAGTTCTCGCATCTCTAGATCTCGATCGTTCGATCTCGACCTTCAGGTCATCTATAGCATATCCTAGATCACGCCTGTATGACCTTATACCCGACACATCACCTATAGATCTATTTCCAGGATCTCGGTGTGTGTTTTAATTGTTTGTGGGAACTACCTAAAAGTAAGGTAGCTTTGTCATGATTAGGGTAAAGATTTACCTATGAGGTAAACCTAGGCACCTCTCCGAAAGCGGCGCACAATAACCCCTTTCAATCCGATTGTCATTTGGCTTATGATTTCATTATAATCCTTGTTACACATGTTATCACTCAATGTCTTTGCTTCACAGATATATGTTTCACATTATCTGTTTCAACATCTTAGCTGTTTTGCTGACCCGTTTCAGATAATGTTGAGCTACCACCTCTGAATCTGTTTTCAGATTCTAGCGTATGCCCTAAATGTCTAAGGTAATTACTAAAGAACATGGTAATTTACCCTATGAAAGTGCACATATTTACTTTGGTGGCGAATCTAAGTACATCTCTAAGAATGAATCTGTCATTATTCATCATCCTTATTACACGTATTTACATCACATCATCGATCACGAGATGTTAGCAACTCTGCCAGATCTGGTCGAATGATGTTGGAGTGAACTCCATTATCTCAAGAAATATTGGGGTTTAAGCACCCCAAATTCAATGTACAAGAAAGAGGAATAAAACGACAAACAGCTGACAATGTTGCAGACACTGAATCATCAGAAGAGTACCACCAATACAAAGTCAACAACCACCGAATCGTGAGTCTTCGGAAGTCTTCAGTTCTTCTGAGGTTGAGATAGTTATATAGAATTTCAGTGGTTATTCTTTCGGAAGGTGTTCGTCGGAATTTGATTAAACCATAGTTATTATTTAATCAGAGGTTGTCTTCCGAAGCATTGATTGCCTTCCGGAACATTGGTTGTCTTCAGAGGAGATCAGGCCCATCTATTATCTTCCGAAGTCAAGGGGATTCGCGGTAGTTGTTTCGCGAATCTTAAGTTGTTGAGCTTCGGATGCTGAAGTTCAGTAGTTCTGCATTCGGAAGAGAAGGTATCCGCAGTTGGTAAATCTGCGGTTTTATTCATTTGCCTGTTTTCAGTGGTTTTGCTCATCAGTCCTTATTTTCCATCACTAAGTTTGAAATAACGGTCTACCCACTTAACTCGGCATCTCCTACCACTATAGTGTGCTAATCTGTATAATTTTCTAAAGCTGATATTATAATAGTCATATAGTTGTTATGGAACTCTATCTGATGTTTAAGGAAAAATTACCAGCAAAATCTCGAGGATTATATCAGTAGCTTTCCTAATAATTAAGACTAGGTCATTTAAGAATAACCTAATCTCAATTGGTTTAAGGATTTCCTACTATGTTCTCTGAATCTATCTCCTCTGAAGTAATGGCTCTCAAACAAGGCATAGGTAATAATTATCCTAACTCCTATTATCTAATTGGCACCTAATTAGTCTATGGTTACCTTAAATTATTTTACTAAAACTACAACACAATATGTAATTATAAACATTATACATAACTCAATACACAAGGTTAAAATGACATACCTTCGAAGTCACCCGACTCCGAGCGTACGTCTGGAGCTGGTAAGGCAAGTAGTTCCTTGGTAGTTGTCGATGCGGTTGGAACTGTTGGAGCTGTTGGAGGCTTCCTCATAGGGCAGTCTCTTGCGAAATGTCCAAGTATTCCGCAGATGTAGCAGTGGTGGTGGTGTTGAGAGGAAACAGGTGCGTTAGCTCTTTTCCTCGTTTTCTGTTTTGGAGCAATACGACACTCCTGAGTCCAGTGTCCTTTCCTCCCACATTTCAGACAGTTTCTACATGGCTTGTCTTCCTTGTGGTGAAAACCACACTTAGTGCATAGGGGAGAAGTACCATCATACTGACGGGGAATTAGAACTATTGGTGTTCTGCACTGCGCCATCCAATGGCCTGCGTTCCCACAGCGGGTACATAGTACACATGGAAGTTCAGCTCTGTCATAATAGTTACAAGCTGAACAATGAGGGGCCTTTCCCTTTTAGTGACCCCTAACTCGGGTCAGGCCTGGCATGACTTGGCTGATAGGGGTAGCTTCCGTGAAGTTCACGGGTCCCTTTTGCTCTTTAGCAGGACGGTGTTTGGGTTTCTTACTGGTGTCACCTTCCACAGGTTCTTTTCCCTTGGTGGTGACAGGTGGGAAACTCCTAGCATACTCTTCACTGCTCCTGATCCTATTGATGATCTCAGGAATGATTGCAACCAACTGCTTAGTGATCAGGGTTGCCAGTGCAGCAGTCGCTGGTTCCACCTCGGGTGGAGGAGGATGAGGTGGTGATGGTGGTTGTCCCTATGACATTTCGATCTTAACCGAAAAGTTATCGGTTAGTATTTATGATCAAATGATGTAACATATGCAAATAACTCCTGAGTCATGTGTTCTCTACATGAGGGTCCCTAGGTTACAGTTTAGGCCAAACCGTTTGAAACAAGATGGCCTATATTTCTCTATAACCATGGCTCTGATACCAATCTGTCACACCCCGAGCCGGTGGGCTGGATCGACTTTCCCGTCGGGCAGAAGGTTCTCGAGGCGCGATATCATTTGATAATCAAAGTGATCAGATTGTCTACATGGCACATGATATGTGAATGAGAAATGCTAAATGGCATAAATATAGAATTACAAAGTTAAATTACATTGTCATGTTCATAATTTAACTAAGTAAATCTACCAAGACGAATCATAAGGTAGCTATCTTGTCTCCACGCAAGATTTACAAAAGTGATTCATTAAAGTATGTCATCAAAAGTTATGCACACAAAATGTAGCTAGGTCCACTATAAAAGTCCACTAGCTAATGCATCCTGAGTCTGGTGACTAAACCTGTTCGTCACCTGAGAAAAACATTCATTTAAACAAAGTCAACACTAGGTTGGTGAGTTCATAAGTTTTGTAATTGAAAACCATTGATTTGTTACCATTCGCAATCACAATGTCATACAAGAATCTTGTTAATGTTTGATTCATCCGTCTCACGCAATGGCCTTTCCATAGTTATATTTACAAGTAACATTTCATCCCATCAAGCATGCTTATATATAGGGCATACGAAAGGGTCGAGCCTACAACCCGCCCAAACGCCATCCCACCACATGCTCAACAGAATTCAACACCACTTGTAATACAACTATGGATACCCATTTCTTTCTCACATGTGTTCAACCCATTTGATATTCCCATAAGATTTATATCTATCACCCAATGTGTTATACGTAGAATAATTGAATATGAGGGATTAAAGTTATCAAAACCGAAGTATTGATAAACCCTCAATGTTTTAAGGAAATTAGATTTATTAAATCTTATCCTAGTTATTATTCTCTCATTGTGGGTTTAACCGTAATGCACTACTAATAATAGGAGTGATAGTTAACCCGAATGTTATTGTTCTCATCTTGGAATGCATAGAGCCTAAATGGGATCCATTGTGATCCTCACGTAATCAGATCACAATGCATCCAATTTACCTCTATCACATTTGTGTTCTCATGGCCTTCAACAAAACTATTACTAGTAATATGACATGATCATAAGTCAATTCCTTAGTCTACCAGTCAATAGAATCGTAGGAATAATTACAATTAGTTTCTGTAGATTAATATCACCATGTGTCGTTTACCAAACCCGACTGATGTCGCCCTATTACCGGTCATACGTTACCGGCCAATAATAATTACGAGCAACATATCGACCTCAATCATCGGCGGTTTGTCAAACCTATGGTACCACTACGTTATCGTTGGTTTAGTCGCGTTAAATTAAATGGTAAACGATTCATTTTAAGGGACTTACAATTGGACTTGAATACATGAACACATGATTGATGTGATATAATGCTAGAAGTCTTAATAGTAGTTAGTTGTTGTCATCTGTTCACCCATTGTCATCGGCTCTGTGTTATCTGTTCTCAGTGTTATATGTTCTCATTGTCTTTAACAAAGTGTGATAAGAACTAGTCTTATCGCACGATGTTAGTAAATGAGGAGAATGATATTATCATCATGAAATTATGTTATCATGATTATCATTCTTGTTATCACTTGTAGTTGTCTCATGTTATCAAGTTGTTATCTCATTGTAAATAACGAAATGTCATAAGATCAAATCTTAATACACTTGTTATCAAGTTGTTATCTCATTGTAAATAACGAAATGTCATAAGATCAAATCTTAATACACTTATGTCATTTCAGTGATTGGATGATATCAGGAAATGATGTTATCGTGACATCATCCTTGATATTTTGTAGTGGTATAATCAAAATAAAATGAACACAACGCAATGATCTCTAGTCTTTAACATTGTTGCATAAGATCTCATCTTATCATACAATGTTAGCATATGTGAGGGCGATATCTTGAAACCATGTTATCATGATGTCAACATCGATATCCCTGGTGATTGTCTCAATGTTGTCTCAAGTTATGTATACTCAATGTTTTTAACAAGGTGAATAAAAGCTCGTCTTATTACACAGTGTTAATAAATGTGGTGAATGATATTATCATAATGAAGATACGTTATCATGATTATCATTCTTGTTGTCAGTGTTATAAGACCGTTGTTATGAGATCTAGCCTTGATGCATTGTGTCATTCATTTTGATGAGATAGTATCATGAAGTTATGTTATCATGTTATTGTTCCTGCTATGTTTTACATGTTATTTCACACACAAGCACACGTAATGATATAATTAGGTAATAATTTGATAATTAAGATAAAATCAATATTATCTATATCACCTATTGATTGAAATATAATACTAAAACTTTTAAATAAATAAAAGAGTTAGCATGTTTCTCAGCCTCGAAGTTAAAATCAGAAGATTAGAAAAGGGGCATATGAACTCACCTTGTACTTGAAGTGGTTGACTAAGTACTAACAGGAAATGCACGCGCTCGTTGTTGTTCTTGAGATTGTGTTCTCGATCCTGTATTGTATTCAATTTGTTTGTACCTTAAAAGTATAAGTTCTGAACTCCTAAGTTAACTCCAGGGTTGCTTGACTTTTGCAAGTGTTTGTTACTCAATCGCTATTAAACTCATTTGATGGTATACTATGCTAAGGCTTAACCCTTTTAAGGCTAGCCCTAACATATTACATCACTTTGGTTTATAGTCTCTTGATTCAACTCATAGATGTCTCAAAGGTGTGAAAGTTCCATGTAGTCTTTATGTATAACTTTGGTTTATTGATGTTAAAACTTTGCATGTTGACTTTGTACTAAACTAGAATGATTGTTATTTCTTGAGCAACTTAGTTTTTGAGTTAAGTGCTAAATAGTGTTACTTAACACATAATAAGGAAAAAGGTTTTAGGTGTTTATGATTTTGATTTAACCAAAATTCCCTACCACCTTTGTAATAACTTATTCATTCTCATATCCCATGCATGTTATCACCTAAAGTTATTTCAAAGTATTGTCCCCAAGTTTTTAAGAGCTTAAGACATGTAGGCCGCATAGACATGCTTTGGCCGAATGAGATGTAATCCGAATTATAGTGACCGAATAAAGGAGGCATTCGAATGGCTGTCGTATGAAGAAGCATGGTCGAATGATGATAGCGGAGTAGATGCCTCATGTGGTGTAACAACAGTGCCGAAACCGATACCGGAACAGTGATCGCAACAGTAGCATGAACAGTAAACAGACACAAACTATACACATTCTATTCAAACTCATATTCATATCAATAGTCAAAGTCATTTCATATTATCAACCAACAGGTTAATAAACATGTATCAGAAACAAGGTTCAGAACAATGGTTCTCGAGTCAGGTAATTATCTGGCAACCCCGAACCATCATGGGTTTATTTGTTAGTATCTATTAGGATAACACGTATGTGAGGATAAACAAAATAAAACAATAACAGTTGTTGTTACGGAATGCTAAACTGAAGAACTATTCGTATGGGTGACGATCTGTACGAATGGTTCTGACGGTTTAACGATCTGAAACGATGATTGTAAAGTAGACAACAAAATCAGAAAGTGAAACTTACGATCGTGTTCGTACAGTTAGCGCTCTGTATGAAGACGCGCGTAAGTGACGTTTTATGACGAAACGATGCAAAGACGATTCGAACGATAATAAATGTAAGGAAATATAATATTTCCTGTTTTACAATTTTGAAACTCATCATAAATAAATTAAAACGAAATTATTTTAATTTAGGCGCGTAATGTTTTAATTTAAGCGCGTAAACCATAATACGCGAATAAATAATAAAACGCGTACAATTTATAAATTTCGATAATTAAATTAAGAAAAATATCATTTAATGTCATTACGAGAAATAACCACTTTCCAAACACATAAAATATAGCCTTTTTATTTAATTACATAATTACGCGCGTTACGATCCGGAAATGCAACGGAAACGTGAACCGAGCAACCGAAACGAACCCAAATACCCTCGGGGTATATAAACGTGGAAAGAACCAATTTCTTTCATTTTTCAAGTTTCTCTCTCTCTCTAAACACTCTCTCCTGTTTTTCTCTATCTCTCTAGAATAACCGACTTTAAACGATCGTATCTCTCTCGTTTCTCAACGGATTTGAGTGTTCTTGGTGGCAACGTGAAGCTCTCATCATCCTCTTCAAGGAAGTACAACCGATTTGTAGATTTGTTCAACCGATTTTGAGGTATGGATGCTTAAAGGTTCGAATATTTAGGGTTTTATACACATTTCTTTACCACCTTTCATTCGGTTATATATATACATCTATAAATGCATGAACCGACACCATTGTACATATTTAGATCGTTTAAACCCTCTCATCATCAATCTTAGAACAGGCTAGGTTGGATAAGGACTGAAGAAGACGAACCAACAGGGTTCGTGGGCTGTGACCAGCCGAACCCTTCTAGGTTCTAAGTTGGCCGAATCCTCCTGCATGGTCACGAACCTGTGCTGCCTTGGCGAACCCTTCTATGTTCCACCAACCACCGAACCTATTAACCCAGCAACGAACCTTCCTTCAGCCGAACTACCCTCCTCAGGCGAACCCTTGCCGAGCCAGTTAGTCGGACGAACCCCCCCCCCCCAACACTGGCGAACCTCGGAGGCTCATGCTTAGCCGAACCATCATCCCTCACAAACCTTCGTTCGTGGCTGACGAACCTTGTTATGCACACCAGCCGAACCATGTATCACATTAGACGAACCTTATGCCACTTAGCAAACCTTTAGGGTAACCTACGAACCCTGGGTTCGCCTATACCACGCCGAACCTTTCATTGCCGGACAACCCAAGATCAGCCGAACTTGTTATCAACTTCAGACCACCAACAAACCTTGTTGTAGCCGTTGAACCTTGGTCAAAATAATAGGAAGGTTCGCTGGTTTGAAAACCCAGCAACAAACGTGGATCAAATTAGGGTAGGCAGGCATCATCCTCGGCCCAGTTTACTTGGCCCATGCGATTTCCAATCGGCCCAACCATAGCCCAACACAGTTTATTCTATACAGGCCACTTACCTAAAAGATACAGGCCCAATCTCCTATACTCGGCCCATATATGGGTGTGTTAATCGGCCCACATGTGTAATGGCCCAACAAGTTCAAATTTAGCTCATTAGGAATGAAATTTGTCCTAGACTTGACTCACACGTAGCCCGTTTAAATTAAGTTGGTCCACATAACTCCTAAGGCCCAATGACCCTATTATTAGGCCCAAGATCACTTAATTTGGACCAATATCTAGGATGATCCGTTGTACATTCGGTTAAGTTAAAGATTAGTCATTCGACCCAAGTTACGTAGCCTAACATCACTCACAAAGTGCCATGTTAGTCATTAGGTTCAATAGAAATCAATTGGGTCACAATGGAAAGTTATGCCTAACATAAGGCCCACGATATCTAAACTTCAATAAAAAACAATGTTAGGATTAACAACCGGTCTAACTTAGAATATTTTAGTACAATAACCACATGAAATCATTATAGGGGGATGATCATTCATTTGGTTAAACACAATTAAGATATCAATATCATTGGAGAATTACACTAGGGATGGAAAACAAGAACCTAAAGTTATGGGTTGACTTAAATGTTAACACCTAAACCATTGGGAATTACAAAGACATATGACTAACCTAAATGGTTTATTTAAACCATCAAGGTTAGTGACTCAATTAGTTAACAAGAAATCGCTTGAAACTAAAAGTCTATTAATGGGCCCAAGAAAGGCCCAATGGGTTTAATATAAGCCCACCATGTTTAATTACACTTTTCTTAAATTAATTATGCTTTTCATAAAAGAAATTTAAATTATAAACCTTATCAATATAATTAAATGATTTTTCCTAAATATTAATGATTTATGTAATAAATTGAAAATGTTTTACTTAAATACTTTAAATGTTTAATGTGGGATCTGGGTTACTAATGGGTAATAGTTTAACTTAGATAGAAGGAATTCTAGAAATACATTAGTAATCTAGGACACGTAGTTGCACACCGAGACCAAACCATAGATACGACAATTCCCGTATGTACTTATCGTATCCGAATTCTTTAAAATAACTCAGGTGCTAAAGATACTTAGGCAACAATCAAAGAGTGCGCATATCTTTTGTGGTTCATTGCACGGAAACACAGGTGAGTTTATTGCCCCTTTTCTAACATTTTTGTTTTAAAACGTGGGGCTGATAAGCATGCGTAAACTGTTTAATTAAATTGTTTACTTAAATGTTTTTAAATTTATATGTTTTACATATATATAAATGTTATTCTAGACCATGTCTAGGAAGATTTTATGCAGGTTTACTAAGTTTATTTACTTATAAATTAAGTGAATAATCGGTTTAAACTAAACATTTCAACAGATCAAAACATTTCAAACGAATCAAACTAAACATTTTGACAAAACAAGTGTGTGAGTTCAAGGAATCAAACGAAACATTTTGACGAATCAAATAGGTGTTTTCAATGAATCAAACGGAACATTTTCGGACAAATCAAGTGGGGGAGATCAACGAATCATACGAAACATTTTGACAAAACAAGTGTGGGATTTCAAACGAATCAAACGAAACAATCTTTGCAAAGACAATATTCAATGTTCTACAAATCAAGTGTTTGTTGAACAATGAATCAAGTGTACAATTGATCATTGAATTTAGTATTCTATGATCAACGAATCAAGTACATCTTGTAACAGAATCAGACGAATCAATAAATCATTTTCAAGGGAAAGCCTGGGAAATATCAGAGATAACATACGCCAAAACAGACGAAACATAAAACCCTACATTTCAAGAAGTCCTAGCTAGACCGTTTGACTTGTAGGTCGTATGTTTGAGGATATTTACAGATTCCCTAACTACTTAGTACCTAGATTGACAGACTAGTCTGCTCGAGTATGACCAAAGGCCCCAATCATTTGGACTTAGATTTTATTAAATGTTTATTTATTTAATTAATTAAGCATTTATTTAACTGTTTCTACAATTACTGTGGTTGATCACTATTGTGATGAACATAAGGAATCAATATAGATTCCAAATTGTTGTATTTACAAGAACAAAGGACTGACGAATCATTGGGTTAAAGGTAGGGGTAAAATGCTTAATTTTCATTAACACCAATGTCCCATGTGGATTAGTATGTGGTGGGACGGCGTCTGGGCGGGTTGTAGGCTCGACTCAGGGGTATGCCCTATATATAAGCATACCGATCTGGATGATACATGTGATGTTAATGAGATTAAGGTTGTTACCCGAGAGTTAAACAAAGGTTTTGTGTATACAATTGAATCATTGTGAATGGAAGTGTGTGTTAGGTAAAAATGCTTAATTATCATTAACAACAGTGTCATATGCATATTAGTATGTGGTGGGACGGCGTCTGGGCGGGTTGTAGGCTCGACTCAGGGGTATGCCCTATATATAAGCATACCGATGTGGATATTACATGTGGAGTTAATGAGGTTAGGGTCTTTACCGAAAGGGATTTAAAAAAATCATTTTCAAATACTAAACTATATGAACTCACCAACCATGTGTTGACTTTATTTTTGCATGACTTCTCAGGTGACGAACAGGTCAACTGAAGAGTTATTTCTTTGGATTAGGTTATCTGATAGAGGACCTAGCTTTTTGGACCTGTATATTTTGAAGCATCATTATAAAGTTTATTTTGTATATCTTGTGCAGTTACAAGATAGAAGACTTATGATGTGATAGTGGATTTACATTGTTAAATTGTAAACTTAACTGATATAATTTAACTCTGTAATTATCTTTTATTTTAGCAAGTTTCTCATTTATATATCATGTGCAATACGAACAATCTGATCATTTCGATTATCACTCCCGATATCGCGCCCCGGGAACCTTCCGCCCGTCGGGGAAACCCGATCCTACCCCGCCGGCTCGGGGTGTGATATGTGGCTCGCAACACCCCAAAGGAGCCTTGACCGAATGGAGGAGCCGTGCGAATGGGATATGCCCGAATGAACATCACACGACCGAATGATAGCCCCCCCGAATGGGCCATTCGGTCGGACATTCCTTCGGTTGTGCTGGCCATACGGATGGAAAGCTCCTTCGGCCACCAGGTCATTCGGCCCTTGGCCTTTCTGCCGGGCTGGGTGGCGCCGTTCGGCCGGTCGACCAAGATGAGTGCAGTCCTCTTACTTCGAGCCTTATGACCACACCATCGAATATGCTAAGACTCTAACTCATTCACATATGTTTTAGGGTAGTTTCCTAAGGTCCGGATGGCTTAAAATCGGTTATGGGTAATGGATCGAACAAATGGTTGCAAAACCCTAAAATCCGAAGCTTTGCAACACAAATTACCTCGTTTTAGGTTGGTTTCACTCCTAATCGGTTGTACTTTCGTGTAGAGGGGATCAAGAGCTTCGATATGGCACCAAGATGGAGTGATTTGGTCAAGAAATGGGTGAGTTTTTGGTGTTTTTGGGTGAGAAAACCCTAGAGAGAGAAAGTTCCGGATTTGGGGGTGTAGAGAGAGAGGAGATGAATTAAATGAGGAAGATGAGGGTGTTTAGGGTTTATATACCCCGCGCGTGTTCGGGTTCGTTTCGTTTGATCGGTTGTCGCTTTCGTTATGTTTCCGGAACGTAACACACGTGTTTCACGGTTACGCAACTAAATAATTCAACAAGAAATTTAGGTTTCTTGGATTGTTTTGATGAGTTTCAAAATTGTAAAACGTAAAATACTAAATTTTACCTATTTTTACTGTCTCGTTCGCGATCCGACCATTAAACCTCGTTATTCCGTTCCAAAATGTGAATTACGTGTTGTTTTACTAAGTTAGTGTTATAAACTTAGTGTTTAGGTGTTAATTCCTAAAATATATTATTTTTATCTTATTTTTATAATTTTTGTTGAGAATTGTAGTAACCTTTTAAAGTTTTAATTAATCATATTAATTATAAAATCAGATTTTACGATAGCGGAAGCGATTAGGTTACACATTTTGTTTCATAAATAAAATTCCCAAAACCAGGAATCCAGTTACATACGAATAAACAAAACAACCATAGGGTGTTTAGAATTGACCTCAATGAAGAATCTCCAAAAACACACCTTGGATTCGATAGTAGTCTCGCTAGATGACTTGAATCACGAACTACGATCTTTATCGTGTACACCGTAACAACCGCGTACTCCAAAACCACCCTTGCTGGCTCGACTATGGTGTGGTGGTGCTAGGTGGTGTGTGGCCGAAACCAAGAGGAGAGAGGAGGAGGGGGTCGGCCGAAAACAAGAGAGGAGAGGGAGAGTGGGTTATGTGAAAAATGTGGTCATTCAAAGTGGTAGGTTGGATCTATATTTAAAGTCAAATGTAGATCCACTTTTCTAGGAATTTTGAATTTACTAATTCAAAATTAATTCCCACCATTTTAAAGTCAAAGAAGATCCATAAAATTAGGATCTTGGATTACCAATTCAAAATTGGTTTCCCACCATTTATTTCACATGTTAATTTAAATTAAACTCTTTTAATTTTATTAACTTCTTTTAGTAATTAAACCATTTAATTACTACTCTCTAATATTACTAACTAACAATTAGTTAGTAACATTTAATTAAATGTCTAAAGTTTAATTAATAAAACTTTATCAATTTAATTATAATTAATTATCACAATTATTATCCTCCAATATTATTATTATTTCACAAATAATAATAACACACCACTTTAAATAATTCGTGAAATTGAATACGTCTAAAACAAATTTTAGACATAATCGCATTACTATCTTCCAAAGTGTAACTCTTTGGATCGTACCCCGATAGCAACGTTGATATTATCGATGATCGGACATCACATATCCAACAGACTCCCACTTGGACGATTCATCGCATAATTCCTTCAACGTAGACAGTGTTGGACACCTAGCTGCATCGCGCTGCCCCTAGCAGGGTATGACTTCCAAAGTCAACTAAACTTTTAGTTCAAGTAACCCTTTACTTAACTAAAATTATAGCCATGGTAACCTTTATCTATTTATCCTTTCTAATTGATATTCTTTGAACATGAGACATGGATCACATTTCATTCTCATATGTTGTTCAAACATTCTGATTCTCGTTCTCCAATTTAAAATGGTCTAACAAACTACTCTTAGTTTGAGCACGGCCATGCATTTACACCAGTTTAAATTAACGAGGGCGCCAGAATATCATCTCTTAATCATATAAGAGTATAGAATCCCTTTGGCAGCATACAACTCCCACTTAGTTTCAGAACCATTCCCAATCAAATATCCTTATTACTGCCCATTTTTAGAACAACGTTAGATAAGATCAAAGAATGACCTTAGACTAATGTCAGTTCTAATATGCTCCTTAGGTCTAAGGATATGTATAGATCATACCATATTCAAAACTTCTTATGACAATGATCCATGAAGAAAGTTTTGAAACGAGTTACTTCCGACATCATTCTCTAATGTATGTCTATGAATCTTGGTCCTCAACACTTTGAGCTTTTATCTTATAAACTAACCAAGCATTCAAGTAGTCTTACTTCAGATTGATTCCCATGAATCTGATCGACTACGGACATTTAGAATACCATATTCAAGGATACTAAAACGTACAAAATATCGAATAAAGAAACAATATTTATTATGCATTTAACCATTAAATCAAAATAAATGTCCAATGTAACTTTATTTCGAAAGCACCCAAATACTAAATACAGATCAAATCCAATCACTAGCAAACCTTAGACCTATCTTCTCAACATGCTCCTCGTGTTTAGACAGAGGCATAGGCTTAGTAAAGGGATCCGCTAGATTTTGATCTGTGTGAATTTTGTCTATCTGGTTGTCTCCTCTTTCCACTACTTCCCTAATGTAGTGAAATTGTCAGAGTATGTGCTTTGACCTATGATGTAACCTTGGTTCCTTTGCCTGAGCAATGGACCAGTGTTGTCACATAATATCTCTATTGGTTTCCTAATACTAGGAACCACAACGAGATCAGTCATGAATTTCTTCATCCAAGCAACTTCTTTTGCAGCTTCCGAAGCAGCAATGTATTCAGACTCTGTCGTGGATTGAGCAACACTTTGTTTCGAGCTCCTACAAGTGATAGCTCCACCATTGAGGGTAAACACATACCCTGATTGTGATCGAGAATCATCTCGATCTATTTGGAAGCTAGCGTCTGTGTAACACCTTACAGTCAGCTCTTCTTCCATTCCTCCATAGATTAAGAACATATATTTAGTTCTTCGCAAGTACTTTAATATGTTCTTCACAGCAGCCCAATGACTCTCACCAGGATTTTGATGGTATCTACTAGTTATACTCAAGGCAAATGATACATCGGGTCTAGTACATAACATGGCATACATAATTGAACCAATTGCAGAAGCATATGGAACTCTTTCCATTTTCTTCTTCTCCTCATTAGTTTTAGGAGATTGGCTACTACTAAGTATTGTACCATGTGCCATGGGTAAGGTTCCTCTCTTGGAATCTTGCATTGAAAAACGTTTAAGAACTTTATCAATGTATGTACTTTGACTTAACCAATGAGTCGTCTAGATCTATCTCTGTGGATCTTTATTCCCAGAATATAAGCGGCATCACCAAGATCTTTCATTGCGAAACGTTTACTTAACCAAGATTTAACATCTTTTAGCATAGGTATATTGTTTCCAACGATCAGTATGTCATCCACATACAAGATCAGAAAAGTAATGTAGCTCCCACTAGCATTCTTGTAAACACAAGGTTCGTCTTCGTTCTTGATAAAACCAAACTCTTTGATTTTCTGATCAAAACGAATATTCCAACTCCGAGATGCTTGTTTTAGTCCGTAAATGGACTTATTCAACTTACAAACCTTATTAGAATTCTTTGGATCTACAAAACCTTCAGGTTGCACCATATAGACATCTTCAGTAAGATGTCCATTTAGAAATGCGGTTTTGACATCCATTTGCCATATTTCATAGTCATAATATGCAGCTATGGCTAATAAGATTCTAATTGATTTAAGCATGGCTACTGGTGAAAAGGTTTCTTCAAAATCAACACCTTGAGTTTGTGTGAAACCTTTTGCTACTAGCCTAGCTTTGTAGGTTTGTACATTTCCATCCATGTCGGTCTTCCTTTTGAAGATCCATTTACATCCTATAGTCCGACACTCGGGAGGAAGTTCAACCAAGTCCCATACATGGTTTTCATACATGGATTGCATCTCTGCATTCATAGCATCCTGCCATTTTGTGGATTCCGAATCCATAATGGCATCTTTGTAAGAAGTAGGTTCAGCTTGATCAACAATCAAGCTGTCGACATTTTCATGAAGTCCAATATATCTATCAGGTTCATGTCGATCCCCAGTACTTTTACGGATGCTTGGAGTTATATCCATCTCTTGAGTCCTTTCAGATTCAAGTTCAACATCACTATGTTGTCTGGATGTATTAGCTAGTGTATCGGTTATTTGAGATTCACGGATTTCATCTAAATCCACATTATCTTCTCCAATCCCTCTAGCTAATAGTTCCTTTTCCAAAAAGGTAGCTCTCCTCTTAATGAAAACACGATTTTCATTGGGATTGTAGAAATAATAACCGATTGTCTTAGGGTATCCGACGAAAACAACTTTATCGCCTCGAGGATCTAGTTTGTCTTCAGACTCTCGTGTAACATACGCATTACATCCCCATACCTTAAGATAAGACACATTGGGTTTGTTCCCATGCCATATCTCATATGGTGTCTTTTCAACTTTCTTTGTTGGAGCTAAGTTAACAATTCTTGTGGCGGTTTCAAGAGCAAAACTCCAAAAGGAGTGACCTAAGTTTGTATGACACATCATTGATCGAACCATATCTAATAGATTTCGATTCCTCCTTTCAGACACACCGTTCAACTGTGGTGTTCCAGGGGGAGTAAGTTGTGAAACAATTCCACAATTTGTCAGATGTTCATCAAATTCTTGACTAAGATATTCACCTCCTCGATCCGATCGAAGTATCTTAATCGTTCTACCTAACTGATTTTGTACTTCATTTTGGTATCGCTTGAACATTTCAAACGTTTCATGTTTATGCTTCATAAGATAAACATACTGAAATCATCAGTAAATGTAACAAAGTATCTCTCTCTATTTCTGGCAGTGGTTCTGAATGGACCACATACATCTGAATGTATTATCTCAAGTAGATCCTTGGCCTTTTCACTATTCCCTTTAAAGGGTTGTATAGTCAACTTTCCACTTAAACATGATTCGCATTCATCAAAAGATTCTGAACCAGTTGAATCTAATATTCCTGAGGTTTGGAGTTTCTTCATGTGATTCTTGTTAATGTGTCCAAGCCTACAATGCCATAAGTACGTATCATTGAAATCCAATTTCATATGTTTATTGGAGATATTGTATATTTCGTTATTAGCATGGACATCTATCTCATAGATTCCATTATGAGGCTTTGCATCAAAATAAAACACACCATTCAAATATGCAGAAAAATAACCATTGTCATTAAAAAGCATATTTATAGCCATGTTCACACAAAGCTGAAACTGAAACTATATTCCTAGTCAAACTAGGAATAAAACAAACATTGTTCAAAACAAGTTCTAAACCATTAGGTAGTAAAAGAACGTATTCTCCTACTACCTTGACTGCAACCTTTTGTCCATTTCCCACATGGAGTTCCAGGTCGCCGGTTTTCAGTTTCCTAACCTTCCTTAGTCCTTGCAAATCATTGCATATGTGAGAACCACATTTGGTGTCAAACACCCAAGATTTGCTAGAAAAGGAGAAGATTTCCATAACGAAAATACCTGAGGTGCTTGCAGTAGAACCCTTCTTCTGCTTTGTCTCAGTTAGGTATTTTTGGCAGTTTCTCCTCCAATGCCCAGTTTCATCACAATGAAAGCATTTGGCATCCTTTAGAGGTCTAGTCTTGGCAACAACCTTGCCTTTGCCCTTGCCCTTACCTTTGGATTTCTTAACTAGACCCCTTTGATCATCAGCACTGAACAAGCTTTGTTAAAGCCTGGTATATTCATCTCAGCAGTTTTAAGCATCATATGCAATTCTGGATAGTCTTGTTCCAAGCATTCATATTATAGTTCAAAGTGAACTGGTCATATGACTTTGGCAATGAATTGAGGATAATATCCCCAGCTAATTCATTTGTCAGTGGACACTCAAGATGTGCTAGATGATCAATGAAACCCTACATATTTAGTACAAGACTACTAACCGAAGAACCTTCTTGCATGTGACAACCTAAGAGTGATCTTATCACTTCAAAGCGCTCATGTCGACTGTGTTGCTGAAACATTTCCAGCAGATGCTGAATCATTTCATATGCCTTCATGTGTTCCAGACTCTTTTGGAGTTCTGGAATCATGGAAGCAAGCATCAATGCAACATTTGTACATTTAGTCATGATAGTTGTAAATAGTGTTAGCACAGGGTGTATCTATGTTCAGTCAGTCAATGTGAATCATGTGTTCATTATGTGCTTGTGTGTTAGAATCCTTATTATTTGAGAACAAGTATGTATTATTATTTACAGTCGATTACACTAGGCAAGAACAGTATCGTGTTATATCGAAACAGTGGTGGGCAGCGAGAGTGAGCCCTATATATATACTGCGTTCAGTGTAACAGGATAGTGTTAGTGCGTAGTGTTAAGACGAATATTATGACAAT
Source organism: Mikania micrantha (assembly GCA_009363875.1). Taxonomy (NCBI): domain Eukaryota; kingdom Viridiplantae; phylum Streptophyta; class Magnoliopsida; order Asterales; family Asteraceae; genus Mikania; species Mikania micrantha. The sequence continues at coordinate 55,059,189 of CM018692.1, forward strand.
TATTAATTCAACAAGAATCGTAATACGTAAGCGAGACTGAGAATAGTTATGGGTGACGATCCATAATGATACGAAAGTTGAACTTATAATTATGATTAAACGACTTTAAATAATTAATACGATCGAAAAACGTACGCGATTGCGGGTATACACGTAATTGTATGTGTTTAACGATCTGAAAATGCACGAAGAGTAAAAATAGTTAAAAATAATTATTTTATATTTTTACAATTTTGAAACTCATCATTTTATTGAGTTTAACAACTCTTTTATATAAAATCGCGTAAAATACGCGTTACGTTCCGGAAACGCGAACCGAGCGACCGAAACGAACCCGAATACCACACGGGCTATAAAAGCCTTGAACAAGGCTTATTCTCTCATTTAATACACCAACAACCACTTCTCTCTCTAGAATTTTCGTCTACCCTCTCTCTCTAGAAAACCGACTTCAATCTCGCGTATCTCACTCGTTTCTCCACGGATTTGGGCGTTCTTGGTGTCCACGTGAAGCTCTCGACATTCCCTACACGGAAGTACAAAGGATCTGTGGAATTTTCCGGCCAAAAACGAGGTATAATCGGTTTAAAATTCTGAAAAAGAGGGTTTTGTGGAGTGTTGTTCGAACTTGATGTTTTGGTCGATTTTAAATCATCATCACAGCCCTAAGTCTTCGGAAATCACTAGTGTTATGTAGTTTAGTTATAACAGGTCGGAACCCTAGGATTTGGTGGTGTTCGAAGTTGCAGGTCGAGGCAAAGGATGAAGGAGACGAACCTGTATCATGGTTCGCCTAGCTCGTGCCCAACTACAACCAGCCAACGAACCTAGCCCTACCAGCCGAGCCTTCATGCATGGGGCGAACTTTCCTTTGGCGAACCCTGCATCCATAACAAACCAATGGTTCGTTGATCTCAACCAGACGAACCCTAGTTCCACTCAGCCGAACCAGGATGACACCGAAGCCTTTTGTGATGTAGCCGAACCTTGAGGAGCTCCACGAACCCTGCATGGTTCGTGGAAGTACAGCCGAACCCTAGGGGTTCCCACGATCCTTCACCGAACCTTCGAATGTTCAACGAACCTTTTATTGCAGGCAACGAACCATCAAGCTGGCATGGCCGAACCTTCGGTGATCAGGGCGAACCTTTGAGAACCACCGAACCATTTGTTCTTTCCCGAACCATTTAGCCATGCAGCCGAACCCTCCTTTGCCGAACCTTGGAACTTAGGGACGAACCTACACATCCTCTCAGAGCGCCGAACCTTTGCATGGTTCGGGGATCATATAGGCGAACCATGGACCTATCTTAGCCGAACCTTAGGAGGGAAAGGAGATAGGTTCGCTGCCAAAGTGTTCAGCCGAGACACAACATGCAGTTTTCTTTATTCCTTTGGCCCAACATCATTAGCAACCGGCCCAACTAAATTCCCATAAGGCCCATTTCCTTATTCTTGGCCCAATTGAATGGGCTCATGGCCACCATTCGGCCTACACCACAAAACCTTTGGGCCCAATACGATTAACTCGGCCCATGATCAACCTAAGAGACTTATGACATGGTTCAAGCCCAACACATTTATTCTTGGTTCAATATCGTCCCATTCGGCCTAGTATTGGCCAATTGGGCTTATGCTTAATACATATGGCATAAGGACCCAATAACAAATGCTTGGGCCAAGATTAGCCTCTTGATTTATTAATTATGAAATGATCATGGTTGGGTTAAGTGTAACCTATAATCCAATTATATGATCAAGTCATAAACATAAAAGAGCTTAGAAGCATTTTAACATATCTTTAAATCGCATGTTCAAACATTGGATATCAAAACTCGTCAACACTTATTATTTTATGTACACAAGTTGTGCATAAAAGAACATTACACATTCTTTTCATGGATCCATGATCAAACAAGTAACTCAATCATGACTTTCAAGTTCACACAACATTTTCAAACAAGAGAACAAGTATTCAAGTGTAAATCTGGTTCAAGAGAACACAAATCAATCAATGAATCAAAGTCTATACAATTATAAACCTTATATCTTATGTATGATTACAATGATATAGGAACCATTTAGAAGTTCTGTTTGCTATTTGCTACTTGTTATTGTTCAGAGTCTACTGCAGACAGGTGAGAACATTAGCCCTCTTTTTACTGTTTTTACAACTGTTTTGGGGTGGAACACGTGATCAAATGCTCTTACTTCAATCATATTTCATGATACATATTACTGTTACTTGGCAAACATTACAGGTTTACTTTAGAAATCCAAGGGATTTCTCAGTTGGTTTTAAAGGAATTTATAAACTCTTTTACTCTAAACTCGTGTTTTCGAAATTAATCTTTTATAAACCTTGTTGTTATACAAGGATGCTATCTTATGTACTTAATCAAAGGATTCACAGCATGGTATTCAAACAATGGTTTTCATGGTGTTCAAACAAGGATTCATTTCATGGTTTTCAAACAGAGGATTCATTTCATGGTACTCAAACAAGGTTTTCAATCATGTTATCAAATAAGGCATTAACACGCTAGTTTAAAGCAATGTTCAAAAGCATGGTGTCCATCGTTGTGAACAAACTTATAAACACATCAGGTTTCATATTCATTAGCGTTAGTACTGGGTGATCACAACAAGGGAAAGCGGACACATTTGGGCAGGTCGATTGCTGCAGTTAGATTTTAAATTTGTTTTATAAACTAACTGCAGATTTCGGTTACGTATGGTTATCATTGTTGCTGACTAATTTTCTGACTCCAAACGTAGTTTGGGACTTGATTATATGTTGGTTTTTGTGCAAACAGTCTTTGGACTGTTTACACTCGTTTGACATACCTGATGTTAGTTTGGGTTGCAACCCATCCATGTAATTCCATTATTGCTTTAACATACCTATGCCTTATGTCACAGATTCATGTTTACAAATGATTAAACCTATTGTTCTCACCAACTACATCTGTAGTTGACAGTTACTTTTCACGTGTTTCAGGTAATCAGGTTTAAGACTTTCTCAGGGACAACTAAGGTGACCATTCTAAGATAGAACAAGATGAAGAAACATGCTAGGATGGAGTAGAAACACACTAAATCCTAATTGTTTAATTGTCTTGTTTGAAGTCTTATTTTGTAACTATATTTTGGGTCTGTAGTTGTCTTTCTTCTGATAGATAGATTGGCTGTAACTAAACAATTGTCTAATCATTATGAAACTTAGTAATCCATTGTGGTTGTTCTTATTCAATACTTGTGCATGATTCAACTGTTCATACGTCACCGCGCCATGGAATTCCGCACGCGGCGCAGGGGTGTGACAGGTTGGTATCAGAGCCAAGGTTGTAGAGAACTAGGAAAAACCCAATGTTTAATGACCTAGACTATAATCTAAGCTACCCAATAGGACTAAGTGCTATAGGCTTGAGGATACTTAGGATCTAAGTAACTTAAGTGAGCATTAAGTCTACATTAAGCTTGAAAGATCTTGGGAATATTTTTCTAAGATTAGATATCGAGTCAAGGAATTTAAATCGGAATTCTATAATTTTAGAAACCGAATTAACTTTCTCATGTATATTCATTTAAGGATTTCAGAGGCAAGGATCTGTATTCTTAGTATCCTTGATCTGAAATTCTAACACAGAGTTCATTAAAGGATTCCAGGGGCAAGGATCTGTATTCTTAGTATCCTTGATTTGGAATTCTACATCAGAGTTCATTATAGGAATTTAGAGGCAAAGATCTATATTCTTAGTATCTTTGATCTAAAATCCTTGTCATGTTTATCATAGGAATTCAGAGGTCAAGATCTATTAATTTAGAATCTTGATTTGAAATCCTTGTCATGTTATCATTATCAGGTGTTCATTATCATAGGAACTTTATAACTTAGAATCTGGGTAACAGTATTCTTTAGTTGAAGTTCTCACAGGAAATCATATTACTCAATACTGCAAGTATTGGGAACCTAGGTTAAATCAACCTAGGACACATATACAGAAACCTAAGGTTTTAATTTCAAGTAAATTAAGAACCGTGGTTTACACAGTCATAATCATATCCATAGTGCAAGAGGCAATCATGAAACAATCATAATCAATCAAGAGTTGGAATCTTAGCTCCAAGTACAAACGGCGGATTAACGCTGACGTGCTGAGGTAAGTGGTGGGTCGGTGAGAGCTTACCATATATATAAGCTTATTTCGGTATGTCAGGGGGAATCCGGCGTTCGTATTTGAAGTGAAGATTCGGGAGCAACTGGAACATTGAACATTAGTCAAACACATGGGATACAAACATTGGAGATACACTCAATTGGTGAATCAAATCATAGTGCAATTCAAACTTGGATGAACCAAACATTATGGTAAATCGATCAAGTTGTGAACATTCTTTCAATGTAAACCTTAAGTGAAATTCTTAAGTGATTACATGACTAGTACTTACTAACGTAGGTTAACAGGAAAGTGTAGAGCATACGTATGATTTAGTTCTACATGTTAACAACTGTTAGTAGGTGCACACATAACACAATCATAATTCAATCATGGATTCAATCATAGTTCAAGTTGATCAAAGATCATGGGATTCTTAATCAATGGAACATACATGGAAATCAGTACAAAACATGTTGCCAAATGCTAGCAAGGACATGATCGTGGTATATCGAAGCGGTGGTGGGATGGCGTCTGGGCTGGCAGTTTGCTTGACCCTTTCGTATGCCCTATATATAAGCTATCTTTGGTATATCGGGAAAGTGTCAGTGTGTAGGTTTGGAGTGAGATCATGGAACGTCATACACATTCACGTGAGAAGTATGCTAATGAGGTGATTGCTTATACGTGTACATGCTCATATTACAATTGAATGATAATACTAGTAGTATGGATATATTACTAATTTTATCATGCAAATTCAATTGTATCCTTTCTCATTACTGACCCACTTGTGGCTTCTATTCGTAGAATGCCTCCCCGACGTGATCCTAACGGAGGGGGTTCGACAAGTGGCAACGACAATGAGATCAACAAGATTGCCCGAGCCATCGCTATACACATGAGAGATGTCATTCCGGGCATGGTCACTGATATTACCCAGAATCTTCGGGGAAGTACTAGTGATTCAGCACATAACTCAAATGCTACAACTACTGGAACTGCTAACTTCACTTTCAAGCAATTCAATGATGCTAAGCCTCCTAAGTACGCTGGTACCGAAGGAGCTACTGGTCTACTACAGTGGTTAGAGAGCATCGAGGATATTCTTGATTTCACAGGATGTCCTGAGAATCTGAAGGTCAAAATGGCCTCGAGCGCTTTTCACAAAGGCGCACTCACCTGGTGGAACTCTGAGAAGAACACCAGAGGACGGGAAGTCGCATTAGCTTTATCATGGGAGGACTTCAAGAAGTTACTTGTGGATAAGTTTTGTCCACGACATGAGCTGAAGAAACTTGAGGTAGAGATGTGGTATCTGGTGCAAGATAGTGGTGAGAACGCGAAGTATACAACTCGTTTCCATGAGTTGTGCATTCTGGTGCCACACCTGGTTACTCCTCTATCCCGCAGGATAGAGAAGTACATTGAAGGCTTACCTCTGGTTGTCAGAGGAACTGTGATGGGGAATAACCCCACTACTCTGGAGGCAGCGATTCATCTTGGAGCTAGCCTTACAGAAGAATACGTTAAGTCTGGGGTGCTCACCCGAAAGGGGTACAAGAGAACACAGATTGATGAAGGCAAGAAACCTGAACAACAACATCATAAGAAGAAGAAGCAGAAGACAATAAAGAACTTTGCAGCCCTGACTACAGCTACACCTACTCATGCCACACCCATTACTGCTATGCCTCAATCTGCTTCAGTCAGAAAGCCATATACTGGCCCGTTTCCACTTTGCACCAAATGCCAATATCATCATCTACCCACTACTCCATGCAAGAAGTGTCTCAAGTGTGGGCGTATGGGACACTTAGCAGCTACATGTCGATCTGCTCATCTTGCTGCTGCTACAACTGCTACCACTACTACTACTACTACTACAGGTGGAAGGGCCTGTTATAACTGTGGGGCAGAAGGACACTTCAGAAATCAGTGTCCAAAACTCAACAACACTACTGCTACTGCTCGTGCCTTTGTTATCGGAGCTGCCGAAGCACGCGAGGAGCCAGCAGTTGTCACGGGTACATTTATCCTTAATGGTCATTACGTTTCTATCATATTTGATACTGGTGCTGATAAAAGTTTTATCTCTGCTCATACTGCTTCTTTGCTTAACATACAACCATCGATACTTACTGCCCCCTATACCGTAGAAGTAGCTGATGGTAATACCATACACGTAGATTCTATAATACATGGTTGTGAATTAAGATTAAACGACCATTCTTTTCTCATCGATCTTATTCCTATGACACTCGGAAGCTTCGAAGTTGTGATAGGAATGGATTGGTTGGCTAAAAACAATGCCGAAATCGTATGCTCAGAGAAACTTATCCGAATTCCTTTACCGACCGGCGAAACGATGAGGATCTATGGCGAGAAACCCTGCCGCGGATTGAGGATTGTATCGTGCATCAAGGCAATGAAGTATCTAAAGAAGAAATACTATGCGTTCCTGGCTCATGTGGTGGAAAAGAAACCTGATAAGAAAGCAGTTGGAGACGTACCAGTCATCAGAGATTATCCGGATGTATTTCCAGAAGACTTGCCTGGACTACCACCGATCAGGCAAGTGGAGTTTAGAATCGATCTCGTCCCTGGAGCAAACCCAGTGGCGAAGTCACCATATCGATTAGCATCGTCTAAGATGCAAGAACTGTCTAGTCAACTTCAAGAGCTTCTAGACAAGGGATTCATAAGACCGAGTTTCTCTCCATGGGGAGCTCCGGTTCTCTTTGTCAAGAAGAAAGACGGTTCATTTCGTATGTGCATCGATTATCGTGAGCTGAACAAGTTGACAATCAAGAATAGATATCCTCTGCCCAGGATCGATGATCTGTTTGATCAATTACAGGGAGCAACTTGCTTCTCTAAGATTGACTTACGGTCCGGGTATCATCAGTTACGAGTAAATGATGAGGATATACCAAAGACTGCGTTTAGGACTCGATATGGACACTATGAGTTTGTGGTTATGCCATTTGGGCTGACCAATGCACCTGCAGTGTTCATGGACTTGATGAATCGAGTCTGTAGGCCATACTTAGACCAGTTTGTTATTGTCTTTATTGATGATATAATGATCTATTCCAAGTCGGAAGAAGAACATGAAGATCATTTGAGGAAAGTCTTAGAGTTACTAAGAGCTGAACAACTTTATGCTAAATTCTCAAAATGTGAATTTTGGTTAAAGGAGGTTCACTTCTTAGGACATGTCATAAACAAGGATGGAATACATGTAGATCCAGCAAAGATTGAGGCGATTAAGAACTGGGCTACTCCATCTACTCCAACAGAGATTCGTTCATTTCTGGGTCTGGCGGGCTATTACAGGAGATTTATTGCGAATTTCTCTAAGATTGCTTTGCCACTTACCACTTTGACTCAGAAAAGTCAAGCCTTTATTTGGGGACAGAAACAAGAAGATGCATTTCAACTTCTTAAACAGAAGTTATGCAATTCCCCTATCCTTAGCCTTCCAGAAGGCAGTGATGATTTCATTGTCTACTGTGATGCTTCAAACCTTGGTCTCGGTTGTGTACTTATGCAACGGGACAAGGTCATTGCATATGCTTCAAGACAGCTCAAGGTTCACGAGAAGAATTACACTACTCATGATCTTGAGTTAGGGGCTGTGGTCTTTGCATTGAAGATTTGGAGACACTACCTTTATGGTACTAAATGTGTCATCTATACAGACCACAAGAGCCTGCAACACATCCTTAATCAGAAAGAACTCAACATGAGACAACGACGTTGGGTTGAGCTTCTAACTGATTACGACTGTGAGATTCGTTACCATCCGGGTAAAGCCAATGTGGTGGCGGATGCTCTTAGGCGCAAGGAACCAGTCAAACCAATTCGTGTAAGAGCCATGGAGATCAACACACAGCCAAACTTGAAAGATTTGATTCGTATTGCACAGCAACAAGTGGTGACAAACAATCAACTGAAAACAGACTTAGATTGCGGGGTTGAGAAGAAACTGGAACCTCGATCTGACGGGGTGCTATATCTCAACGGCCGCATCTGGATTCCGAAGTCTGAAGAATTGCGCACACTCATCTGTGATGAGGCTCACAAGTCGCGATACTCAGTTCATCCTAGAGCCGATAAGATGTATCAGGACTTGAGGATATCTTACTGGTGGCCGGGAATGAAGAAAGACATAGCACTGTATGTGGGAAAATGTCTTACGTGTTCAAAAGTCAAAGAAGAACATCAAAAGCCTTCGGGACTTCTGCAGCAACCTGAAATTCCTCAATGGAAATGGGAACAAATTTCCATGGATTTCATAACTAAGTTGCCGAGAACTCCACGAGGTTTCGATACGATTTGGGTGATCGTTGATTGACTCACCAAATCTGCTCATTTTCTCCCAATCCGAGAGGATTACAAGATGGAGAAGCTATCTACTCTATACATCAATGAGATCATTGCACGTCATGGTACACCAACATCAATCATTTCTGATCATGATAGTCGTTTCACTTCTCGCTTTTGGCAATCATTGCAAAAGGCTTTGGGAACTCGTGTTGATCTTAGCACGGCGTATCATCCCCAAACCGACGGTCAAAGCGAGAGGACTATCCAAACACTCGAGGACATGCTTCGCTCTTGTGTCATTGACTTCGGTGGAAGTTGGGACACTCATCTTCCACTTATCGAGTTTTCGTATAACAACAGCTACCATACAAGCATTCAATGTGCACCATTCGAAGCTTTACATGGTAGGAAGTGCCGATCACCGGTCTGCTGGACCGAGGTTGGTGACTCACAAGTCGTAGGACCAGAACTCATTCAGGAAACATCAGACAAAATCACAATCATTCAATCAAGGCTTAAGGCCGCACGAGATCGGCAGAAGAGTTATGCTGATCGACATCGGAAACCGCTTGAGTTTCAAGTCGATGACCGAGTCTTACTCAAAGTTTCTCCCTGGAAAGGCGTTGTTCGATTCGGGAAGAAAGGGAAACTTGCACCAAGGTACGTTGGACCTTTTGAGATCCTGGAACGGATTGGTCCCGTAGCCTACAAACTCAAACTTCCAGTGGAGCTAAGCAATGTTCACGATACTTTTCATGTATCGAATCTTAAGAAATGCTTGGCGGATCATGACGTTCAGATTCCACTGGAAGACATTCAGATTCAGAACAACATGCAATTCATAGAACGTCCGGTTGAAATCATGGATCATGGAGTCAAGAAACTTAAACGCAGTCGTATCCCGATCGTAAAGGTACGATGGGAGGGCAAACGCGGTGCTGAGTTCACCTGGGAACGTGAAGACCAGATGAAGCTTAAGTACCCTCATCTTTTTACAGTACCTTCGGCTAGTTAATTTCGGGACGAAATTCCCTTAACTAGGGGAGACTGTAACATTTGTACATTTAGTCATGATAGTTGTAAACAGTGTTAGCACAGGGTGTATCTATGTTCAGTCAGTCAATGTGAATCATGTGTTCATTATGTGCTTGTGTGTTAGAATCCTTATTATTTGAGAACAAGTATGTATTATTATTTACAGTCGATTACACTAGGCAAGAACAGTATCGTGTTATATCGAAACAGTGGTGGGCAGCGAGAGTGAGCCCTATATATATACTGCGTTCGGTGTAACAGGATAGTGTTAGTGCGTAGTGTTAAGACGAATATTATGACAATTATTAATTCAACAAGAATTGTAATACGTAAGCGAGACTGAGTATAGTTATGGGTGACGATCCATAATGATACGAATGTTGAACTTATAATTATGATTAAACGACTTTAAATAATTAATACGATCGACAACGCACGAAGAGTAAAATAGTTAAAAATAATTATTTTATATTTTTACAATTTTGAAACTCATTATTTTATTGAGTTTAACAACTCTTTTATTTAAAATCGCGTAAAATACGCGTTACGTTCCGGAAACGCGAACCGAGCGACCGAAACGAACCCGAATAACACACAGGCTATAAAAGCCTTGAACAAGGCTTATTCTCTCATTTAATACACCAACAACCACTTCTCTCTCTAGAATTTTCGTCTATCCTCTCTCTCTCTAGAAAACCGACTTCAATCGCACGTATCTCACTCGTTTCTCCACGGATTTGGGCGTTCTTGGGGTCCACGCGAAGCTCTCGACATTCCCTACACGGAAGTACAAAGGATCTGTGGAATTTTCCGGCCAAAAACGAGGTATAATCGGTTTAAAATTCTGAAAAAGAGGGTTTTGTGGAGTGTTGTTCGAACTTGATGTTTTAGCCGATTTTAAATCATCATCACAGCCCTAAGTCTTCGGAAATCACTAGTGTTATGTAGTTTAGTTATAACAGGTCGGAACCCTAGGATTTGGTGGTCTTCGAAGTTGCAGGTCGAGGCAAAGGATGAAGGAGACGAACCTGTATCATGGTTCGCCTAGCTCGTGCCCAACTACAACCAGCCAACAAACCTAGCCCTACCAGCCGAGCCTTCATGCATGGGGCGAACCTTCCTTTGGCGAACCCTACATCCATAACGAACCAATGGTTCATTGATCTCAACCAGACGAACCCTAGTTCCACTCAGCCGAACCAGGATGACACCGAACCCTTTTGTGATGTAGCCGAACCTTGAGGAGCTCCACGAACCCTGCATGGTTCGTGGAAGTACAGCCGAACCCTAGGGGTTCCCACGATCCTTCACCGAACCTTCGAATGTTCAACGAACCTTTTATTGCAGGAAACGAACCATCAAGCTGGCATGGCCGAACCTTCGGTGATCAGGGCGAACCTTTGAGAACCACCGAACCATTTGTTCTTTCCCGAACCATTTAGCCATGCAGCCGAACCCTCCTTTGCCGAACCTTGGAACTTAGGGACGAACCTACACATCCTCTCAGAGCGCCGAACCTTTGCATGGTTCGGGGATCATATAGGCGAACCATGGACCTATCTTAGCCGAACCTTAGGAGGGAAAGGAGATAGGTTCGCTGCCAAAGTGTTCAGCCGAGACACAACATGCAGTTTTCTTTATTCCTTTGGCCCAATATCATTAGCAACCGGCCCATGGATCCATGATCAAACAAGTAACTCAATCATGACTTTCAAGTTCACACAACATTTTCAAACATGAGAACAAGTATTCAAGTGTAAATCTGGTTCAAGAGAACACAAATCAATCAATGAATCAAAGTCTATACAATTATAAATCTTATATCTTATGTATGATTACAATGATATAGGAACCAGTTAGAAGTTCTGTTTGCTATTTGCTACTTGTTATTGTTCAGAGTCTACTGCAGACATGTGAGAACATTAGCCCTCTTTTTACTGTTTTTACAACTGTTTTGGGGTGGAACACGTGATCAAATGCTCTTACTTCAATCATATTTCATGATACATATTACTGTTACTTGGCAAACATTACAGGTTTACTTTAGAAATCCAAGGGATTTCTCAGTTGGTTTTAAAGGAATTTATAAACTCTTTTACTCTAAACTCGTGTTTTCGAAATTAATCTTTTATAAACCTTGTTGTTATACAAGGATGCTATCTTATGTACTCAATCAAAGGATTCACAGCATGGTATTCAAACAATGGTTTTCATGGTGTTCAAACAAGGATTCATTTCATGGTATTCAAACAGAGGATTCATTTCATGGTACTCAAACAAGGTTTTCAATCATGTTATCAAATAAGGCATTAACACACTAGATTAAAGCAATGTTCAAAAGCATGGTGTCCATCGTTGTGAACAAACTTATAAACACATCAGGTTTCATATTCATTAGCGTTAGTACTGGGTGATCACAACAAGGGAAAGCGGACACATTTGGGCAGGCCGATTGCTGCAGTTAGATTTTAAATTTGTTTTATAAACTAACTGCAGATTTCGGTTACGTATGGTTATCATTGTTGCTGACTAATTTTCTGACTCCAAACGTAGTTTGGAACTTGATTATATGTTGGTTTTTGTGCAAACAGTCTTTGGACTGTTTACACTCGTTTGACATACCTGATGTTAGTTTGGGTTGCAACCCATCCATGTAATTCCATTATTGCTTTAACATACCTATGCCTTATGTCACAGATTCATGTTTACAAATGATTAAACCTATTGTTCTCACCAACTACATCTGTAGTTGACAGTTACTTTTCACGTGTTTCAGGTAATCAGGTTTAACACTTTCTCAGGGACAACTAAGGAGACCATTCTAAGATAGAACAAGATGAAAAAACATGCTAGGATGGAGTAGAAACACACTAAATCCTAATTGTTTAATTGTCTTGTTTGAAGTCTTATTTTGTAACTATATTTTGGGTCTATAGTTGTCTTTCTTTTGATAGATAGATTGGCTGTAACTAAACAATTGTCTAATCATTATGAAACTTAGTAATCCATTGTGGTTGTTCTTATTCAATACTTGTGCATGATTCAACTGTTCATACGTCACCGCGCCGTGGAATTCCGTACGCGGTGCAGGGGTGTGACAATCAAGCAAGAAACCTTGACAGAATCATCTCTATGTTTGTCATAGGCTTTACGGGCTGCACCCGTAGCATTCACAGGTTCTTCTGGGATTGGTGTCTCAAGGACTTACAACTTGTTGTCGGCCCTGAGAACAATTCTCAGGTTACGATACCAATCCATGAAGTTGGAGTTGTTGAGCTTATCCTTCTCAAGGATAGACTTAAGAGTAAACAAGGAATTAGTGGAGTTTGCTTTAGCAGACATCTACAAATTTCAACATTATCGAATTTAGTATTTTTCATGCTTGTCCTAATGATATTATGACCCATACATAAATATTTTATTAGGAATGAGATTCTGCTTCGTTATAATCAATGAATGGCTTTAGCACTCTCCATTGTTATGATTAGACAGGTAGGTAACGATTACCAATTGTGTCTCCACACAACTCTCGGTTTTGGGGCTGGTTGACGGGTATAGTCGACCATTTGGACGTTTAACCCCAACTGCACCTACTTAACTCTTTAAGTGATATTCCTCCTTAATTTGTAACTGAAAAACCGGCCTAAGTAACTTAGGAATCGCGATTTTTCCTTTTACCAAAACCGTAGGCCCGGATTCAGGGTAAATCTCTAACACCGAGGGTTCGGATAAATTGGTTAAAGTGTTACTCATTAAGGATGGTGCAGAATATCCATTTTTTTTGGGATTTCTTTTATGTTTATTTATCATTCGGGTCAAAAACATACTGGACGACTTGTAGCACGAAACAAGTCATGCAATTTCTTTAAATAAAATCCAATTTTACATGTGGTTTGCGTTTGCTTGAAACTCCTTTCAAACACTCGACTCGATTAATTTTATATACCCTATTTTAATCTAAGTCGGTAGTTTATGTGAACCGATTTTAAACTAACAAGTTTAAAATATTATTATAAAATAAACACTTTTACTTTATAATATGTTTTATCGTTTAAATAAAACAACCTTTTATTTAATTGCCTTTATAGTAATTATAAAACTCCTTTTATATTTACTATTGTTTTTAAAATTGTGACAAATATTTTGTTTTTGTTAGTTTCATATTTCCTAAATATTCACAACCACAAACAACAAAATATATAACTATGATTTGACCATAATCTAATTTATTCGGTTTCGTTCGAGCCATTAAACGTAAACCGAATTAGGTCTAGGGTTTACAAATCAACGCCTTGATTGTAATCTCCCACTTGATCCAAGATCTCTATCTTCATGCTCCTTGAATGTCTTCATTTTGGTCTTCAAATCCATTTGATCAGTTACATAAATAAATTCTATCTATTTACAAAAAAAAGAAATCTAATCTATTACATCTGGTCCAAATACCCATAAAAAATACATCCAATCAAAAATGAAAAACCAAAACATTACAACCATTCAAATGGGTCAAACCTAGGGCTCAAATCGTCATAGTCACAATCAAATAATCAAAGGCTCGATCTTTTGTCAAACAAAACGTTTTTGACAAATAAAACACAAGATCGATTAACAAAATGTTTATTCGCATGTAAAAGCGGCTCTTATGCCACTGTTGGGAATTGTAGTAACCTTTTAAAGTTTTAATTAATCATATTAATTATAAAATCAGATTTTACGATAGCGGAAGCGATTAGGTTACACATTTTGTTTTATAAAAAAAATTCCCAAAACCAGGAATCTAGTTACATACGAATAAACAAAACAACCATAGGGTGTTTAGAATTGACATCAATGAAGAATCTCCAAAAACACACCTTGGATTCGATAGTAGTCTCGCTAGATGACTTGAATCACGAACCACGATATTTATCGTGTATCACCGTAACAACCGCGTACTCCAAAACCACCCTTGGTGGCTCGACTATTATGTGGTGGTGCTAGGTGGTGTGTGGCCGAAACCAAGAGGAGAAAGGAGGAGGAGGGTCGGCCGAAAACAAGAGAGGAGAGTGAGAGTGGGTTATGTGAAAAATGAGGTCATTCAAAGTGGTAGGTTGGATCTATATTTAAAGTCAAATGTAGATCCACTTTTCTAGGAATTTTT